>JAWRYS010000584.1:0-116296 GCA_034769895.1 Magicicada septendecula | reverse complement strand
ATTTGTTGGAACATTTTCCTTATCTCAACCATTTCTTCTGGTGTAGGTTCTTTCATTTTGCTTGTTGTTGTCCCCATTTCTCTGGCTTTGTAGCTGTTGCCTAGCTCCAACTAGTGATTGTGCAGAATGTATTGGCCTTCCAATCGCTAATTAAAGCCCCTAAAGTTGTGCGCCAATTTGTGTGATTCAAATTGTGTGACTCCGATGCAATCAAGCCCCACGTTGGGCGCCAATTTGTAATAAATTGTGTACAGAGTGATTGTGTTGTTATAAGATGATATGAAGTGTGTTAGACTCCGATGTAATCAAGTCCAATGTAATATGTTTAATTGGTGTTTAATTGGTGTGGCTCTCGACGTCTTACTGGCCTGAAACACTTCCTTAAGTTTCCCAGCTGGTCGAGTCCCAATGGTAGCAAGATCGGTCGAGTAGCGTAAAGTTGATGAAGGAATATATCTGTTCAGCTTCGCCGAAAGTTTCAAAACAAAATTTATTGTTTTGAAGGAAATTTAAAAAAAAAATTGTTTATAAAAAAAATAATTAAAAAAAAATTTTAATTTTATTAATTAATTAATTAGGATCAATTAATTAATATAGGGCTGTGAAGTTTTAAACAGTGTAATGCTCTTCTGAAAATTTTTATTAAAGTTTTAGTATATTTTAAATAATCTATCACCACTCATAAGACAGTCTGTAAACCAATCGATACTTGTTTACCTTTTTATTTTTTAGGTTATCTTCACTTACGGGTGGTAAAGTCCTTGTAGATTATCAATTAGAATTATATTATTGGTAATTAGTATTATTGAAGAAATAAAGAACTATTAAGTATTGAAAAGTATTAATGTTTTTTATTAATTAATAGCAATATTGACTCTTATCGATTAGTATCGATTCTCAGGATATCGAAAAAAGTTACAAGTATATGATATAAAAATTATATAGGGTTCTTTAAACAGCCAGTTATTACCAAAGTCAGAGAAATCGGGCTAATATTTAAAAAGTATAACGTTACAATCAAATTAATAGTTATTAATAAACACAGACATTGAATAATAATTTGTAAATATAATAATTGTTTTCACCAAACAGCTGAGTTGTACTAAGAAGAAGGCACTGGAATCGTCAAAGCAAATGGCCGCCGTCAAGTTGATCAAAATGTTGCTCGTTCCTGCAGTGTTCCAAATAATGTATTTTCTGGCAAAATTCCTGTTCTTGTCTCTGCAAATCTCTTGTTAAATGTTGTGTAGTGACTGGTGTAGTGATTCTGGGTTGTATTTAGTATGTCTGTGTAATTATAAGTCAAAACACTTTTCCCAATTCCGACACTAATTTGGTTAATGTGTTATACAGTTTTCTGGTGTTTTGTGGTGTTTTTCAGAGTAGAAATGTATTGTTTAGTGTTAATTAGTGTTTCTTGATCGTTTTTGTCACAATGTATAGGTTCTGGAAAGATTTTATAATTCACTCCCGACTTTACAGTAACGTACTGTTCGCCACTAAACTTCACCTTTGTAAGATAGGTTAGATCGTCACAAAACTCTCGTTTATGTTATCCGTTCAAATACCAATAATCAACTAACTGTTTCCTTTAGTTTCAATTAAACTCTTAGCCCATATAATATTATCCTTAACATTGTTCAAATATTTTTCACATCCTGTGTGCACTTTTACATTTTCACTATATGAATGCCTAAACTTTGGTTATTTGTCAATTTTATTCACTAGATTTGATTTAAATTAATCTTTCAGTTCATTCTGGTTATTTTCAGATTAAATAATGCCATTTTATAGTGTTTTCTGTCCAAAAAATAGTAATTTTACTTTCAGTTTGATATACTCTGATAAGTCAAAACATTTCCAAAATTTACTTCCTGTTATAATGTAAATTCAGCCATTTTATCAGTTATATTTAATATTAATAATCCTATATTGTATTAAAAGGTTCATATTCCCTTATTTTCTGGTAGTTAATTGAATTAGTTGTATTCTGAAACATTATTCTGGAATATATGACTCCCATGTCTAAATTTCTGAGTTTAGTCATTCTCATTTTTATTTATAATTCTGAATATAATTTATTAAAATCTCTCTAAATGGTATGTGCAATTATATGGCATGATCTCAAGTTTATTTTGTCTAAACCCCTTTTGTTTATTCGCATTTAAATGATTAATTTCTCTGTTTTGATGAAGTTTGGTTTCCATTCTTTTGGCCTATGATTTTTTAACAATTTTTCTTACAAAATATTTTACAAACAATATATGATGTGTGATACCCTCTCTGACTTTTACAAATAGTATTATAAATTAAACATGTTTTCAAATTACACAAAAACAATTAGTATTGGTTACAATACAAATAATAGTTAAACAGAATAAAGAATATTTTTTTTTAAATAAATGGTTGTCTTCAAATCAGACATTTTGCAACAAAATTCCCATTTCCAACATGGAAATATGGTTTACAAAAAAGGTTTTGTACTAACTAACATCTTAATTACTCTCTACTATTTACAAGTAGTAACTATTTTTATAGTTCTGATGTTAGTTGTTTCAGACCCAAACAAATGGCCTTATATCTAACACATTTTTAAACATTCTTATACTATATACATAAAAACCTTATATTTATATTCTTATTTCTAACTATTATTATAAGTAGGATTCTACAGTTTTTATACCGTCTTTTATACATTGTCTTTGGGGAATTGTACCCTGTCATTAACAAATAAATAGTATTAACCGTTCAAAAAGCACTATGAAATCTGTTTTTCTTTTTTCATGTAAAACAAAATGTTATTTTAAACAGATTCATGTCTTATGAACAACATATTGTCACATTACACATTTTAAGTCATTGAAAAATGCATATTTCATTGCATCCAATGTTTGTGATTGCCAAGAATGAAACACAAGGTTCATTTTTTATAATACCCAAAACTATCACTGGTTCACTTTGCACTTATATATTATGTTAATGCTAAATGGTCGTATAGTCTTATTAACATAATAAATTGGTTAGCGTTTTTTCAATGGAGATTTGTTCCATGGGTACTATATTATTGTTTCATCTTAGTTCACAGGAAACTTTTACTTTGTTCACTTCTCTCTCTTAAATTTATATACATGTGGTTTTTATTTCGTTATACTTTTGTTTTTAGATATTTATTTTGGAGATATAGGGATTTGGGTGTCTTTTATAAGAGCATGACATCTTCTTCAGGATGCTGCCTTCTTCTTCTTTCATCAGTCTTCTTTTCTCCTGCCTTCTGGGACTGGTATCTTCTCCATCTTCTTCTTGTTGCCATCAGGTTTCTTGGGATCTTCTCCATCTTCTTCTTTATTTCCGAAATACACAACCTGTATTGGTTGATCTTGGCTTATTTTAGGGTTTCTATTCTATTTATTCTCCCTCGTTGTGGGTTTGGTCATATTCAGTACTGCTCTGTTGTTTACTATTTTACCTTCCTGGGTTATACCTTGAAAACCTTTGGTTATGAGACTGGTCTTGGATGACTCATCACTAGTAACTCCTTTTATTTTAACTTGTATTTTCTTTATAATAATGATTTCTTTCCACAGTTGCTATGAATTAATCTTTTTATATTAAACTTAGTGCTTTCTTCCAAATTTAAATATTATAACTTCATTATTCTAATGATCAATTGCCATTCAATATTATGCATACATCTGTCACGCTACAGATTGCTCCCCTCCAGAAGTAATTATTTCAGACATGTTTATGGATGAAATAATTTCTTATGATAATTTCATCATTTCTTATAATTCATTTTCTTCTCCATCTTTATATCGATTATTTTATAATTAGAGTTTAATTAATTTTATGTATATAATTATTTGTTTTACTACTGATCCTTTTCGGATAGTTAGTGTCTTCTGAGATATATTATTATTGTAATACATTTTCTTTCTTTATCAACTTCGTGTTGTATCCTTGGGATATTAATTCCCTAACATTCCCTATCACGTGGGCTGGGGCAGTTCAGAGGGGCACTGTACGCTACTTCTCTGCTGGCCATACACCACTTCTATAAATTGAGTACAGAGGCATATCCATCCCTGCTCAAAAAACATAATGCTGCTGGAATTATCTTCAGTCAGTCATCGAATAAATAAATAAAAAGTAGTCTCATTTTCGACTAATAAAAATATCTTTGGATTCTCCACTTCGTAGTCTCTCAGATTATCTCACATTTTCTATCTTAATAAATCTTCATAATCATTATTATACTCATTACATATATATTTTTTCAAAACTCTTAACTTGTCTGATATATTTAATTTAATTATGGTTGAAAACCTTTCTTTTAATAATTCTGGTTACTGTTTACAGTGTAACTCTCTTTCTTCTCCATCTGAATTCTCTTTATACTTTCTTCTGGTTACTCATAGTATTAGCATGGTCTTTATATATAGTCTTTCTTATTCATTATTTGAATGGTCTTAATATATTATATTTAATTTTTTAACATTGTATCTTTACATTAGATATACAGGTTGTTATATTGATCATTTTATTTAAACATTTTGGTTCTTTCCTTTCTCTTAGAAAGTTATTAATCCGCCTTCGCATTCATTAGCATTAATTCATTTATATTATATTTCATGTGGTATTTCTTCTCTTTGCATTTCATATAGGTCTTATTATTATCATTTGTTCAAAATCATCTTCTCCATCTGTTTGGTATGAGTTGTTCTTCTTCGCTCTTAATTAACTGTTTTCATTATCGTTTCATAGGTAATTAGTCTCTTTGCTTCCAAATTTTTTTTTTCCTTCTCTGGCATATTACACTCTTTTTTGTTATTCTTCTCTACTCCTTCAAATGCTATTGTGAATATCTAGCATTTATTCTGGATTAACGTTAATTCTCTTTTCTGAATTAACCACTTTATTTTCTTCTCAATTCAATCATAATTGACACATAATTATTTTTTGGAACTTGGTTAGTTTTAATGTAAAATTCAAACTATTCTTTTTATTTAATTGAAAAATATTTCTCATAAATCCTTGTAATATGTTGATCTTATCTTGTTTCAAAGTACTGACGTTCTATCAACATTCAAATTCTGTTTAATTCATTTATTCCCAGAATTGTTTCATTCAGAATTGTTTATAGTACTGTGATCTTACTATTATTTCTGAATGTTTTGGTATTTCTCCAAATTCAAATTCTTCTTAATTATTTACCATAAAGTTTTCTCATAAACTTAGTTATAGTAAGTTGGTCTTACTTTATTTTTAAATTTTTCGTATATTAAATTCAAAATTCCTTTCTTCTTAATTCTTCCAAAATGTTTTTTTTTTCATAATTCAGTGGTAGTAAGCTGTGCTTACTTAATTTTAAATTTTTATAATTAAGTTCAAATTCTCTCTCTTTCTCTTTCTTCCATAAAGTTTTGTTCTAAATTATCAGGTTGTAGTAAGAAGTACTTACTCAATTTTAAATTTTTATAATTATATTTCAATTCAAAAGTCTTTCTTTTTCTTTCTTCCATAAAGTTCGTTCCAAAATTATTAGGTTGTAGTAAGAAGTACTTACTCAATTTTAGAATAAGTTATATTCAAAATTCTTTCTTTTTATAATTCTCCAAAATGTTCTTCTCAAAATATTAGGTTGTAAGATGTACTTACATTATTTTTGAATTTTTAAAAATATAAATTCAAAATTCTAAAACTCACAACTCATTCTTCATAATATTTCTTCATAGAAGCTTGATTGTACACTCCTTTGATTTTTCCTGAAACGATTTCCTTCAACTCATATGTATTGTTATGTTTATCATTTACCACAACATATGGGCATATATTGTGCTCTACACTGGCCCATATTATTTATACTTTTGTAAGTTGATCTTCTCTTTTTCTTTCCTTATAAATGCCTTTTCTTTTCTATATACCCAGGAAGATGGACGATTTTCTTTATGTCGTTCCATTGCTCATATTCTCATTTGTCATGTTCATTTTCTTAAATAGTCTTCACTCATAAAACCCAGTTTTGTTTCTATGTTTATTCTCCATATCATTTCCTTTCAATGATATTTATTCCGTCTCCTTCACCATTGTTTTTCGCCGTAGTCGGTTATCATGATCTCTGTCCCTTTTCTTGATGGTGTGTGGTATCTGTGTCAACCAGGGTCCATCATCTCAGTTGCTCTTATAAAATTTACCCTAGGGCGCGACACTCGGTTATTATTACTGTTATTATTGTTATTACTAAATTTATTATTATAGTCATTTCGGTTAGGTTGGTAAGGTTTGTCATCATTATTGTTGGGATATGGATTTCTCTGACTGTATGGGACATTATTATGTTGGTATAAATTGTTTCTATTGTATGGATAGGGGTTGTTATCCCTAACGCCGTTAAAATTTCCGTTAAACTGGTCATTACGCGGCGGGTTGTTAGGGCCGTCGTAATTACTGGGCTGGTTCCCTCTATCATCGTACTGTATACCCCAATACTTTTCTGGTCCATGTTTTGTGTTACTTGACAAATATCTGTGAGGATCTTCATCTGGGTTATCACTTATTATTTGTTTATCTGAAACACCATAAGCTGGTTTACCATCATATGTCCACTCTGAAGGAATATATTTTAGTCTAACCGTACCCTGGAACTGTCCTAGATGGCACGTTAATGGAATACATTCTGGTGATTCATCTGTGTCATCATTACAGTCTGGTACGATATCACATTTCCATCTTTCTGAAATCCACTGTCCAGTCTTGCGCTGAAATTGATCTGGTTCACATGTTGTATTCTGTTTACCTCTGGTCCTTTCCCATTGGTACACTACTGTCTTGTGGTAAATTATTTCTGAAATTACTTCGATTTTCCTTCTATAATTCATAGAATTCATGATGTCTTTGTCATAGGTAATTGGGATATTATTGACATCAATTAACCCATGTTTCATCATCTCCAACTCTTCCTTAGTTTTTATCAAATTTCTTGGATACATTTTCCTTTTCCTTGGTTTAATATCTTCCTGGTTTCGGTTAGTTTCAATTTCAGGTACTACCATTACTAGTTCCTGCGTCTTATCATTTGGTATTTCTTCTAACTCTCTTTTGTTATCTCTTATTAATTCTTCCACCCACAGTTTATTATTCTTGATGATAATTTCCACCCTTTTATTGTTATTCTCTATCATCTGTTTTAGAGTACTTATTCTTACTTCTCTCCACTTTCTCGTGAACTCCTTTAGTGCTTCTGTCTTTCGTTTTATTTTTTCCTGTAGCTCTTCCCTTCTTTGTTGTCTTCTTGGTTTTGACTCCTCTTTCTTAATCTGTTTACGCTCCCTTCTTATTTCTTTTTTCCATCGTCTCATGTATCCATTCATTGATACCGCGATTAGTTGTACCCTTTTCTCGTTTGGTCTTTCTTCTGTTTCTGGTTTGCTTTCATTTTTTATTTCTTCGGTCTTCTCTTTTCTCAATTCTTCGCTTTTTAATCCGTCCTCTCTCTTTTCCTTGATGTCCTCTTCCGGCTTCTTATTGATATTGTCCAGTTGGTCACCCAATTCTTTTTCCAAGGATTGGTTGCTCTCCTCTTCTTCTCTTTTTAAACTGTCCTCTCTCATTTTCTTAGTCTCCTCCCTTGTTTCTTTACCCCAATCATCTATCATTTTACTCTGATCATCCAGTTTCTTCATTATTTGTTGGAACATTTTCCTTATCTCAACCATTTCTTCTGGTGTAGGTTCTTTCATTTTGCTTGTTGTTGTCCCCATTTCTCTGGCTTTGTAGCTGTTGCCTAGCTCCAACTAGTGATTGTGCAGAATGTATTGGCCTTCCAATCGCTAATTAAAGCCCCTAAAGTTGTGCGCCAATTTGTGTGATTCAAATTGTGTGACTCCGATGCAATCAAGCCCCACGTTGGGCGCCAATTTGTAATAAATTGTGTACAGAGTGATTGTGTTGTTATAAGATGATATGAAGTGTGTTAGACTCCGATGTAATCAAGTCCAATGTAATATGTTTAATTGGTGTTTAATTGGTGTGGCTCTCGACGTCTTACTGGCCTGAAACACTTCCTTAAGTTTCCCAGCTGGTCGAGTCCCAATGGTAGCAAGATCGGTCGAGTAGCGTAAAGTTGATGAAGGAATATATCTGTTCAGCTTCGCCGAAAGTTTCAAAACAAAATTTATTGTTTTGAAGGAAATTTAAAAAAAAAATTGTTTATAAAAAAAATAATTAAAAAAATTTTTTAATTTTATTAATTAATTAATTAGGATCAATTAATTAATATAGGGCTGTGAAGTTTTAAACAGTGTAATGCTCTTCTGAAAATTTTTATTAAAGTTTTAGTATATTTTAAATAATCTATCACCACTCATAAGACAGTCTGTAAACCAATCGATACTTGTTTACCTTTTTATTTTTTAGGTTATCTTCACTTACGGGTGGTAAAGTCCTTGTAGATTATCAATTAGAATTATATTATTGGTAATTAGTATTATTGAAGAAATAAAGAACTATTAAGTATTGAAAAGTATTAATGTTTTTTATTAATTAATAGCAATATTGACTCTTATCGATTAGTATCGATTCTCAGGATATCGAAAAAAGTTACAAGTATATGATATAAAAATTATATAGGGTTCTTTAAACAGCCAGTTATTACCAAAGTCAGAGAAATCGGGCTAATATTTAAAAAGTATAACGTTACAATCAAATTAATAGTTATTAATAAACACAGACATTGAATAATAATTTGTAAATATAATAATTGTTTTCACCAAACAGCTGAGTTGTACTAAGAAGAAGGCACTGGAATCGTCAAAGCAAATGGCCGCCGTCAAGTTGATCAAAATGTTGCTCGTTCCTGCAGTGTTCCAAATAATGTATTTTCTGGCAAAATTCCTGTTCTTGTCTCTGCAAATCTCTTGTTAAATGTTGTGTAGTGACTGGTGTAGTGATTCTGGGTTGTATTTAGTATGTCTGTGTAATTATAAGTCAAAACACTTTTCCCAATTCCGACACTAATTTGGTTAATGTGTTATACAGTTTTCTGGTGTTTTGTGGTGTTTTTCAGAGTAGAAATGTATTGTTTAGTGTTAATTAGTGTTTCTTGATCGTTTTTGTCACAATGTATAGGTTCTGGAAAGATTTTATAATTCACTCCCGACTTTACAGTAACGTACTGTTCGCCACTAAACTTCACCTTTGTAAGATAGGTTAGATCGTCACAAAACTCTCGTTTATGTTATCCGTTCAAATACCAATAATCAACTAACTGTTTCCTTTAGTTTCAATTAAACTCTTAGCCCATATAATATTATCCTTAACATTGTTCAAATATTTTTCACATCCTGTGTGCACTTTTACATTTTCACTATATGAATGCCTAAACTTTGGTTATTTGTCAATTTTATTCACTAGATTTGATTTAAATTAATCTTTCAGTTCATTCTGGTTATTTTCAGATTAAATAATGCCATTTTATAGTGTTTTCTGTCCAAAAAATAGTAATTTTACTTTCAGTTTGATATACTCTGATAAGTCAAAACATTTCCAAAATTTACTTCCTGTTATAATGTAAATTCAGCCATTTTATCAGTTATATTTAATATTAATAATCCTATATTGTATTAAAAGGTTCATATTCCCTTATTTTCTGGTAGTTAATTGAATTAGTTGTATTCTGAAACATTATTCTGGAATATATGACTCCCATGTCTAAATTTCTGAGTTTAGTCATTCTCATTTTTATTTATAATTCTGAATATAATTTATTAAAATCTCTCTAAATGGTATGTGCAATTATATGGCATGATCTCAAGTTTATTTTGTCTAAACCCCTTTTGTTTATTCGCATTTAAATGATTAATTTCTCTGTTTTGATGAAGTTTGGTTTCCATTCTTTTGGCCTATGATTTTTTAACAATTTTTCTTACAAAATATTTTACAAACAATATATGATGTGTGATACCCTCTCTGACTTTTACAAATAGTATTATAAATTAAACATGTTTTCAAATTACACAAAAACAATTAGTATTGGTTACAATACAAATAATAGTTAAACAGAATAAAGAATATTTTTTTTTAAATAAATGGTTGTCTTCAAATCAGACATTTTGCAACAAAATTCCCATTTCCAACATGGAAATATGGTTTACAAAAAAGGTTTTGTACTAACTAACATCTTAATTACTCTCTACTATTTACAAGTAGTAACTATTTTTATAGTTCTGATGTTAGTTGTTTCAGACCCAAACAAATGGCCTTATATCTAACACATTTTTAAACATTCTTATACTATATACATAAAAACCTTATATTTATATTCTTATTTCTAACTATTATTATAAGTAGGATTCTACAGTTTTTATACCGTCTTTTATACATTGTCTTTGGGGAATTGTACCCTGTCATTAACAAATAAATAGTATTAACCGTTCAAAAAGCACTATGAAATCTGTTTTTCTTTTTTCATGTAAAACAAAATGTTATTTTAAACAGATTCATGTCTTATGAACAACATATTGTCACATTACACATTTTAAGTCATTGAAAAATGCATATTTCATTGCATCCAATGTTTGTGATTGCCAAGAATGAAACACAAGGTTCATTTTTTATAATACCCAAAACTATCACTGGTTCACTTTGCACTTATATATTATGTTAATGCTAAATGGTCGTATAGTCTTATTAACATAATAAATTGGTTAGCGTTTTTTCAATGGAGATTTGTTCCATGGGTACTATATTATTGTTTCATCTTAGTTCACAGGAAACTTTTACTTTGTTCACTTCTCTCTCTTAAATTTATATACATGTGGTTTTTATTTCGTTATACTTTTGTTTTTAGATATTTATTTTGGAGATATAGGGATTTGGGTGTCTTTTATAAGAGCATGACATCTTCTTCAGGATGCTGCCTTCTTCTTCTTTCATCAGTCTTCTTTTCTCCTGCCTTCTGGGACTGGTATCTTCTCCATCTTCTTCTTGTTGCCATCAGGTTTCTTGGGATCTTCTCCATCTTCTTCTTTATTTCCGAAATACACAACCTGTATTGGTTGATCTTGGCTTATTTTAGGGTTTCTATTCTATTTATTCTCCCTCGTTGTGGGTTTGGTCATATTCAGTACTGCTCTGTTGTTTACTATTTTACCTTCCTGGGTTATACCTTGAAAACCTTTGGTTATGAGACTGGTCTTGGATGACTCATCACTAGTAACTCCTTTTATTTTAACTTGTATTTTCTTTATAATAATGATTTCTTTCCACAGTTGCTATGAATTAATCTTTTTATATTAAACTTAGTGCTTTCTTCCAAATTTAAATATTATAACTTCATTATTCTAATGATCAATTGCCATTCAATATTATGCATACATCTGTCACGCTACAGATTGCTCCCCTCCAGAAGTAATTATTTCAGACATGTTTATGGATGAAATAATTTCTTATGATAATTTCATCATTTCTTATAATTCATTTTCTTCTCCATCTTTATATCGATTATTTTATAATTAGAGTTTAATTAATTTTATGTATATAATTATTTGTTTTACTACTGATCCTTTTCGGATAGTTAGTGTCTTCTGAGATATATTATTATTGTAATACATTTTCTTTCTTTATCAACTTCGTGTTGTATCCTTGGGATATTAATTCCCTAACATTCCCTATCACGTGGGCTGGGGCAGTTCAGAGGGGCACTGTACGCTACTTCTCTGCTGGCCATACACCACTTCTATAAATTGAGTACAGAGGCATATCCATCCCTGCTCAAAAAACATAATGCTGCTGGAATTATCTTCAGTCAGTCATCGAATAAATAAATAAAAAGTAGTCTCATTTTCGACTAATAAAAATATCTTTGGATTCTCCACTTCGTAGTCTCTCAGATTATCTCACATTTTCTATCTTAATAAATCTTCATAATCATTATTATACTCATTACATATATATTTTTTCAAAACTCTTAACTTGTCTGATATATTTAATTTAATTATGGTTGAAAACCTTTCTTTTAATAATTCTGGTTACTGTTTACAGTGTAACTCTCTTTCTTCTCCATCTGAATTCTCTTTATACTTTCTTCTGGTTACTCATAGTATTAGCATGGTCTTTATATATAGTCTTTCTTATTCATTATTTGAATGGTCTTAATATATTATATTTAATTTTTTAACATTGTATCTTTACATTAGATATACAGGTTGTTATATTGATCATTTTATTTAAACATTTTGGTTCTTTCCTTTCTCTTAGAAAGTTATTAATCCGCCTTCGCATTCATTAGCATTAATTCATTTATATTATATTTCATGTGGTATTTCTTCTCTTTGCATTTCATATAGGTCTTATTATTATCATTTGTTCAAAATCATCTTCTCCATCTGTTTGGTATGAGTTGTTCTTCTTCGCTCTTAATTAACTGTTTTCATTATCGTTTCATAGGTAATTAGTCTCTTTGCTTCCAAATTTTTTTTTTCCTTCTCTGGCATATTACACTCTTTTTTGTTATTCTTCTCTACTCCTTCAAATGCTATTGTGAATATCTAGCATTTATTCTGGATTAACGTTAATTCTCTTTTCTGAATTAACCACTTTATTTTCTTCTCAATTCAATCATAATTGACACATAATTATTTTTTGGAACTTGGTTAGTTTTAATGTAAAATTCAAACTATTCTTTTTATTTAATTGAAAAATATTTCTCATAAATCCTTGTAATATGTTGATCTTATCTTGTTTCAAAGTACTGACGTTCTATCAACATTCAAATTCTGTTTAATTCATTTATTCCCAGAATTGTTTCATTCAGAATTGTTTATAGTACTGTGATCTTACTATTATTTCTGAATGTTTTGGTATTTCTCCAAATTCAAATTCTTCTTAATTATTTACCATAAAGTTTTCTCATAAACTTAGTTATAGTAAGTTGGTCTTACTTTATTTTTAAATTTTTCGTATATTAAATTCAAAATTCCTTTCTTCTTAATTCTTCCAAAATGTTTTTTTTTTCATAATTCAGTGGTAGTAAGCTGTGCTTACTTAATTTTAAATTTTTATAATTAAGTTCAAATTCTCTCTCTTTCTCTTTCTTCCATAAAGTTTTGTTCTAAATTATCAGGTTGTAGTAAGAAGTACTTACTCAATTTTAAATTTTTATAATTATATTTCAATTCAAAAGTCTTTCTTTTTCTTTCTTCCATAAAGTTCGTTCCAAAATTATTAGGTTGTAGTAAGAAGTACTTACTCAATTTTAGAATAAGTTATATTCAAAATTCTTTCTTTTTATAATTCTCCAAAATGTTCTTCTCAAAATATTAGGTTGTAAGATGTACTTACATTATTTTTGAATTTTTAAAAATATAAATTCAAAATTCTAAAACTCACAACTCATTCTTCATAATATTTCTTCATAGAAGCTTGATTGTACACTCCTTTGATTTTTCCTGAAACGATTTCCTTCAACTCATATGTATTGTTATGTTTATCATTTACCACAACATATGGGCATATATTGTGCTCTACACTGGCCCATATTATTTATACTTTTGTAAGTTGATCTTCTCTTTTTCTTTCCTTATAAATGCCTTTTCTTTTCTATATACCCAGGAAGATGGACGATTTTCTTTATGTCGTTCCATTGCTCATATTCTCATTTGTCATGTTCATTTTCTTAAATAGTCTTCACTCATAAAACCCAGTTTTGTTTCTATGTTTATTCTCCATATCATTTCCTTTCAATGATATTTATTCCGTCTCCTTCACCATTGTTTTTCGCCGTAGTCGGTTATCATGATCTCTGTCCCTTTTCTTGATGGTGTGTGGTATCTGTGTCAACCAGGGTCCATCATCTCAGTTGCTCTTATAAAATTTACCCTAGGGCGCGACACTCGGTTATTATTACTGTTATTATTGTTATTACTAAATTTATTATTATAGTCATTTCGGTTAGGTTGGTAAGGTTTGTCATCATTATTGTTGGGATATGGATTTCTCTGACTGTATGGGACATTATTATGTTGGTATAAATTGTTTCTATTGTATGGATAGGGGTTGTTATCCCTAACGCCGTTAAAATTTCCGTTAAACTGGTCATTACGCGGCGGGTTGTTAGGGCCGTCGTAATTACTGGGCTGGTTCCCTCTATCATCGTACTGTATACCCCAATACTTTTCTGGTCCATGTTTTGTGTTACTTGACAAATATCTGTGAGGATCTTCATCTGGGTTATCACTTATTATTTGTTTATCTGAAACACCATAAGCTGGTTTACCATCATATGTCCACTCTGAAGGAATATATTTTAGTCTAACCGTACCCTGGAACTGTCCTAGATGGCACGTTAATGGAATACATTCTGGTGATTCATCTGTGTCATCATTACAGTCTGGTACGATATCACATTTCCATCTTTCTGAAATCCACTGTCCAGTCTTGCGCTGAAATTGATCTGGTTCACATGTTGTATTCTGTTTACCTCTGGTCCTTTCCCATTGGTACACTACTGTCTTGTGGTAAATTATTTCTGAAATTACTTCGATTTTCCTTCTATAATTCATAGAATTCATGATGTCTTTGTCATAGGTAATTGGGATATTATTGACATCAATTAACCCATGTTTCATCATCTCCAACTCTTCCTTAGTTTTTATCAAATTTCTTGGATACATTTTCCTTTTCCTTGGTTTAATATCTTCCTGGTTTCGGTTAGTTTCAATTTCAGGTACTACCATTACTAGTTCCTGCGTCTTATCATTTGGTATTTCTTCTAACTCTCTTTTGTTATCTCTTATTAATTCTTCCACCCACAGTTTATTATTCTTGATGATAATTTCCACCCTTTTATTGTTATTCTCTATCATCTGTTTTAGAGTACTTATTCTTACTTCTCTCCACTTTCTCGTGAACTCCTTTAGTGCTTCTGTCTTTCGTTTTATTTTTTCCTGTAGCTCTTCCCTTCTTTGTTGTCTTCTTGGTTTTGACTCCTCTTTCTTAATCTGTTTACGCTCCCTTCTTATTTCTTTTTTCCATCGTCTCATGTATCCATTCATTGATACCGCGATTAGTTGTACCCTTTTCTCGTTTGGTCTTTCTTCTGTTTCTGGTTTGCTTTCATTTTTTATTTCTTCGGTCTTCTCTTTTCTCAATTCTTCGCTTTTTAATCCGTCCTCTCTCTTTTCCTTGATGTCCTCTTCCGGCTTCTTATTGATATTGTCCAGTTGGTCACCCAATTCTTTTTCCAAGGATTGGTTGCTCTCCTCTTCTTCTCTTTTTAAACTGTCCTCTCTCATTTTCTTAGTCTCCTCCCTTGTTTCTTTACCCCAATCATCTATCATTTTACTCTGATCATCCAGTTTCTTCATTATTTGTTGGAACATTTTCCTTATCTCAACCATTTCTTCTGGTGTAGGTTCTTTCATTTTGCTTGTTGTTGTCCCCATTTCTCTGGCTTTGTAGCTGTTGCCTAGCTCCAACTAGTGATTGTGCAGAATGTATTGGCCTTCCAATCGCTAATTAAAGCCCCTAAAGTTGTGCGCCAATTTGTGTGATTCAAATTGTGTGACTCCGATGCAATCAAGCCCCACGTTGGGCGCCAATTTGTAATAAATTGTGTACAGAGTGATTGTGTTGTTATAAGATGATATGAAGTGTGTTAGACTCCGATGTAATCAAGTCCAATGTAATATGTTTAATTGGTGTTTAATTGGTGTGGCTCTCGACGTCTTACTGGCCTGAAACACTTCCTTAAGTTTCCCAGCTGGTCGAGTCCCAATGGTAGCAAGATCGGTCGAGTAGCGTAAAGTTGATGAAGGAATATATCTGTTCAGCTTCGCCGAAAGTTTCAAAACAAAATTTATTGTTTTGAAGGAAATTTAAAAAAAAAATTGTTTATAAAAAAAATAATTAAAAAAATTTTTTAATTTTATTAATTAATTAATTAGGATCAATTAATTAATATAGGGCTGTGAAGTTTTAAACAGTGTAATGCTCTTCTGAAAATTTTTATTAAAGTTTTAGTATATTTTAAATAATCTATCACCACTCATAAGACAGTCTGTAAACCAATCGATACTTGTTTACCTTTTTATTTTTTAGGTTATCTTCACTTACGGGTGGTAAAGTCCTTGTAGATTATCAATTAGAATTATATTATTGGTAATTAGTATTATTGAAGAAATAAAGAACTATTAAGTATTGAAAAGTATTAATGTTTTTTATTAATTAATAGCAATATTGACTCTTATCGATTAGTATCGATTCTCAGGATATCGAAAAAAGTTACAAGTATATGATATAAAAATTATATAGGGTTCTTTAAACAGCCAGTTATTACCAAAGTCAGAGAAATCGGGCTAATATTTAAAAAGTATAACGTTACAATCAAATTAATAGTTATTAATAAACACAGACATTGAATAATAATTTGTAAATATAATAATTGTTTTCACCAAACAGCTGAGTTGTACTAAGAAGAAGGCACTGGAATCGTCAAAGCAAATGGCCGCCGTCAAGTTGATCAAAATGTTGCTCGTTCCTGCAGTGTTCCAAATAATGTATTTTCTGGCAAAATTCCTGTTCTTGTCTCTGCAAATCTCTTGTTAAATGTTGTGTAGTGACTGGTGTAGTGATTCTGGGTTGTATTTAGTATGTCTGTGTAATTATAAGTCAAAACACTTTTCCCAATTCCGACACTAATTTGGTTAATGTGTTATACAGTTTTCTGGTGTTTTGTGGTGTTTTTCAGAGTAGAAATGTATTGTTTAGTGTTAATTAGTGTTTCTTGATCGTTTTTGTCACAATGTATAGGTTCTGGAAAGATTTTATAATTCACTCCCGACTTTACAGTAACGTACTGTTCGCCACTAAACTTCACCTTTGTAAGATAGGTTAGATCGTCACAAAACTCTCGTTTATGTTATCCGTTCAAATACCAATAATCAACTAACTGTTTCCTTTAGTTTCAATTAAACTCTTAGCCCATATAATATTATCCTTAACATTGTTCAAATATTTTTCACATCCTGTGTGCACTTTTACATTTTCACTATATGAATGCCTAAACTTTGGTTATTTGTCAATTTTATTCACTAGATTTGATTTAAATTAATCTTTCAGTTCATTCTGGTTATTTTCAGATTAAATAATGCCATTTTATAGTGTTTTCTGTCCAAAAAATAGTAATTTTACTTTCAGTTTGATATACTCTGATAAGTCAAAACATTTCCAAAATTTACTTCCTGTTATAATGTAAATTCAGCCATTTTATCAGTTATATTTAATATTAATAATCCTATATTGTATTAAAAGGTTCATATTCCCTTATTTTCTGGTAGTTAATTGAATTAGTTGTATTCTGAAACATTATTCTGGAATATATGACTCCCATGTCTAAATTTCTGAGTTTAGTCATTCTCATTTTTATTTATAATTCTGAATATAATTTATTAAAATCTCTCTAAATGGTATGTGCAATTATATGGCATGATCTCAAGTTTATTTTGTCTAAACCCCTTTTGTTTATTCGCATTTAAATGATTAATTTCTCTGTTTTGATGAAGTTTGGTTTCCATTCTTTTGGCCTATGATTTTTTAACAATTTTTCTTACAAAATATTTTACAAACAATATATGATGTGTGATACCCTCTCTGACTTTTACAAATAGTATTATAAATTAAACATGTTTTCAAATTACACAAAAACAATTAGTATTGGTTACAATACAAATAATAGTTAAACAGAATAAAGAATATTTTTTTTAAATAAATGGTTGTCTTCAAATCAGACATTTTGCAACAAAATTCCCATTTCCAACATGGAAATATGGTTTACAAAAAAGGTTTTGTACTAACTAACATCTTAATTACTCTCTACTATTTACAAGTAGTAACTATTTTTATAGTTCTGATGTTAGTTGTTTCAGACCCAAACAAATGGCCTTATATCTAACACATTTTTAAACATTCTTATACTATATACATAAAAACCTTATATTTATATTCTTATTTCTAACTATTATTATAAGTAGGATTCTACAGTTTTTATACCGTCTTTTATACATTGTCTTTGGGGAATTGTACCCTGTCATTAACAAATAAATAGTATGAACCGTTCAAAAAGCACTATGAAATCTGTTTTTCTTTTTTCATGTAAAACAAAATGTTATTTTAAACAGATTCATGTCTTATGAACAACATATTGTCACAGTACACATTTTAAGTCATTGAAAAATGCATATTTCATTGCATCCAATGTTTGTGATTGCCAAGAATGAAACACAAGGTTCATTTTTTATAATACCCAAAACTATCACTGGTTCACTTTGCACTTATATATTATGTTAATGCTAAATGGTCGAATAGTCTTATTAACATAATAAATTGGTTAGCGTTTTTTCAATGGAGATTTGTTCCATGGGTACTATATTATTGTTTCATCTTAGTTCACAGGAAACTTTTACTTTGTTCACTTCTCTCTCTTAAATTTATATACATGTGGTTTTTACTTCGTTATACTTTTGTTTTTAGATATTTATTTTGGGGATATAGGGATTTGGGTGTCTTTTATAAGAGCATGACATCTTCTTCAGGATGCTGCCTTCTTCTTCTTTCATCAGTCTTCTTTTCTCCTGCCTTCTGGGACTGGTATCTTCTCCATCTTCTTCTTGTTGCCATCAGGTTTCTTGGGATCTTCTCCATCTTCTTCTTTATTTCCGAAATACACAACCTGTATTGGTTGATCTTGGCTTATTTTAGGGTTTCTATTCTATTTATTCTCCCTCGTTGTGGGTTTGGTCATATTCAGTACTGCTCTGTTGTTTACTATTTTACCTTCCTGGGTTATACCTTGAAAACCTTTGGTTATGAGACTGGTCTTGGATGACTCATCACTAGTAACTCCTTTTATTTTAACTTGTATTTTCTTTATAATAATGATTTCTTTCCACAGTTGCTATGAATTAACCTTTTTATATTAAACTTAGTGCTTTCTTCCAAATTTAAATATTATAACTTCATTATTCTAATGATCAATTGCCATTCAATATTATGCATACATCTGTCACGCTACAATATCCCTCTTATATTTGAAGGTATTAGAAATTCTTAGTTCGTTAAAAGCTGCAAATTCTCTCAATTTTTATCCATTTGAGTTTTTACCACTTCGCCACATGTTCCCATTACTTTTGTAATATATTAAGTAAGATATTTTTACGTGGATGGGTTCCTAGCCCTAGCCGCACAACCTCCATCTGGAGGGAGGGGTGTAATTCGGACTTATCTTGTCCTAGGAGGATTGCCTTCTCCATTGCTTCGAGGCCCCCTCCCTGTTTTGCCCAGAATTACAGCCGTCTGAATCATCCAGATTCACGCCTGCAATATTCCAAAGATAAGCCGTTCCAGGATATCTTCCTTTGCGTCTTAACTTGGTACTGGTGGATACAACTGCCCTCCACCAGGAATGTTTATCGATATTCCGGTCTAGATCCGTACTGTTCTGCGAAAACAGGATCACCTCGTGTAGCAGTACGGTCTTCGCTGGATAAAAGCTAGAGCTTCCATTGGGGCGCTATCACTTCCTCCAACCCTACGACTTGTGAGGACCAGTACCCACTCAACCCGCAGCAAAGGTACTACCTCTTCAAATTCCATCGACTCCTTTACTTAAAATCATTTTTAAAATAACTACTATCATCAGGTAGGTTTTTTTATCATGAGTATTCTGATATAAGTCCCAACTTTAATGTTGCATATTTCTATAGTTATTTAAATTGACGTGTTTTTTTAATAACATCCCCCAAAATAATTATGTACCCTTGCGCACGCGCACTACACTCGCGGCTAAGTACCCTTACGCTCCATTTCACTGCACTTTTAGCAGTTTTAAAAGTCTGAAAAAACTTAAAACTAACATTTTTCTCAACGTTCCTTATCAAATAATTTACATTGTTCAAACCTGCAATCTCTACTTATTGATATAGCGTCTGTATATCCTATCATATGTTTTTATATCTGCTACATTCCATAAGCAAATAGAATGTCCATTGGAATATACATATATGGACACAGCATATTTAAAATTGTAGAAACTTGATAATGGTAGTGACACCGAAAGGCCATGTTCAGCGCGATGCAGTAGCTAGCAGTCCAGCAACAGATTACAACTTTGCGTTTTAAAGTAGGTTTTGTATTTTGTAGCGAAACTGTCATCAGTGTTATAATACTAAATTAAGAAAATTAAAAGTACATTTCCGGATATGCTGTCGTCAGTATCTATCTGTTTAAAAGTTATTCTAGAAATATTGATCGAAATTTTTAAACTATTTTTTAGGTTATATGTATACGTTACTATGTAACCTACTTCCTATTTACAAAATGTGTGTTAGTTAATTAGTCTAATATTGACTACGTATTTAACTCAGGGGATCCTTAGATCGGTATGAATTATTTTACTGATGACGTACCAGGTTGCACTGGCGATCATGTGAGTAGTCTCACTTTAAAAACATTATAGAATTTCAATACCTGATGGTTACGTACATTATATACATAGTACATACATGTATATAGTACGTAGTATATACATTGTATATTATATACATAATACATTTAAGTTACATAGTATATAATGTATTATGTACATTTCATGCAAAATAATCAATTGCCTGCTGCCTGACTTGTTTCTTAAAGACGGTGTTTCTCATGATTTCCTACCTACTTTCTTTTCATCCACTATAACTTATGGTGTTGGGTAATGAGCCGCTTTTTACTTCCGTGTTCCATAAGGAAATGGAACTATGGTGATGGCAAAAAAAACGTGTTCGAGATTATTGAAGATTCTGATTGTACTACACTCAAAACATGAAAAAAAGTCATTTTTCGAAAAGTGTCTGTGTGTGTGTCTGTCTGTCTATCTGTAGATTTTTTTTTCTATGGCAAACGATAACACCCGCAAATTCAAACAGAATCAAAAAACATTTTGCATACAGTCCTTACTTGTAGAGTACTCAAGACCTATTGTTTTTGGTGAAGATCGGTTAAGGGAAAGGGGTAGTTTACCAGCAACAGTTTTTTTTTAATCAAGCGTAATTTTTATTTATGGCAAACGATAACAGCCGCAAATTCAAAAAGAATCAAATAATGTTTCGCATACAGCACTGAATTGTATAGTTCTCAAGACCTATTGTTTTTGGTGAAGATCGGTTAAGGGAAAGGGGTAGTTTACCAGTAACGCTTTTTTATCAAGGGTAATTTTGTTTATGGCAAACGATAACAGCCGCAAATTCAAACAGAATCAAATAATGTTTTGCATAGAGACCTAAATTGTGGATTTCTCAAGACGTGTTGATTTTGGTGAAGATCGGTTAAAGGAATAGGGAAGTTTACCAGCAAAATTTTATGTTTTAACAAGGGTAATTTTTTCTATGAAGAAAGATAACTGCCGTAAATTCAAACAGAATCAACTACTCTTTTGCATACCTTTTTGAATTATACGGAACTCAAGGTCTGTTGATTTTGTTGAAGATCGGTTAGGGAAAGGGGTAGTTTACCGGCAACATTTTATATTTTAACAAGGGTATGTTCTATGGCAAACGATAAGAGCCGCAAATTCAAACAGAATCAAATAATTTTTTTCATACTGCCCTGAATTGTAGAGAACTGAAGACCTATTGTTTTTGGTGAAGATCGGTTAAGGGAAAGGGGTAGTTTACCAGTAACGCTTTTTTAACAAGGGTGATTTTGTATATGGCAAACGATAACAGCCGCAAATTCAAACAGAATCAAATAATGTTTTACATACAGACCTAAATTGTAGAGTTCTCAAGGTCTGTTGATTTTGTTGAAGATCTGTTAAGGGAAAGGGGTAGCTTACCAGCAACATTTTATGTTTTAACAAGGGTAATTTTTTCTATGACGAAAGATAACTGCCGTAAATTCAAAGAGAATCAAATAATTTTTTGCATACATTTCTGATTTGTAGAGAACTCAAGGTCTGTTGATTCTGGTGAAGATCGGTTAAGGGAAAGGAGTAGTTTACCAGCAACATTTTATGTTGTAACAAGAGAAATGTTTTCATGACGAAAGATAACTGCCGCACATTCAAACAGAATCAAATATTTTTTTGAATGCATCCCTGAATTGTAGAGGACTGAAGGTCTATTGATTTTGGTGAAGATCGGTTAAGAAAAAGGGGTAGTTTAATTTTGGTGAAGATCGGTTAAGAGAAAGGGGTAGTTTACCTGCAACGTTTTATGTTTTAACAAGAGTAAAGTACTTAATTTTGATAAATAAAATATCCTGATAAGAAGCTCATAATAATCCACTGTAGAAACGTAGATGAAATATCTATAAATGAAGAGGCTAGTTGAAAGGGGTGGGAGTAATTTTCTATAAATGAAAATTATAGTTGAAGGGGGAGGGGATAATTTGTATATGTGTACTACGTTATCGGCAACAAAGTAGTAGTTTGTTGTTAAAATTCCTTCCTGGGCTGTTTAGGAGTAGTCCAATGTTTTCTGCAAAACCAGACTTTTCGGCAGTCCATCGACTGCCATCATCAGTGAAAATCGAATGCGAAAACGTGAGGTGATATACGTTAGTGACCACAAAACTGTGGTTAAGGCTGAAGCAATAAGTAGAAAGAAGTAGTTTCTATGGAGATATTTCATTTCGATTATGATTTTAAATATAAATCTTAGAACATGGAAGTCATGTATGGTTCTCCATACCGATATTTTATTTATGTCATGTGTACTACGTTATCGGCAACAAAGAAGTAGTTTGTTGTTAAAATTCCTTCCCGGGCTGTTTGGGCTTGATCCAATGTTTTCTACAAAACCAGACCTTTCGGCAGTGCTATCGACTGCCATCGTCAGTGAAAATTGAGTGCACTATCGTGAGGTGGTATACGTTAGTGATCACAGTTAAGGCTGAAGAAAGAAGTAATTTCTATGGAAATAGTTCATTTCGAAAAGTATTTTAAATATAAATCTTAGAACATGGAAGTCATGTATGGTTCTCCATACCGCTTTTTTTAGAACCCATCCTGTTTTTTGCAGATGTTTTGACTAAATACTTACTTCTATTAAGGCCTTAGCTTTTACTAAGTGGTGTGCATGTGTGGTATACATAAGTGGGTATTCCATGTACGATATCTTAAACTATTTCTTACATAAACATTATTTACTATCTTTTTGAATGATGCTTGACTATGTAGTTAAATTAAAGGGTCCTTATCCTTAGATTGGTAGGAATTTTTTATTGTCAATATACCACGCTGCGTTGGTGATCATATGAGGATCAATTTCGATAACTTTGTATTCTCTAAATCATTAACATATTATAAGATGTAATCGCCAAATATATATCGTAAGGTTAATATTGGTATTGATAGGCCTATATTGGTATTAAAATTCAGTGTTATGATCAATAGTATTGATCATAACACTGAATTTTAATACTTTTTAAAATGCTATTTTGATTGTCTTGAATATATCGAATATATTGAATTATCTAGGAGGTTTTAAGCAAACGTATCTGTTACATACACGATTACATCAACCACAATTAGAACAATTACTACATATTTCACATAATTTGGAACTAATTATACGCGTTTTTGAGATTGTAGTCCATTATTTAAAATTCACCGTCTTAAAATGTTTATTTTTAACCTTACATATAATCAGCCTGGGATGCTATATTTTACTGAAATTAATGCGACTATTTCGTTTCTTAATAATTATTTTCAGTTCCATTAACGCAGTAATATAAAGCAGAAAATATGGTTATGCTTTCCATTCATGTTCTATTGGAAAAACAATATTGTAGCAATGCGTAATAATTGTGGTAGCATCTGGCGGGTAATGCAGTAATTAAAGTATAAATTGTCTCTTTTGCTTATGTACAATAACACACTGTCTTTTTTATGGTGCGCTTATGCTGCGGATCGCAGGTAGGTTCAACCATTTTACTCTGTGTTTATCTGCAAAACACACAATTAATTAATGAATGCTACTAAGTAACCCCTGAATATACTGCTGGTCTCTACAAGAAATATATTGGCGTTCTCCAGGTTATGCCGCTATCTCTACTGTTATTTTGGCTACGAACTAGTAGCCATTAGGTTTATCTATCTGGGACAACAACTAAATATTATGCTTAACTTTACCAACGAAACAAACGTTGTACAGTTATAACTCACAAGTATTATATAATATATACACCCCATCCCTATACTAATCATTTTCTCTGAAGATATCTATAGAGAAATATGCATTTTAAGTGACTTTCCGAATTTGTAAAGTGCGACAAGAGTAGATGTAATAAAATATTATAACTAGTATCCTCCTTGAGCTGCAGAACTCGCTCAGTATTTTAAACAAATTATACTGAATATTGCATAAATTTCGATATTGGATATTTTTTTAATTATGTGAAAAATTACAAAAATCCCAATTACTCTACTATTTCTTCACTAATATAATAATTGCAGAGCGCAAAATTATATAATAAAAATTAAAAATTCGAAACATTCCGATTTGGATTACATTTTTTTTAGTTTGACGCCTTGCTGAAATGTTTGACAAATTTTTTTCAAATTTGTTATCTCTGTTTGTGGCCCTGGTGTCTCAAAATGTTGAAATGTCCAACAACATTTAACATTACATTTAGATGTTAGTAAAAAGTCTCTTAAATTTGATATAGATCTAAGGTTATAAATAAGGGATCTATCTCTTAAATATAACATATAGATCTAAAGGTATAGTTACGTTGAGCAGATGGAGTTACAGAAGCGAAGGGAGATCGCCTATGTGAAGGAATATAGTCGACCGACGGTCGAGTATTCTGAAAAAAAGTTGCATTTTGGAGCCTATTACTGTCACCAGACGCTCCGAACATAGGAAGTCAAAATAAAGTATCGTGGCAATCGTGGCATCGGATACATATTTGTCTCATTGGCAAATACATATTTCTTTCCTTACACTGAGACAAATAGTTCTCCAGTAATTTCATTCCACGGAAAGTCTTGTTGATGTCACTTCCAGTCAAATAGGTTGGTTAATCCATTTACCTTTCTCCGTATTGCTTTCTTGACATGTCCTGGCCTTCAGACTTGCATCTATTTTACATTATATAGTACTAGAAACCTTTTACAATATATTTAAGAAACCTTCTAAAAATTATTTTTATGTATTTTGTAAATTATGTCACCTATTCTAGTTAAGTCTATTTATATTTATTTGGAGTAAACTGTGTATCAATTTGGATAAATACATTTCATTGTGTTTCACAGTAGAAAACCCAGCTAACGTATTTCAGAGTAAAAAATATTACAATTCGGATCACACCATGGTCTCTAGCACCTATGGAATTTGCAAACAGACGATTGTTGCATTACTACATGCACTATGGGCTTAAACCGAGACAGGGGAGGAAAAAAGTAGCCGTTTTTATTTGCCATTGCATTGTTAGATATAGCAACAATATTATAAAGTATATAAGAACTACCTTAATAGGTGTTGCAAATTATCCAAATTCTATTACATTTACATTAACTAAATATTTTGATGCAACTAATTCATTTTCTATGGGTAGGTTGAAAAAAAGGAGAGTATAGAAATAAACAGATATTTATTAATAGTATTCC
Source organism: Magicicada septendecula (assembly GCA_034769895.1). Taxonomy (NCBI): domain Eukaryota; kingdom Metazoa; phylum Arthropoda; class Insecta; order Hemiptera; family Cicadidae; genus Magicicada; species Magicicada septendecula. The sequence goes on along the minus strand of JAWRYS010000584.1, from coordinate 90,654 downwards.
AAATTGATTTTCAAATCTTGTGTAGTTTACAAAAAAATGTATTTATAAATCTTGAGAACTATTAGGTAAAGTTGTTGTAGTTAATTTTTTAATTCATTCCTTACAAAAATTAAATTGTAAAAAGGCTATTGTTTAGATAAGTTTGATGTAGTAAAGAAAAACATTATATGTGCAAATTTCGAATCGGTCTAAGAAAAAGGTGTTGTTTAAAAAGAAATAAAAGTGAGGGTAAAATATCTTGCCTTGTTTATGGACAAAAAGTATCAATTTAAGAATCAGCTTCTGCTAACATTTTGTGGCTCTCAGGGACCAAGTAGCGAATTTCAATGATCGTGTGCCGTTAGTACTTTACTTCGAAACTTTGCCTCTTTCGAGAAACCAATATGAATCCTCTTGGATTGTTTTGAACACACTAAATAGAAAAGCGTTAACACCATGAAATTTTCTCTTAGTACTCTTAAAAAGTAAACAAATAGTAAATATTTATTTAAACAGTTTCAATAAGATTCAAAATATTATTTTCATTGTCGTAAAAGTATTGTCTAGGGCGTTATAATTATACGTATCTGATCAACAAAGAAAGATTAAACAAACTAAAACATATATTAGACGATTTTAAACTATTTAAACGTATTGTTTTAAAATTTGTCATCTTTATTTTTTTAATTTTATCTTATACTTAACCATATCTCATCAAAGCCTCCTAAGTAATATTATCATATCAATCGAAATATATTTTTTAAGTTATATTCAAGTTGTTTGCATAAATTGTTTAAAATTCGTTTATTAATTTTTACAGGTACAAGCTCAGATATTAAAGAGTAAAATTGTTTGTATTAAATACCCTTAAAGCAATGTTTTCAATGCTTTTGAGCTCATGGCTCTGATGACCAGCAACATTCATTCGGCGGCTACTTGTGGGATACCTGGTAGCGGCGCATGGATGGACATTTGGATTCATATTTAAAAAAATGTGAGCTTCTTACAGGCGTCTTGAAAAAATTGCCACATCTAACGTTATAGGTGTTTTTTAATTTGTTTAGAGCCTAAATAAAAATTCCATAGTGACCTGTAGGGACTCCTGCAGTCGTTCGTACCGCCTTACGATTATCAAAAAGGTTTTATATTGATTTATCTAAAGACATTGAGTTCCTAAGTTTTGTTTATTTAAGCCAAACGACACTTTCCTACATCCATGATTAGGATCCATGTGGATAGTACCATGATTTCCAAACACAGTAATATTAACGTACTTGCTTTGTACATTTATTATCTGCTGCCGGTCATTACATATGCTTGTCCGGTCTGGGGTTACCTCGCCAACATGAATAAAAAGAAGTTGCAGAGCGTCCTTGACAGGTGGCTTCGGTTAGCGGCCAAAGTCCCCCGCCGACTCTCTCTCGCCTTCTAAGGAGAGGACTTGGCGTCCGCTTCTTAGATGACACCTTCAGGCGACTTGCACGCAAATTTTTTGCACGTGCGGCGAGTTTCCCAGACAATCCTCTAGTGGCTGGGCTGGGCAGGTACCGTGTACGTCTAGGTGATTCGTGAAAACGCCCTCGGTGTACGTTCGCACAACAGCCGAGAAACGGCATGCTAAAGAGCAAGTCGCCCTACTTGGGCAGTGGCACGAGCCAGGAGCTCCTGGAACTCGAATTCCATTGTGGCACGTCTGCGACGCATCAACCACACAACCCAGAGTCAGTACATTTATTAATAACTCGTATGACATGTTTAAACTTTACAACGCTATTTAGACAATGATACGTTGGTACAACATAATTAGATAATTTATAGTTTTTTACGCTTTGTGATTTATTTATAATTTTATCGTAGCCAAAGCAAAATTATAAAGCTCTAAAATTTATGCGGTTATCAATCTAAAATTATCAATATAACAATACATTTTCAGCCGTTCAAAATATTATAAATTATTGATTTAATTCATTTATAATTTGTTGACGTCCAACAAGTTTTTATTTTATTATTCTTGTATGCCACTTACTCACTCAATTGCCACTGAAACTAGGACAGAAGCATCTATAGTTTATACGACGCGTTCTATAGAAACCTATGTCAAATATCATATATGCCTGAAATGTTGAGAAAAATCGTATGTTGTATAAAAATTCTTTCGATTTTTGATAGAGAAAGACGGCTTAAAACTAATTTTGCTGTTAATTTTGTCAGCTTCAAATTTGTAATATTTTTATACAAATGTATAATTAGACTTGTACTGAATTTTCTGTTCAAAATTCTGCAGCAAATCAGTATAATGTGATACTTATCTAAAAACAGACCTAAACAACTTGATAGATACTTTCTTAATAACGTAAAAGGTAGCTTTTACTTGTTCTTAATAATGGAAGAATGATATTAATTAATAGATGTATCAATCCACGATGTTTGGTCAAGGTGACGTGTCAAGTAAACAGGGAAAATAATAAGATTTAAGAAATAGAATTAACTGAAATAAACGGAAAGGCTAAAACTAAAACCTAAATAAATTGACAACTCAGGCAGACAGCCTTTCCCCTTTCTCTTGACTTTTGTTATTTAAGGTGTCACTATGTCAATCCTGTGTCTAATTTCTTGTGACAAGCTCCTGTTTATTTTGTCCTTCTGCTTTTTCCTTGTTTTCCTACCTAAGCCGTATGGTTGATACCGAGCTGTATCAAAACTTTTAGCCTTAATCTGCTCATTTGATCCAAGGCCGCGGATGTTCTCCATAAAACCTGTAACCTGTAAAGTATTGGAATTATTTTCCATTTTGTTAAGACATAAATATTTTTATAAAAACAACACTTACTTCATAATTTAAGAAACCAAAACGGAAATACAAATCTGAACATAATACATATTATTCATTTATAAATTTGTTTCTTCGAATTATTTTTTCCTTTAAAAATTATGTTTAATGAGTGCTTTAAAATTAATTTTATGAGTGGTTTTTAATTTTAATTTAAACTTTTTTTTTTTTTTTTTTTTTTTTGACTTAGCTTTTTGCTTTTTGAGAATTAATTTACAAACCTTTTAAAGTATACAATAATCTCACCCGGTGGAATGTAATAAAATTTTATTAAAACATGTTTTTTCGTGTAAACTAACGTGATTGTACATTCAAAAATAACATAACTTATTACACCATAATGGCTACAATAAGTACATATTTATCATATTCACCCCAAAATTAAACTAAAATTTTCATAAACTATCAAATTTTAGTTGTTGTTTATGCAAATAACAATACATTTCATTGATAATCTCTCATGTCAGCCACAGTCGTGTGTTGAAGTCTGATCGTCAGAGCTCAGACCGGTCGATTAAATATGAATACGTCACGGCCTGGATCAACGGCCATAATTAATTATATCAGGTGACAAAGATATTTTACTGTCATAGTTGTACTTCAACGTTCCTAACGAGTACTGAAATGTCCCGATACGATTTTATTCTGTTATACAAACTGCATTTATAATAATAATAAATTTTTATGTAAATGCAAAAATTGTAGTAATCTATTAATTCATAATTTTCGAATCTACCACCTTTTCTAAGTTCTGAATAAGTGTATTACAATACGCGTTAGAAATTAGACTAAAATTGAATAAAATGTGCGAAGATAAGATAAAATACTTTAAACGTTACATAACTTAGGCTATATTTTCATTAAAAGGTAGCGGTTAAAATCATAAAACACTAAAACGGTTTATCACTGAAGTTCAATTTTACTGACGGACACGCAGGAGAAATAAATGTATACATATTGCAATTTAATAATACATATCTAAAAGACTTGAGTGTATGAGCTGTGAAGAAATGCTCTTACAAATAAACTTACTTTTAAAACCTATTTGAAATAATCCCATAGTTACTATCTCTGTTAGTAGGCCTAATGTTTTAGTGATGATTTAGTGATGTTTAGTGATCATTTCTATTTATGTTAGTTACTCTCATGGATTGCGTACAAAATAGAAAAGCATTTTAAAATTTAAGTTGTTATGTCCTAAGTTTTAAATAAATAGGAATTAATGTAATATTTTAAGTTACCTTTTCTATTCAAATAAAATGAAGTAAGTAGGTCAGCAATCTTTTTAGCATCGCGAGTCAAACCGAGCTAGTTGAAAACACACGCGGCCGCGCTGGTTCCCTCGCTCGCTCGTGTGTTTGTATTGTGTGAATTACACGGTTACCTTAAAAAAAACGTTCACTCTGTGTATTCTATCAAGACGATGACAATATCCGACTTTCCAGACCTCAGTTTTAATGTGATTATTATATTATCGGAGTTGTAATTACCACGATCATAACCGGTATTTTAAACTTTAATTACACATAAAAACAATTTTATGTGCCGCCATAAAGACCCCATTACTGACTTAAGACAATACTGAAGAACAGATTAATTTCATTTCATCGCAATATTCCATTCGCAAATAGTGGACAAACACGGCAATTCGCAGAAGTAGGCCTAAAATATTAACAGATATTTTATAATGAAAAAACACGTATTAAATAATATATGGAAGCATTGAATACACTGATAATGTAAAATATATGCTTACATAAATAGCCTACCTTTAAAACTATTTAAAATAGGTTTTGTGTGTATACAAAATAGAATTTTGTTTTTGTATATACAAATTGTATATTGTTTGTATATTATTTATATAACACAGCCTGTGACTTGATAAATTTTGTTGAACGCCATGTTAGACAAGTTTACTAGGTCTTTGGACATTTTCAGATTTATAACTTATGCCTCTTTCGTCGATATCAAAGTCATTCTTACGTTCCCCTCCCTCATATTCTCCCTCGTAGCATCCTCTGTTGTGTTCCTCTTCATCCTGCTCCGTTTGGGTTGTCAATTCAACACTTGTTTTGAAACAATGAGATCGACCGTTCGTATACTGTATTCTTTGTTGGCCATTCAATCAAATCAACTGTTTATTTCTGATGCAGTTTCCTTCTGCTCGTCTCCCCCCCCCCCCAACAAGATTTTGGTTCTATTAACTGGAGGTTAAGTAAGAATTGTTGTAAATTTTAATAAATGACAATAGTATCTTACATTTCTAAGCGACACCTCTGACGATGTAACGCTGTTTGCAGTACACCACTTTTCAAGGTTGTAACAGCGTGTTAGCGTGATTGTATTTTCTTAATCCGTTTAAATCATGTAATAAAATAAAAGTTGATTAAATAACGACAACAAATATTTACTACGATTAATATTATTACAACAGTGCTACAATATAAACTAAATTAGAATGCAATTAGAATTAAATATTTTAAAATTCAACTGTAATGTACTGAAGTGTTAAGTGTACAATGAGATTAAAATGAGTTTTTCGTGACCAGATCAGAAAAGAATATCAAAGAATCTTATGAGCAAATACAACGCATACGAATACAATGTTACGTTGCACAAATCTGTGCCCAAGTAGAATGTAATATAACATGGAGGCAAGAATAAATCATAGAATAAAGACATTAAAAAATCATATAAGTCAACATACTGAATTTTATCAACATATTTTAACGAGTAGTACGTTACTGCATCATGTGTCAAGAATAAATTTATGAATTTATGTGAATCGATATATTTCACATATTAAAAAATCTAGTATAAATATTTTTTTTATTAGCAGGGGCCCTACAGCCTAAGCCGCATCCCGCATTTTGATCGCCATTTCCCTCTATCCTTCCAGTCATCATCTTCAATAGCTCGATCTCTCATGCTTTTCCTAATTCCTGTTCTCCATTGTGTTGTCAGTCTTCCTTTTCTTCTCCTGTTTTGTGGTGTGTAAGTCAATGCTTTCTTTGTCCATTTCTTCTCCTCCATCCTCATTACGTGACCATACCATAGCAACTGTCTGGATTCTATTCTTTCTGCTGTTGTAAATACGCGCCCTGTTTTCCTTCTTATATCTTCGTTTCTAACATGTTGCATTCTAGAAATATTACACGCTCTTCTTAAGAAATCCATTTCCACAGTTTTTATCATATTTTCTCTTTATCTGAAAGTTGTCATCATTTGTAGCCATAAGTTAAAATGGGCTCCACAATAGTTGTGTAGATTGTCAGTTTAGTTTGAAGTTTCATTTTGTTCGACCAAAGTAACGAGTTTAGCAAGCGAATAGCCTTTTCGCCTTTTGTATCCTATTTTAGATGTCATTTTTTGTTGAGCCATCTTCTGAAACAATGCTTCCAAAATATTTGAATTCGCTACACTTTCCGATTCTATGGATTTGTAGATCTGGGTCTTCCTCTCGCTTGTCTCCTATTTACAGATATTCTGTTTTAGTAGTGTTTATGTTTAGACCCAATTTATCGTACTCCTCTTTCAATTTTCAAACATATAATCTGTGTCGTAGTATAAATATTCTACTTTATTATAACTTGTTTTATGAGTTTTTGAAAATCTTGATATCATATTTTTATCGCAACCTGGAATAAAAATACAATTTTTATCAATCTACCTTCTTCAGGCCTCTACATACGTATAAGTTGAAGTATGAAACAGAATTCTTCTATTCTCGCCTCTGGCTTGGACCAGACAGTGACATCATCTATTATCATTTTTTTTACACAGATAATTTTAACACGAATAATCCCTACAGTTTATTCGCTTATAAGGCGAGTTTCGCTTGTGTGATTCTAGTAAAATAATAAAACGATGTATATTAATTCACCCAACACAATTAGACAAAGTATTGTAACGAGAATACTATCAAACAGCCTAGAAGGTCTTCCACCCGTCCCCCCCCTTAGTCAAACAGGTGTAGCCTCAGTCAAGGCCGCGCTCAAGTAAGTTCCATAGTACTCTGAAGAACATTTGAATTACTCGTTATGTGGCGTGCAGTTAAGAATGGGAAGACCCTAGAACACGTGCGCCACGTATATAAGGGATAGAGGCTGTCTTTGTGAATCAGTTGGCAGTGAGCGATTTCCTTAGCGCGGATTGAGTGTTTGTCGAAGTATTGTATAACTGTGTTACAGTTAGTGCGGAATTCTAATAGTTGACATTATTATTTCGTGAATACAAATTTAACTTGAATTAATGTATAGCTAAGTATAATCTTGTTGAATATCTTGTTGATTTCAAATTGTGATTAATTAAAACTGGTGATTAGGTATAGTGACTTAATTGGTAACTATTTTGTTTCCACTACACCAACACCATACGACAGTAGTGGTGTAGCGAGACCGTCATAACAGTATGAATAATTGTTTATTTATTGTGTACGATGTAAGTTGAGTTTTATTTTGTTTGATTTTTATTTTTGTTAGTGAACAATTTAATTGTTCAATTAATTTATTATAATTCAATTATAATTTATAACTATATAAATTTGCTCAATTGAAAATTCTGTAGCAAAACAATGTGATATGTGAATTATCTAAAAACGGATCAGAACAACTTGATAGCCTGTGGTTGTCAGTAACAGAAGGATGATATTAGTAAAACAGATTTATAAATCTAGGTTTTCTCTGTAAATCAGTTGTAAAATAAGCAAGGTGTGCAATGCCGTTTGTTTACACAGTACAATTATCTGGCTTACAACTCAGGGTTAAAAATAAAACTTAATTAAATTTGACAGACAGCCTTTGTCTTTTGCTTGACTTTTGTCATTTAAGGTGTCACAGTGTCTAATTTCTCGTGTCTACCTCTTGTTTTCCAGTTTTCTACTTTCGTTGTATCCAGTCTCTAAATTAGCCAACTGCTTGTCTTTTGATATCTTACGTTGCAGGTAATTTTCCATAGTAGCCACTTGTAAATAGTTTTGTGTGACTAAAAAAGTTCTCGCGTTATATTTCGCATACAAAATATTACACTCATTAATTTTTTGTTCTAAAAATATTAGATCATATTCAATAGAAATATTTTAGACATACACATCCGCACACAAACACAAACAAAAATATATCAGTGATTTTATCATTTTTCAATCCCTACAACTGCTATCTAATTAGATACCTGTTTATTAACTTATTATTTACTTTGAAACAATACTTCGTATTTTGTAAGCCTCAATTTTCAGCATAAATTTCTTTCTATTTTATAAGTAGAAATTACGTCTAACCCGGTAATGTGACTACAAGTATAATAAAACATTTAAATATTTTTTCGTGTAATAAATGATAATGATGCTTAAATGAAGAGATCTTCTGACGAATCACTATAGTTCATGTATTTATATATAAGTTAAATATTTGTCTCTCGCACGGTGAATGATATACACGACAAATGCCTTCCAATAACCGATAAATTGCCGTGAAGGGACCAGATTTATGCTAGTAATATGTTAGCCGAAACACCAGTCAGATTTATTCTTCGAACAGTCATCGTTGTCCGCAGAATTGTTTAACATCATTCATTATTCAGTAGCTCAGACGGAACGCGATACAGCCGGCCGACTAAAGGTTTATATCTGTTCTGAGCTACGTAATAACAATAACTTGTACATGGTCCCGTCCCGTAGCACATTCATTCTGAATTTACTGATTCACAGAGAGCCGTAACAGTTAATTGGCATAAACGAAACGCAATTAAACAAGGAAAATCTACATTCAATAACGAACGAAAAGCCGATTTTACTACAAAATATTACAGGTTAGCGTAACGAGAATACAAAATAGTATTTAAAATATTACTTTTAAGTCTTATTATAAAAAAGTAATTATCACGTAAAAGGTAGTAACAACATTTAGAGAATATATCTTCATAAAGCTCTCTCTGTCTCTGTCTGTCTGTCTGTCTATCTGTCTGTCTGTCTGTCTCCCCCCCCCCACACACACACACACACACACACACACACACGGAGGGGTTGTTTATTCAAGAACCATATGTTATTTTAAATAACGTTGTCGGGATACCAAGGAATTGTAGAACGTTTACTGCTGGTACGGGTAAACAGAGAGCCGCAGTTGTAATTATGAATGATCGAATTACATGTTTAATGATTAACCAACTATCAGATGAAGATACCGTCGTTTTGCATTTAATTTATGGTGGTCAAAACTTCTTTTTGGCGAGCATGTATTTTGGTATGCATGATGATGTCGGAATTAATATTAATAAAATTGAAAGTGTTCTCAGTTTTGTAAAGGGAAGTGGCGTTTTGATTGCTGTCGATAGTAACGCCAGGTCAACAATGTGGCATGATTCGTTAACCAATAGAAGAGGTAGGGCGATACAAGAGTTTTTGATGGGAAACCAACTGTTTTTAATGAACGATGAAAGTAATTTTACAACTTTTGAATGACGGAATGGTAAAAGTAATATTGATTTAACTATAGTTAATAATCAGCTGTTCTCTAGTTGAGGACTGGAAGATCAGTGAAGAAGAGAGCTGTTCGGACCATAGAATTATTACTTTCAATATAGTACATGGAAACTATGATATTGCGGAATTTCAGTATCAGGGGTTGCGATATGTCTTCAAGGAAAGTAACTATGAAGCTTTTGATCGGAATTTGTTTCAAGAAATATTTAAAAAGTTTTATGTTTCTACGTGTAACAATGATCTAGGAAGTCTGGACATTGTATTACAGTATAAGGTTTCGGAGGTGCAAGATATGGATCAAGTTGTGAAAAAATTTGAGGATACCATAAAGACAGCATGTGACAAGTCTTTTAAGAAGCGTACAACATTATAGAAGACTGTTGGAGGCAGATCGGTTCCATGGTGGTCAGATACACTCACAGTCATGCGTAAAAGAATTAATGCATTAAGAAGAAGATACCAAAGGACTAGAAACGACAATGTCCTGAGAGAATGTCGGAAAATGTACTATTTTGAGGAAAAGAAGAAGTATCAATCAAGTATTCGAAGAGAAAAAATACATTCTTGGAAACAATATTGTAATTTAACAACATCAATGAATCCCTGGAATGCGGTTTATCGCTTGGCAGCTGGAAAAATGAGAAAGTGTTCCACCTTAACAACTTTGCAAAAACCGGATGGCTCCTTCACAACAGATTTGGAAGGTACTATGAATTGTATGTTGGACTACTTTATTCCCGTGGATGATGGCATAATGGATAATGAGTATCTTAGGCATATTAGGAATCAGATTAAAGATCCAATAAGTGTACAAGATGACAGAGAGTTTTCACAAGAAGAAGTTTTGCGAGTTTTGGATACATGAACCCTCAGAAGTGTCCTGGTGAGGATGGAATAACAAGTGGCATTTTATTGCGGGTTTTTAAGAAATTTCCTCGGTTTGTAACAGCAATATATAATGAGTGTCTGAGAAGAGGTGTCTTTCCTAAGTTATGGAAAAGAGAAAAAATAGTACCAATGGTTAAGCCGGGCAGGGAGAACAGTACTGAAGTTTCGAAGTTTCGCCTATCAGTTTATTGAAGGTAGGAGCGAAAGTATTGGAAAAACTACTTATAAACAGAATTATGCACCACGTGTTTTCTAAAGATTTAATGCAGTCTAATCAGTATGGATTTACACCCCAGAAAAGTACAGTGGATGCAGCTATGGCAGTTAAGGAATTTGTTGAAAGATGTTTGGTGGAGAACGGTGTTGTTGTTCTCGTTAGTCTTGATGTCCAGGGCGCTTTTGATGCAGCGTGGTGGCCGTGTATTTTGAATACTCTTAAACAATTCGAGTGTCCTAGGAACTTGTATTGTCTCTCACAGAGTTACTTTGGTGGACGAAAGGCAGTTCTGTCTACTCACAATACATCAATGGAGAGGGATGTCAGTAAAGGTTGTCCTCAGGGATCTTGTTGTGGGCCAGGATTTTGGAACATACTATGGAATATAACTCGTTGCTCAATTTAGACTTCACTAAACGTACAAACTTATAGCTTTTGCAGATGATTTAATTGTGTTAACAAGTGGTAAGTCTCTCTTAGAAGCTGAAAATTATGCTAATTTAGAGATGGTAAAAATTTCAAAGTGGGCTACAAATAACAAAGTTTCTTTTAATGAACAAAAATCAAAAATACTCTTGATTTCTCGTAAAAGACTTCAGAATTCAGAATTAAGCATTTACCTCAATTCTAAAAAACTTCAACAAGTTAATAAGTTCAAATATTTGGGTTTCATTATTGACACAAAATTCAATTTTAATGAGCATATCCAGTATGTGGTGGAAAGGTGTACAAAACTGATTCATATGCTATCAAGATCTGCAAAATTAAACTGGGGGTTGGGACATGAGGCACTTAAAACAATATATAAGGGGGCAATTCTCCCCCTTTTATCATATGGAGCACCCGTATGGATAGACGCATTAGAGAGGAAAAGTAACCAGATGAAGTTCAAAAGAGTGCAACGTCTCATCAATATTAAAATTGCGAAGGCTTATCGCACATTGTCCCATGAAGCATTGTGCATTTTGACAGGACTGACTCCAATAATAATAAAGTTGAGAGAGATTGTTAGTGCTTACAGAGTTGCTAGAGGTTGTGATGGTGCTAATATTTTGATGGACACAGTAATTCCGTTCAGGGATTGGCCTCATCAGGCAGATACAGTTCTTATAAACTCGAACCATGAAAGTAAAGTATACACAGTACAAGCATATACAGATGGCAGTAAGCACAACAATGGGGTTGGGTCGGGTATAGCCTTGTTTGTTAATTGTGAGCTCAAATATGAGATGCAGTATAAGTTGGGTGTTGGGTGCTCTAATAATCAGGCTGAGCAATTGGCAGTCTTGAAGGCCTGGAAAAGATAGCTGAATTAAATTATATTATAACTAATTTGAGAACGGCAGCTGTTTACACCGACAGCAGAGTGACGCTGGACTCACTTAGGAGCTCGAGGAATCATAGCTACTTGATAGAAGAAACAAGGAATAAGTTAAGAAGTTTAAAGGCGGTCAACTGGTCAATTGATTTTGGTTGTGTTAAGGCACATGTGGGTATTTATGGTAATGAACTGGCTGACAATCTGGCTAAAGAAGCTGCGTCCAGTAGCAGTATGGTGTGCTATGAACGAATACCAAAAAGTGCAATGATTAACAAATTCCGTGAGATGAGCCTAATGGAGTGGCAAAGTGAGTGGGAACAAACATTAAATGGAATGGTGACTAAGTTGTTTTTCCCTAGTGTGAAGCACAGACTGTCCTCAAGGTTTGCACTGTCTCCTAATTTTACCACAATGGTGACTGGTCATGGCAAGCTTAGAGCCTACTACTATCGTTTCAAAATAAAAGATGATCCGATATGTGTCTGCAACGACGGTGACCAAACAGTGGAACATTTGTTATATGAGTGCAATATGTTGAATGAAGAAAGACGGGTTTTCAAAAATAGTGTACTAAGGAGTGGTGGACGATGGCCTCCGAATAGAAGTGAAATGACATCAAAATATGTTAGACAGTTTATTAAATATGTTAATAACATTGATTTTTATTCTTTGTAGTGTTTATTGTTATTGTGCTTGTCTATCTATTTTGAATCATTGTATGCATTTGTTATTATGAATTAACTTACATATTGGTCGAACAGCTTTATCATGCATACGATACATACATGCATACAGTTTTAACATGTTAATAATGTAGTACTAATTCATTGTATCATTGCCAATGATTGATTTTTATTTTTCTTGTTTACTTTGAATCTTTGTAATTGTTGTACCACTGAGTTGTCTTTATATGTATTGAGAATCGGCTTGTAATAAGTTTATATATAGCATGTAGTATTATTTTATTTGTAATGGAGCATGCTGATAAAATAAAGGTATTAAAAAAAAACACAGAGGGAGAGGAGAGGGAGAGAGAGAGAGTGTGTGTGTGTGTGTGTGTGTGTGTGACATTGTGTGACAGTGTGTGACAATGTGTGACAGTGTGTGTGTTAAAATATGTCAATATATATGCATATATATGAATCATAATCCATGTAAACAATACTCATAATAATAATAAAGTGGCTAAGAAATGCTCATGTAAAGTGAAAATAGCCTTAAAATTTAGCAAAACTGTTCAACCGTTATCTTTAATAGGCTAACAAGTTTTCTGGTTTCCAAATTTCTCGGTAGTATTATTAACCTCAAACATTCTATGATTTTTCCCTACTGTTTTCTCGGTCAGCAAACGCTCATTTTGCTTGAGTTCGCCCATTGCCCGCTCTGTGTTTTCCATTCACACAAATCAGCTGTTTTTTATATAATTCTATAATATAATTTATATATATATAATATTATTTTATATAAGCAGTTTTTATATAATCAGCCCAATCATAGAATTCAATTTTTATTCCCGTAAAATCATTTATCCGTCCGTTTGTTATCATGTAATTACTGAAACTTTAGTTTTTACTTCTCGAAATATCAGTTCTGGAAGAAAATATGTAAAATTTTCACGTTTTCTTTCATTGAGACATATTTATGAACTGTAATTGTCTTATAATTTCTAAAACTTTTTAAAAATTTTGATAAATGGTAATAGAGTCTCAAATTTCTGAGTAATAGTGAGTGACATCCCCGCTGATGCTCATTTGTCCAATATGTCACAACGATAGTGGGATTTCAAATTGTTTTTCGTTTCAAGGCAAGATACAAAATATAATAAATTAATAAATAACTAGAGCATGTATGCAAGGATATGAGCAACTTGTATTATGCTTTATTACTACTTATTGCTACAATATTATAGTACATAATAAGTACAGGATGTAATAATAATATTATTAAGTATTTAAAACGAGGTTAAAACTTTTGGTAAGCTACTTGACCAAATCGGAAGAGTATCGAAGACAACATATAAGGGACTATAAAGCAGGCGTGTAAACATAGAAACAATAATAAGCAAATAATAAAAACATCGAAACATTATATAAACCTAACTAAAAGAAAAAAACGACATTACGACAGAACGAAGGAGAATTATTAACTGTCAACATATTTTTTCCACTCGCTGACATTAGACATTTTTGCTCACAACCAATTCGCAGTTTACTGAAATTGTCTTTATCTAAAGAAAACTTAAAAATAAATATATGACATTTTCATTTAAATAATAACATACATACTACGTAGAACAATAATTGTTTTGGCATTTTACAAAAGTTGGTAATAAAGACTAACATATGTTTGCAGCGTAACACTCAGAACTGAATTAAATATACGCACACATAAATATTTTAATAAAATATCACACATTGGGTACTAATATTTTACCTACTGGTACATATAATCAATCACCTTTAAACTAAAAGTTTTAAACATTTAATAATAACAATCGCTGACTTTCAGTAATCAGTAGCCGAACCAATTTCCAAAGTACACAGTTCAAAAATTGTTCATTTTCACATAAGAAATTAAAGCTTATGTGTTCAGTTAAATCACAAACAATAAGACTTACCGCATTGAAACAATATTGATCTTTCGTATCAGACCTAACAGTAAATGTGAATAACATTTTTATGATAAATTGATATTTCGTGACAAATAAGTTAATTATCCATAGCCATAGATGAATAAAATTACTTGAGTTGATAACTTAAGTGAAAGGCTGCAGTAATAATAAGAAGCATTTAAATGAAATTTAATACCCAATGTGCCATGACACCACAATTTGTTTTGTAAAGGTTTCCAGAGGGACATCAATAATGGCGGCAGATTACTTCCGACCAGTGAAAGTACGGCTACTGTCCTGCACCTGCATGTTCATTTAGTAATGGAAAGTAACGACGAGCTCTCTGAATTCAGCTGTTGCGATTTACCACGGGAAGTTTTACTCCCATATTACTGAAATTATTAATTTCTCTAGTGCAAACTTTAAAATTTCTATAATTGTATAAAAATGTGCTTGTTTGTGAATAATAAATTATTGGACGCAATGTAAATTTCAATATCCGCACGAATTTATAGGCGTGTATTATAATCATACGGCTGGCATTCCTCCTTTTTGAGGTTTTTAAATTTTCTAATTCAAGAAAATTATTCTCATTAATATGAGCTCAGTTTATTTAACGCCAAAATTTTAGCTTTTTTTGTCTGTTCTTTCTTTACTTTGTTTTTGTTGATTTGGCGAGCTTTTCGGTTTTTTCTTTTTATTTACTTTTTCTCTTCCAAAATCCATTTGGTCTCCATTACTAATTCTTCTTTGTTTATGAAATATACGTGCTTTATTCGGACGCAATTACATTTTCAGGTTCTTGTTTTTCTCTACTCTTCAATAGGTCACCTCTGTCCTGAAATACATAAATCAAGCTTTTAAGATTGTTGCATTCAGCAATAGTCTTTTTCCATTCACTATAGATAGATGACTCATTTTCTGTTTGTGGTTGGTATTGGGATAATGGTTTTATGATTTATTTACAGCCATCCCCAACAGAAGCAACTCTTGTTCTTGTCTTTATTATATTACTAACACCTGGCAATATGGTCTTTCTGTTGCTTGGTGAAGTTCTGGCTAGCGCCAATTTTATGGCAACCAGACAGTCATCTTCTTTCCATATATATTTGTTTCCAGTTTCATGTTTTGTGTCAAACAACAGATGGCCCTCTCCAGAATCTATAAGACCTGCCCCTAAAGAGAATGATTTTCCAGTGTACCTGGCCTGCCACCTGGTGTAATATTTCTGTATGTTTTCCTTCAAGTGCTTAACAACTGCAGTTTATGCCTTCTGCCAGGCAAGTTGGTAAAAATAGAGACCCTAGCTCTCGAATACTCTAATAGCTTCGGGGTATAGAAAAGAAGAGTAGGTCAAGAGAGACCAAATAGGAAAGACAAGGAGACGGTATCACAGCCAAGGCTAGTTGGAGAAGAGTGCAAATCTAGCTAGGGTACTTTGGGATCACTAATTTTCATACTTACCACATGTGAGACCCTGGAATGTGACGCACGTTTGACAGGTTAAGTCTGTAACATCAAAGGTTTCAATATGAATAATTAATTATTCTTTCAAAATTTTCAAATTTAATTGTAAATAATTCAAACAGAAGATAAAGATATGTATATATATTTTTCAGCGTAACAAATAATTATTGCGTAGATAGGTTGTATGAAATTATACACACAGAGTCTACATCTGGAGGTAGGAAAATTTATTAACTAGCACATGAATTATAAAATGTCTTGTTAAGTTTTTAAAACATAAAACTTATTTATTTAACTGTCTTTTAATTAAGGAGTTTATTGCGTTAGTTTTACAATAAATCGTTACTTGTTCGTAGACTTCCACAAGTAGAATGTCCGGCGCTCAGCTGTTGTTGACTGTTCGTTCGTTGGCCATTGACCTCACCGTCGCGTCGTTCACTTATGCTTCACACACAGGCGTTGCGGTTATCGACTGGTATTGTTTATAAAATTATCTCAGGGTTTCGTACAGGGTTATTAATATTTCATGTGTATTGGGCTTACACAAATTCCCGATTCTTGAAGTGTTCTCGCGTTAAATCAGTAACACCGCGCTCGGTATTGCTGCCCCTAAGCGGAAAATCTTCCACTAGCGCGAAAAGTACTAATTTTGATCTATTATAAATTGATATTGAGTTCTTCGACTTCGACGTATACGACAAACTCGTACCGTGTACCAAAGTTCTCTGTCACACACAGATTTGACTTGTCCTGACACGAAAAACTCGCAACAGTCAGTAAGTCCTTCTATGACGAGACTTCGAAGCCAACTGTGCCGTCCCTACTCCGCAAAGTACCGACTCAAATAAATTTGAGACCTTCTGATTGGTGGAAATCCTAGCAACGTCATAGATTTTTACCATAATAGTCAAACTTCAAGTTAAAACTCTGTCCAATTCTGCAAAGGCCTGTCTAGATTTAATCTACAAATTTTATTAGCCTCTTGCAGATAACAAGTTAAAGAAAAACTGATGTCATAAAAAACATATAAAAATTAAGTTTTGGAGACTTGAGTGTATGAAAAATGTAGCCTTCAATACTGAGAATACCCTGTCCAAGTTTCAAAAGGAAATGTCAATTATTACAGAAGTTATTAAATAAAATGTGAATCACACGCACACCCGCGCACGTAAGACACAAATATCGCACTTGACATGAAAGAGTATAAAATTATGGGTACTTTGACATACTTTATTTTTTTACCCATATCTTAATTCAGAACTTATAACTACTTTACAAAAAAGAACAAAATCAATTTATAACATGTCTATGGCCGTCAAAGAATGTGCTATAGCAGTATTATTACTATTAGACTTCCATTAACCAACGTTCTGCTACAATATATTTTCTTATTACATTTACATATGTAATAGTTAATAAGCTATTTGTGTGTGTTTTACTATACGTATTAATTGTATTGAATACATTAAATCTTAGAAAATACATAGCTTACAAATATTACAAAGAAGCAGTATACAGCAAACTGATATAGTTTACCTTCAATGTCAGACGTCGATCACAACATTTAATTATAATGATTAAATTATTAAACAGACTAAGCGTAATCACGAGAATTTTGGTATATGCTATTCAAACACAAATTCAACTAGAAGACGAAATTTTGTACGTTTCCTTCAGTCTCAATTACAACGTATTCAGCCAGACATAAAAAGTAGGCCTATACCACTTTTTTGACAGATAAAGTGAATAAAATATGGTGTTTTCCATCCTGACTTTGGTTTTATTTTATCTGACACGCATTTGTTCAAAATATTGTTTTTATCAAATTTGACTCATGTAGTAATTTATCAAGGCCAGTTACGAGACTTATATCGTCAGAAAACTGATCGTACCAATCTGTTTCTGCCAGGTTCGTTTGAGCACGGACTGAGAGCCTGACGCAGTCAAATTAAATATCGGTATGGAGAACCATACATGACTTCCATGTTCTACGATTTATATTTAAAATCATTTTCAAAATGAAATATTTCCATAGAAACTTACAACTTCACCTCTGGGGATTAAAAATAACTTATTAACACAAATATAGATATCATAAATTGTTATTTTAATAATGCTCTTGCATTTACTTATTACAGTGATATAAGTTTTTATAATAATTAATAATATTAAAATGTCAGTTTTCTTCGAACGTTTTCTCTTTTCTTATAGTGGATTCTTTTAGATCGGATTGAGTTGCCAATATGAATATAATAAACTTTAAATATGAATATGCTTTAATTTAATTTAATATCAAGTAACGATAATTTTGATACGTTACATATGCCTTCCTATAAAATTGATTAATTCTGAATCCCTATACTAACTTAATGAAGAATTTATCAATTATTTTATTCTCCTTCATATTGACTCTTCTGTTCTTCTTGTATCCTTCCATTTTCTCTTATGAATCATACTTTTTTATTTCTTCCTTTGTATTTGTCTTCCCTAGACTATTTAATTCCCTATTTCCCTATCATTTTAGCTGGGGCAGCTCAGAGTGGTTCGCTTGACCTTCATTCTCTGCTGGCCATACTAACATAAAATAAATTCAGAGGTAAATCATCTCTGTTCAAAATATAAATGATTGCTGGAATAATTCTTCAGTCAATTCATATCATATAAAATACAAGTAGTCAATCTTCCGACTAATAATAAACATTCTTGGGATTACTTCACGCATTTGCGGTTTATACTGAATTATATTCTTCTCTTCTTGATTCATCTTAACGTAATCTTCATATCATTCTCTAGGATAACTCTATTTACAGTTCTTCATTGGTATTTTCTCTTGATTGTCCTTCTTAGTATGGTATTGTTCATTATTCTTCAGTATCAGTTAATCTTTCTTTTGGTAGTCCATTTTATATCACTTTATATTCTTCTGTATCTCCTTTACCCACATATCTGTGTAATATTTCACTTAATAGGCTCTCACTTGGTTTTGGTTTCATGCCTCATGTATTGTATATCCATTTTATAATAAAATTCCTTCACTTTTGTCTTCCTCCTTCTTTTTGCAATCTCATCGTAGATTATCTTTTTCTTTTTTTATGTACGGGTAAGCTGTTATTTACATGTTGACTGGCTCTAGGAATTTTACATTTTATTATGCCATATATCTTGGGTGTCGGTCTCGTATATTATTCTCTTTCTTCTCTTATGTACGGGTAAGTTGGTAATTACATGTTGACTGGCTCTTGGAAATTATATTTGATGCCATTGTTGTTAGTTGTCCGTCTCGTATATTATTCTTCTTTTTCTCTTATGTCCGGGTAAGCTGTTATTTACATGTTGACTGGCTCTTGGAAATTTATATTATGTGCCATAGGTGGTGGGTGTCCTTCTCGTATGTTATTCTTCTTTTTTGTATGTACACATTATTATATCATTTTATATTAGTATTTTGTTAGTATTCATTTTCATATTCGCAACTATCATTTTCAAAATTAATATTATCACTAAGTATTTTTTCAAAATAATATTCAGGCTCTTCTTCAGGTTAATCAGTCTTCAATATGTGTTTTCAGTGAAGTTTGGTTGTAATTTCCCTTTATTCTTTTTATCACTGGATCTTGTATTTCATCATGGAAGATTGGTTGCGTTGGTCAGTATCGAAAGAATCCGTCCCTTTTCTCAATGTATCCTTATTCAGTTTATCCGTAGTCACTTACTTCATCTTTTCTTGTTGTTCGGATTTCTATAGTGTTCAGACTTATTTCTGTCCTTGTCACGTATCTCGCTATCATCCGGCTCTTCCATTTTGCCGCTGTAAAATTTTCATTTATTTTAAGGTCCACTTCTATCACTTCATCATCTAGTTTGTTACTCAAATATGTTCCATGTATCTTGGTTATTGATGACATGTCTGATCTCTTGGGAAGTATTTTCCTTCCAGGTGTATTCACTTTAAATACATTATTGGTTACAATCTTCCTCGTCGTAACATGGTAATCCTCTTCGGACATCTTCATGAAGTTCCTTCTATAATCCTTCATATAAATTCCTTCTCTGTGATCAACGATTGGGAAGTTAAGTAGATTAATTAGACCACTCCGAGTCATCTCTAACACTTCTTTGTAATTTTGACTTTCTTAGGACGTATTATTCCTCTTATTTTCATCTTCTTCTCTTCCGTTTTCTTAATTATTTGGTTCTTGATTCCATTATCTTTCGGTTTCGGGCTCACTTGTTCCGTGTTTTTATCTTCGGGTAATTCTTTTACCTCCGTTTTATTATCATTCATTGGCAGATTTTGGTGTTCCAAGTTTTCATCCTCGGGTACCTCTTCAGTTTCTGGTTTGTTGTCGTTACTTATTTCTTCTCTCACCTCCTTAAAGCTGTCCTTTAAATCATCCCAGTGTTTCTGGTTTTCTTCTCTGGCCTTCTCAATTTTCTTATTCAGCGATTCTGTGTTCTTCCAGTTATCTTCCTTCAGCAATTCTATTGTTGTTTTGACGATCTCTTCCGTCCTTCTGTTGTTATCGGCCATCTGTTGCCATATCTTCTGATTGTCGAGTTGGATCGCTTCAATTTTCTTGTCAATTTGTTCATTCAATTCATCAATTTTCTTGTTAGTTTCTCCAATTTTATTTCCCAATTATTCCGTCAAATTTTCTTTTATTGATTCTATATTTTTGGATAATAATTCTTCCGTCTTCTTCTGGCCGTCTTCCATCTTTTTCTGGCCGTCTTCCATTCTCTTTATTGCCCTCAGTATTTCCAGGAGGTTTGCGTCCCCTGTTTGCGTTGGTTTCTCAGGTTGGTTTACTTCTGGTTGGTTTTCTGGTTGCTGGATTTCCTCCACCTGTTCGGGTTGTCTATGTTCCACTCCGGTCAGAATTTCTTCTACTTCTTCGGCTGATGTCGCTTCTTTCTCCTCCATTCTGGTTTCTTTTTCCGCTTCCGCCGCTCGCTTCTTGGAAGTCGCTCTCCTTATCATTTTTGTAGTCTCGTTTTGTATCTGCCGCTTGAATTGGGGTTAAAAATATTTGATATTGATTTATTTAGTTGGGTTTAATCGACCTAATTCGACGCTCGAAGGTTGGGCGCCACTCTGTTACTAGACGAGTTAGAGCTGTTTACGTTGTTCAAGCCCCGCGATGGAGCGTCACTCTGTTACTCGACGAGTTGATGTTGTGAGGTATTCTTGCCACACGTTGTAATTAGATATGTATAGATGTTTAAATATTAATATCGATAGCTCAAAAGGTTTAAAAAGCTGAAAACAATGTTTAAATTCACTTCTCGAACACTGGTGAATTTACCTGTCACTTACCACTTATTTATTGGTGTCAACCTTCCAAAGTAGATCCTGTAATGCACTAAAATAACATAACACAGTTCATACAACATTTATCATTTGTGTATATTGGGATATAAAGTAAAGAAAATTGTTTTGTATTTGTGATACTGTTTTGAAGTTATTCAAAACTCGGCCGCTGGTTCGCCGTACTGCCACTTTATAAAATAAATGCTCTGTTATTGTTATTAATTTAATCTACGTTGAAATGACAGACTGACACGGTTATAATTAAAATAGTAGTTTATTAACAATAGTGAAATTTCATTCAAAACCCTTTAAAACATTTTATAAAACATCAGAAAACAATTTGACTTGTTACAGAGATTCTTAAAGCTCAGGGCTGGTAACACTGATTATTTATATTGTACTGTGCTAACCTGGTTTGGTTAGATTTTTATTTATAATTACCAAAAAATCGTGACTTCTTTTAGTATACAAGATACTGGCTACAAAAATGCTTAAATACGACAATAACGTATTATGGAGAGTGATTACAAAATAGAAAAAGTTTTTTAATTATAATATTTGGAAACTATCGTATCAGGCACGCCTGCTATGAACTCCGCAGGTTATGTTAAAGTATGTACGATACGATTAAAATTGTTGAGTATCGAAATAATATTCCTTTAATGGTTGTAAAAAACAAAATATAAGGATTAATTCATAATCTCAGTGCAAGTTAAGTATATTTATACTTTCTTAATGTGAAAACACAGCACTGCATTGTCTGTGTACCTTTCGTAACAGGTAGGTTAGAGTGTCAATTCCTCTAAGTTAATGATTAAAAATATTTAAATTGATTTCCTTAAAATCTTATTATTACACATAATATTTGTTAATGATACTGTTATTATTCGTTAACCATATTGACGGTTCTCTATTATTGTTTATAAATGAATTGTCTTTCTTTTTTATTATAGTCAAATTAGCATCTAGGTTTGCTCACACTAGTATTGGTTAAGTAGTAAATTCAATTTGCAATTCCTTTTAAAAATTAAATAATATTTCACATAGAATGAATAAATAAAATTGAGAGCTTTAGTTCAATAACTTGTTAGTTAATAATCATTATGTAGGTTAGTCATGTATAAGTGTACTTGACTAACGTGGTATCAACACAAAAATTTCTTATTTTGATAAACATTTAAGATTCAATAAAATGTCGCTAAATCTAAATACTCCCTTATTATTTCACTCATCATTGCCGATATTATACACTGGCAATGGCTTGTTCACTTTTCACATCACTGATAGCACTTCACTCGATTGGGGTTTTTTATACAAAAGTTAGGTTATATTTAATTGTTTACCAACTAGGGAACGCGCACATTTTAAAAATATACTCTCGTCGGAGACTCCTTCCGTCTGCGTTGATGATCAGTTACTTAATGATGCTTTCTTTCGCTGTCCCGCTCGGCTTCTGTCGAAATCAGCTCTTCTTATTGGTTAGAAATCGGTTAATCTCGTACCCATATGCCTTAATAATTTAAGAAATTTTATTTCTAAGCATCTGACTTCGGGTTTGAGATTACAGAAATGACGCTATCAAATCTTTTAGATTTGTTGGAAAAATTATAATCGTCTATAACTTTTTTAATATAACTCGGATTTGGAAACTAAGGGTATCACTGTATTGCGAATGCTCTGCTCTTTATTTTGAGTCCAATCAAGCACTAATTCCGTCCATAATTAACCTATTTACCTTTCCGTTGATGCACTATTTGTGGTTCTTAATTAAATATAAGTTTTTTCCACTTCATCGTATCATATGATACTTATATCATTCACTGTTGATAGTTAAAGTCATTATCTCTTATCAATTATTCCTTAAATATTAAATATTTACAATAATTCATAATGCATTTTCAGGCGAGTATGCCCTAAATACATGCATTTGATTCTTATCAATTCTAACATATATTTTGTTCTAATACAATTATTTTGTCCTTAGTTTGTACATCAAATGATATTATATCTTGTGTGAAGCTTTGTATTCACTAATATAGCTTCGTTTATTTACACTGAGTGTTTTATTACATCATATTGGGTCCTGTCATATTGATACTCTCATTTTACATTATTTTTGTATTAGGGATGTATTTTTATCCATTAATAGGTCGTTAGTCTTTGTCTACAGCTTATCTTGGGTCTATCATATTCCCTGCTGTGTTAATTATTTACAATTCTCTGTTGGATTGCTAATTACATCTAGTTCCACCTGACATGTATTATTGTTTATTATTATTATTTACTAAATTTATGTAATTAATGTTTGTTGATGGTTCTCAAAGAGGTATTGAGTATTCATGTAACTACTGTTATGCTAATCTCCTCTTCTTGATTAGTTTTATCTGAGTTTTTTATGTAATTCTGTCAGTCACTCTGTGGTTTGGTAAATTGCCTATGATTTATTTAAACAATATAGGGTATATATTCGTGTTCCTTATTTCATACTGGGTTTATTCTATTTATTATTTACTCTAGTTTGGTTATTGGTTCCTGTAAATACTTTCATTAGTGTTTTTCTAATTGTTATTTGTGATTCTGTGTTGCAGATTCTGTTCAGTTGAGGTTATGTGTATTCTACTGAATGACAACAATGCTTACATGTTTAGTTTCTTGCTTATTTCCATATATATTTACTATGATTGTTTTTACTATTATCTTGTACAATAGTTTTCTTTATGTTACTTCTATTATTTACTATTTGTTCACATATTGTTATCTAATTCTAACTGGTTATTGATACACATTCTATGTTTACATTTGGTTTGGGTATACTGTTTTGTTTTCTAATACAAGTTGTCTTATCTCCGATATACTAGTAATCACTTTCTGTATTGATTTTACTTTTCACTCTCCTGATATTTAAAATTATATTTAGTAAGGATTTTATATTCAATGTCAGTCATGGTAGCTACTGATAAACTGTTTCATTTACCTTCATAGTTGAGCAATTATTTCTTTACTTATTTTAAGTACACTTGTGGTCTTAATTATTCTTTACTTTACTATATTTTTGTCTCATAATTAATACACTGATTGTTTGTGTTGTTTAATTGAGATTATTGTATATCTTTGTCACTACTTATTATCTTCACTAGATAGTGAACTAAATATCTTCTAGATAGTTTATAGATATAAACACTACACTTTTATTGTTTGTGTTATTTTGTTTGAGATCGTGGTATTTTGGTATTGATCAATTCACCATAAGTAACTCAATATTATTGTCTGTGGCTGCTTATTATACTGTCAACACTTTGTTCTTGGTCACTTGGTTTTCCTTCAAGTTCTTCCTTGTTGGGGTATCATTATTCACTTGTTTGGTATTCTTCATACAGGTAGTATATTCTTCTTATTCTCTGGGTATTTTCTTCATTTATTAACTGCCTTCCTTATTTATCGTATCTTCTTCACACTGGTAATGTCATTTTCTTGTTCCTTGTTAAATATTTTTCATTATTTATTATACATTCTTCCTCTTCTTATATATAGGTTTCTTCCTCTTCTTATTATTATTAGGTTTCTTCCTCTTCTTATTATTAGGTTTCTTCCTCTTCTTATTATTTTTCTCCCACTTATATGATATTTTCTCCCTCGTCTTGGTATTTTCCCTCATTTATACGATATTTTCCCTCACTTATATGATCTATTGGGTCCTGGTTGCTAACGTAGCCGTTTGGTTCATTCCTTCCTCTTGTGACAATATTGATGGTTCATTCAATCATAATTTCTTCCTTCTACGGTATTTATATTCTTCAACATTATTTATCCATGAATATACGTTTTACTTCTACATTTTAGTGTCGTTTTTCTTTTTCATTTTGTTGGTGTTTCTTGGCTATATTGTCTCAGATATGTTCATGGTATATTTCATTCTGGGTATTTGATATTATTTTTATGTAACGATAATTTTGATACGTTACAATATATATATATATATATATATATATATATATAAATAATCATTATGCATGTACAATTATTGTAAAACACCATAGATTTAGGCATGAATGCTTAATACAGTGGCTAGTAAAAAAATAAATGCAACTCAAGGATTGATATTTGATATTAACATCTAATATTCGATATTTGATAATTGATATACGGTATTGATATATATTATTTGATATATGATATTCAATATATGATAGTTAATATATAATACTTGATATTTGATATCTGATACATGCTATTTGATCTATGATATTCAATGTATAGTATTTGATGGCAAGGTAGCCTAGAATTGCTAGTTCTGTCGACAGTCATGATTGCACATGTGCTATACATCGTTAACATTATATTATATTCCCCCTTTTTTTTAAGAATTACACATAAACACATACTACACACAAGTATAACACACACCCCAATTCCTTCATCAACCTTCTCGCTATAACCCATCACATAATAGAAACTTTACAACTATACCCAACTTACAATTCAGATACTTGTGTCACCATTAAGATGAAAATTCATATAACCAAAGCAACTGATTTGCTCCCACATTACAAGATAACTTAAATTTGTAATTTAATACAGGATTCATGCAGTCTGGATTAACAACTCAGGGAAATAGCCATAATTACTGTTAAGGCCTCAATAATGGCATGAAATTCAAACACCCCAGTCCTGCATTATGCCCACATGGAAGTACATGATTAAGCAGGCTACAACCAACACTCTGATACATTGAACACGAGAAGCAAGGAAACTCAGAGCTGTCCATCTAAGTACATGTATATGTGTAATCCCTTACATAGTATAAGAGTGTCTTAAATATACATAAGGTTTTTATCTGTGTAAAGTGTCCAAGCATGCAGGCACGAAACCTAACATGTGTTTGCAGATTTTAAACAAGTTCTGAGTGGATTTTATAAGTCTGTTTTTGAGAGTGTCTGCAGATGCACCGTGTTGTGGTAGATGATGGTGTTAAATTAAATTAATATGGATCACACCTGAATTGTCCACTGTAGTAGGTGTCCATGTGTCTATGTTGAGTAGTAGTTGAAACGGATGATTTCTGGGGGGGGGGGGCAGAATTTCTCTAAGAGTTTGCATCTCTGTCCCGACTGACGGCGTCTCAAGGCTTATGTAGTTTCTCTGCACAAGGGGTTGGCAGGTCTTAGGCCAACCCCGACACCCATCTCGCCATTGGCCGAGCACCTAGGACAGGCAACTTGCTATATAGGGTGTCATAGACATGACACAAGCACAGCTCTCACTCACGCCACAATTATAATGCTATAGAGAAATCACACTTTAATATTCAGCACGGGATAAGAACCTTTTCACAAGCACTTACTATCTTATTAACAATCCGCTCTAACCACAAGATGTGCATTATTTAGTTTTATAAATCTTTTATAACTCCTTTTATAACTATGAAATTACTTTCTACCTAGGCCGTTCTCATTTACAATTTCTGAACGAGTAGCTGAGTGTAAGATAAGTTTAAATTGATTTGACCAAGTTAATAAGTTACATTTAATTTAATTAGACACTGTTGCATGCCTGGAAATTCACACGCACACACGGATACCTTTTAGTAAGAACACCTAACAAAAATGTTTTGAGGTCAAAAATAATTGAGCTATAATTAAGGCTACGCCTACCTGGAGCTAGCTTTAAATTATTTTCCCATAGTAAAGGCTTCAACCAGGCAGAATGATTCAGGCGCCATCAGTCGTAATCAGTGAAGATTTCTCTGAGAAGGTCAGAAGAGAAATGAGCCAGAATACATGGCAAATTGCACCCACGAGACTTCGCTTTTTTTTACAGGTTACGGCAACAACAGCTGGCCTTGGCCGACATAATTTTCGTCGCCGCAACTAACAAACGTAGCCCGCTACACACAGCGACGATGCAACATACATAGCAGTGCACGCCGGGGAGAACGCGCGTGTTTTTAAAGTGAAATGGTATACGCGCATACCACCGAACTTAGCATATTAACAACGGAGCGCCGAACGAAGTACGGCACATGGTGACACTAATTATTTTTGTGTTCACTCTTTGTGACAAGACCAAACACCAAGATTAAACCCGTTGTATATAATGCCCTCATGTCTGTTGACGTGGCCCTCGATTGTGTTGTTACTATTTTGTACACAGAATGAATGAAACACAACACAAAAATGCAGAGAATAGCGCTAGTACTACTCACTGTAACACTGACACTTAACGCTCATTGAGTCGTACGAGTTGACTCAGGCAAACATAATTTAATATAACACTTTAAAGAATCCATTCGATTGCGATAACGATACGATAACGCATCCACGAAACCTGACATCTGTATAAAAACAACGTTAAATTTATATTAATATTCAGCGTTTATATTGTTTTTCATAAATAACTTTCACTTATAAATGCAACGCATTTTATACACTTACAATGTTATTTTTCAATAATAGATTACCTCTGCAAATATATTCTAACTTTAGTCAGTATATACAAAAACCTGACGAGCGTTTCATAGAACAATGTGAATCTTTAGACGTTTAAATTTGAATTAATGAATTATAGATTTTGTATTGATTATAATATCAATTAAGGAATAATCGATTTTATTTCGAGTGTTGTCATGTTTGTTTATATAGTCAGCTAATTTTATGGTTATATTAAAATATTTAATGTTCACATTTTACTTTAATAAATTTGTAATTTTAAATAACGCAACTTTTTTTTAATAAAGTAAATTAAAAAATAAAGTAATATTAACTTTGTTAAGAAAACAAAGTAATTGAATTACTCTTTTATATTATGTATTGTAACTTAGTGCAAGAAGTGAAATACGCATGGTTAAATGAGAAAGAGTTGCTTGAACAGAATATACTTTTAAAGTCATACTTTGTGTTGGGCCGCTACAAATTCTGAGGCTCTACGTCACCTTGGGTTCCCAAATGGTTGAGAACACGTGACTTAACTATTCGAATTGATTCCACTGTTACTGTAATGATTAAAACAAATTTTTAAGAGTTACTTGTATTAATTTGTTTACCTTACTATTTAAACTATTAGTTATATATTAATTATTTTGATGAATATTTTATTATTTTAAGTTCAAAATGAATTTATCAGTCTACGAGTTTCACAAACACTATAAAATGGGTTTTTGGGATGATATAAAAAGGGATCATTTCTTGTCTTAAAAATGTGAAAACATTTCATTATATTCAAATGTGTGTGTACGAAACTAAAAATCTGTAGCTTATATGATATGATTGTTGTAGTAAAGCAGAAACATTATTTTGCTATCTGCCAGGAAAAGCTATTTAAAAGATTAATTATTTCATTTTAAAGTTACCTAAGAAATTGCGACAACGATAATAATGTCCTTTACCTGAAGGTAAATCAGCAGCTAGTTTGGTGCTATAGCTGTATAAACCTGTTTTCGTTCCGTTTACACTAACATTTCTAGCACTATAAATTAAAAGGTTTCAATAAAGGGGGGGATTGATAAAATAATTTTGTTTTTTGTGAACTTGATATTTAAAAGAATTAACACGTTCCTCAATTTTGTATTCAGTTAATGACGAAGTAAAACAGTATACTCATTAAATGGTGCAAATCTGTTTTTGAATTTCAAGATCGATGAAGTTAATTTCGCTTAATCTTAAGAACAAGATTTCATCTTATTACGTAGTGTAACGCATTAAAAATAATACTTTTTGTACGGTAATTCGGAAAATAATTTAAAAAAAAATCTTTTCTTTTATTTAAACTTTCATTGGCTGACGTTTATGTGAATGTTTGTATTTTGCCGCACTGAATGCAAAGAAGCAAAGTAAATTCATTCGAATCGTTGACGGTGTTTTCTCTGAACGTTTATTTTAAAGTAATAAACTTCTGTCATGAGAGATATGTAGTAACAAGTAAATGTAAGACCATTGTAAGGTAGAATAAGAAATTAAAATATCAACCATGTATGGATGGAACTTAATAACAACAATTCCAGTAAACTGCATAAGAAATAATGTACAAAATAGGTAAAATACCTATAATGCAGAGCCTAGCTGGATAACCAGTAACTGGGAACATGATAACATAACCTAAACTAAATTTAAGATAAAAATTGTAAAACTAGAGTAAGTAGGTATATCTGATTGTGACTGATAGGCACACAGACAATGCAGATAGAGATTATTATGATATAAATGGGTGATAAAAGTTTTATTTGTTGTATAAATAAATGTTATAAGGTGTGGTAGGAAAGAAGGACTACTATTGTACTTTAAAAGAATACTAAAGATGTAAAGAAGAATGTGATGTGAATAATTTAGTAATAGAAAGTGTAACATAAACTGACTAGTAGATTATGAAATAAGAAATAACTATTGTTTGTTATGGATAAGATAATAATGTAGTTAGTAAGAGATTAATGTTACACAAAACTTGCAACTACTTTGTAGATAAAAGGAGATAATTTTGTATATAAAAAGTGGACTAGACAATGTCATGTATAAAAAGAAATAGTGTATGTTATTAGATTTAGGTATAAGTAGTCATAAGTGTTTGTAATGTACCAGTAATAATGTAATTAACAAGATGTTTACTTGGGTTATAATGAATAAAGAATAAATGTTAACTTGTATTAGAATTAAGCAATTTCACTGTAAGAAACAAATAATAGTCCAATGTACCCAAGACATTATTAAGCCTATTGTACAAGCCAAGGGTTTTATAAAAAGTTAATGTTCATAATTGTAATCACTAGTATTAGAATACATGTTTGTAACATAAAATCATATGTACAACCAAGAAAACTAGTTATGTAAAAAAAGATAACTTTTAAACATAATTTGTTAAAATAGGCCAAACCTTAAAATTGGTATTTTTGGAATTACTGTATAGAAACATATCTTGTGAGATCTTAAAATGATCAGGAAAAAAAGCAGTTCATTGGTAATAATATCTTTACAATTGTACATAGCATAAGGAAAAATGTTAAATTTAAGAATTTTTAGTAATTTTGATATCAGGATGCCATCCACGACAATGAGTGAGATTTCGACCAATGGGAATTTTTCACTTTTGCGTGTAGCAACCCAAGGAGTGACGCCAAACCAAAACCAAGTTAGTCTATTGTTGGAATTCGTAGAGTAAAAAACGAGTCCTCTGCGACACCTATAACCGCGAAGTTACCATCAGAATCGAACCTCGGTTAGGTTAGGTGAACAGTGATCAACGTAACATAACCAAAAGTGAGAAAAGTGTTGTGAATTGTTTACATAACCAAAAAGGAGTTATAGTAAATTAATAATATTAACAGTGAATAAGAAAGTGTGTGCAAAGTAAAGGAAAGTATAGTGAATACTTAAAATTATAAACGACTTATAACTAATTATGATAATACAACTGTAACACTTTATGTACACTTGAAAACTATTTATTCCACTACCACTAAACAAAAACACTAACACTATTGTAATTTTTTCACGTTTAAACTATTATTTCTTTGTTTTCAATGTTTAAAGCTGTTTAACCTATTGAGGTTAGGTTACCCTCAAAATAGACACTGTTCGGCACATACGAACTAATTGTTATTTTAGATTTAAGATAGTGTTTCGTTCTATTGTAGTCAAACTAGTATTGTGATGTTTTGTACTTCGCAAAAGACATTTTCGTAATTAATTATTGTAGTCACAAGAACTCGAGATTTAATTACCATAACATAACCAGTGAATTTTAAATTGATATTTTTATGGGTTAAAAATTGGTACCATTTTAAGACCACCTTTAGTAAACTATCAAAACACAACATAGAGTTCAGTAGTAGCTTACACTATTATTATTTAATTCAAAGCAGTACCTTTTCAAAGGTAGAAAAATAATTTTTATATAAAGATACGAACATGTAACACGTGTATTCTGAGAATATGTAACATGTATTCTGAGAAATGTAACATTCTGAGAAAAAACGTAAAAATTTGAAACAATTAATTTTGTGATTTAATTTGATCATAAAAATATTGGTTTGTTTATATCTGTATACTAGTTTTAAAGTGGTTACTAACATATAATATTAACGTTATTTGCGCTAATTATAGATGTGTAAAATTGACTTGTAACAGCTTTTACAAGTGTAAAACTTATAATAAAGGGAATGTTGACCGAGGGAGGCGGGAATGTGTAAAGGTCAGACGCTATTCAGTCTGACTCGTCTCTACGTGTTTCTTCTAATTCACGTTCACATTACGTGTGTCCCGCTGGGACGTCTACGTACGCGATAAGGCCTATACTGTACGACGTTAACGTTTTTCCTTACTCAGTGCAAAATTTATTTAGACCCTTTCTATGTCTCTTTTCTTTGAGTTTCTCCTCTGAGTCATCAAAAAGTTTGCACAAAATAAGTATCTTCTTTAAAGTGAATTTTGTCTGGAAACATCTTTGAAACATTCTCCTTTGATCGCCCTTAAAGCTCTTTAACTTACCCTAACGACGAGATAGGCCTACAGTACAAAACCAAACTTAAATAGCTTGTTACGCAGCTAAAAAACCTCTTTTATAGTGATGTAAGTGAAAATACCATTTTTGCAACTGAAAATAGAGTACTAGTTGACCGGTTTTACTTTCTTCTAATTTATAAATTTCCTCCTAATTTTACAATGGTATGCGATTATAAATCATCAATAGATTATCAATAAATGGCAGTTGGTTACAGCACATTCTCTTATGTTCTTCTTAATTCTTGCTCTTTATCCTTCTTATTAATTATAAAAGTTACTCATTGGGAGGAAATATTATGTGTTGTTTCATCGTTCATCCTGAATTTTATTTAAACCCATAATTTGCATAACATTTTCAGAATATTGTGATTTTGGTTTAATTAAATTAATTTAAGCCTTCCATATCTAGTAAAATTTGATATACTTCTTTTTATTTTAATTAGACGGCTTCAAACTATAACGTATGTAAATGATGTGTTTTGTATGCATTATCTGAAGCAGTGAAATCACAAGCGTTTATCATTAATATTCAGAGTTATTTATAATTATTTTATTATATTTGTAATTTACTGTGTTTTATGATAATATCTTCTTTATATTACGGTAAAATGTAAATCGATAAAAACTAAATTTTTGTATAATAGTAGACCTAATTTGTAACATTAAGAACAATGTCGTTTCATTATTATTTAGTATCAAACATTAATAAAATCCAGTAACTATTCAGGTTTTTAAATAAACGTCTTTTCGTTTTAACACTGGTGTCTTCATAGAGTTCCAAACGTTTAAATATGTTATCAGAATGTCGCATAACATTTAATATGCTTTCATGACGTTAGTAATTGTGAATGGATGTCAAAAATACTCATTATGCCACGTTTCTGTTGATACAAGGACGCAAATACGATATAAAACGTACAATATTTGTTGTTTTTCACACCAATGTACACCGTATTGTTTTCGTTTTCCGAATGTTAAGGCAATGTTCCATTCCTCGTTGCTCAGTCAGACGTTTCCGTACTCCTTCATCAGTGGCAGTTTCGACCTTGTTAGCGACATCGGTTAACAACAAATGTAGTTGATTACTACTATATATTCAACAAAGCATCAATTGTGGAAAACGTGTTGGTAGTGTCTTAGACACAAAATAACGGTCTGTAACTCACTTATAAATTGTAGCGTGACAGAAAATCCACTACTTATTAATTCATATAAAATAATAAAAATTAATTACACCACATATGTTAATATAAAATCGAATGAAATTGAATGAAATCAAAGGAATAAACAACAATAAAATAAAAATTCTCATTACATTATATAAAAACCACTGTTAAAAATCAAAGAAATTATTGAAAGCAACTCATATTATAAAATCAGGAATTTACCCAGGAAGTTAGGAGCAGTAAACAAATTAGATTACACAATATCATGAAGAGAGAATCAGTTTGAGAGTGGTGAAACACCAAAATACCCAAAGACAAGAAGAAGGAAGAATAAAATTTGTGATCAGGAAGTAAACAATACCCTGAAACCTTTAGCGAAGAGCAAAGTCAGTATCAGTAAATACATTCGATACTCCAAACTAAACATCAGTCGAGATAACACGAAGTACCTTGGTTTACCCAAGAGTGAAGAATGAAGACAAGAAGACAAGAAGAAGGAAGACCAGAAGAAAGACAAGAGTGAAGACAAGAAAGAAGATAAGAAGAAAGACAAGAAAGAAGATAAGAAGAAAGACAGAAAGAAGATAAGAAGAAAGACAAGAAAGAAGACAAGAAGAGAGGAAGAAATAATATGAAAGAAACACCGTTATAAAACCTATTATTAAATACCATCAACCCCAAACCCATAGAGACAATTAAAAAGAGAGTATAACATCCCAAAAACCTATAAAAATGTAATTATTAAGAAATCAGAAGTGTTGTCTAGTACAATAAGAAGTGAACCAACTAAAGCTATTGTGTGATAAAGAAAATAAACAAGTCTTAACAGTCCATGATTACTAAAGGTCTGGTCTGAGATAATCAGACTCAAAATATCAGAACCACCAGTGAAAGTGAACTTTTGCAAGTGTTTTTGGAAATACAATAAACTTAAAGTTAGTGATACTATGACTTATCAATATGCTATATAACAACTTTTATATTCAATAATACACATCATCATAAAATAATAAAATGGAAGATTTCCAATATTTTATTATTTTAATGTAACTCTGTTATTACAAGACATTTGTAAAAATGATAATAATTAGAGTATGGGTGGACATGTTTACTGATGAAGGGGATAATAGATAATAATGGTTTAGACCAGAAAGGACTGGCATTAATTTATGTTCATAGGTTTAAAATGTTTAAAATGGCTATTTGTTCACAGCCATGAACTCAATAGGTTTATAAGAATTTTTAGTAAATAAGATTTATATGTGTTTAAAATGAATTATGTTTGCCAGATAACAGCATGCATACCATTAATAATGTTTCAGTAGGTATGGTGTGTGAATTAAAAAGGAGTTAAATGTATGTTTTCAAACCATGTCAGCAATATGTTCAATCTTAGAATGCTGAATGATGTTCATTATTATTTTTTATATAACAGTAGTATTAATCAAATACTACACCTCACAATGAGTTTGTAAAACGTTTTATTTTCATGTAATAATAACTATGTAAAGTCAGAGGAGGAGTAGGATTAAATTTATTTGAGAAAGACAGAAATGTAAAATTCTAAACTCTAGGCCATGTGGTGAATTCACAGAAGCCATATAAACCAGTTAATTCACTTATAATTCCTGTAAACTAGCAAGATTTAGGTAAGGTAAATCAGTTAACCACTACTGTGAATGATCCTATGAGTTAAAGTAATAATAAGGAAATATACGTTAAAAAATTGTAAATTTTCAAAATATATAAATTAATTAATTTTAAAGAGCAATGTCAAATTCAGAGATTAACACAAAAAACCAGTTCAAAGGTTCAATTTATATGTATTCAAGGAAAGGAAGAGAAATATGACTAATTAAAATTTATTATAATAGTATTAATAACAATTAAAATGGCAGAAAAATTATATGAAGGCGGAAATCAATTTTTGAGCCTAGATTTCCAGAAAGAGAGGAATTTGGTAATTTCCACAAAATGTCAACAGATATGGACTATAATATATCAATTTAAAAGGAATGAGATGATTAATCCAATGATAAGGTTCATAATTCATGAAGGTGACGAATAAAATAAATAAATTCCATATATAATGTAATTTTGTATCATGTTATGGGAAATCAAAATATTTTAACAATACTTTTTCAAAGATTAACTGGGCCAGATTTTGACTAACATGAAGGAAGTTAGGGTAGTCTTTTGTTGAATATCAAGCTG
Organism: Magicicada septendecula; assembly: GCA_034769895.1. Lineage (NCBI taxonomy): Eukaryota > Metazoa > Arthropoda > Insecta > Hemiptera > Cicadidae > Magicicada > Magicicada septendecula. Next base: position 55,685 of record JAWRYS010000584.1, on the reverse strand, counting down.
AATAGTTGTGTAATATAACGTTCCTTAAAACCGTGTAGAAAATGGTACTACGGTTACCTTCTAATATCAGTGTAACGAGAGTTAAATAAATTAAACATTTTTCTAACTAAAACTACAGAAATTTTAGCGACAATAGTGAAAACTAACACCAAACTTCATTATACTAGTGATTTAAAACAGTAAAACAATATATCTGTGATAATTAACGCTACAAATCATAACCACTTTTTGAGCAGTTAACCCACAGAAGTGAACACATATCAAATAACATAATTAACACAAGTATACACGGAACACTTCTTCAGAACACACCAAACAACCTATTAGACAGATTACACCAGTGCGGGGACATTTCAAACATTTATGAAGGTAGTTTTGCTGTGAGATTTTAACACGACGACATTCACAATAACCTCGCCATATCTAGGAGCGGCCATCTTTGAAAATACGAATCTCTGCCTTCCACTTCGCCTGACGTCATCATCTACATATGGTTTGACGATTCAACTTTCTTAAACATTATATCATGATTATTTAAATATTGTTAAATAATAATTTTTGAAATTACTTTAATTGTTAATGTTATACTTTCTCGTTACCCTTCTCTGACTATTAATATAATCGCTCTAAGAACCTTTTTTATATAATACTTGTAATAATTTTTTCCACTGTATGAACGAATCGATTATTCCCTGAGAAGGAGTCGATAATTGCTCCCAATCGATTAAAAATCGATTATTTACTAAATTTGGTAATAAATCCATTTGTTTCAATTGTTTGTATCTAATATTATTTCACATGCTAATTTAAGGTTTATTTATTAATGCAACGAGACTTCAAGAAGAAGAAAATATTAATTAACAGTGAGATATTGGACCAGCACTAAACATCACAAATCGATTGCTGACCGGAGTTAATCTGATTAACTCCAGACTTGGGTCAGATCTTCCAGAAGTGCTCAATAATTAATAAATACCTTCTTAATTATTAAAATTTTTAACAAACATTGAAACAGGATTATTTCACAATTACAGACATTGATAAAAACATAAACAAATTTTTTTTATTGAAAATTTTTTTTTAAATAAATTTTTCTCCTTATTATCTTTTTTTGTAAAGACCGCATACAGGGTCTAGTTACAAAGTGGCGCCCAACGTGGGGCTTAAAAGAGTCACTACACTACCCACAGCGGAGCGAAACCTTACTAGCGTGGAGGTTTTATTAAACGAACCTCTAATCTTCTTTTTAATTGTAACGGTCAGTTACAAAGTGGCGTCCAACTTAGAGGGCTTGATAAGTTAAGCCTCGCAGCGGTTGTTTAATAGGACAGAAGAAAAATGCAAAGACGAGCTACTTCAAAGAAGAGGGCGGCAGAGGCCGAAAAGGAAGTGGACATGGGGGACAAGGAGGCAACACCCGTTGAAGATCCAGAAGTGTTAGTGGCCCAGGTGGAACCGAAACAACCAGCGCCACCAGAGGAACAACTGGAAGTAACAACACAGACGGGGGAAATCAATGTCCCAGAGAAGGAGAAATCTGTAACAATGGAAGCACTAATGAAAATGATGAGGGAAATGAATAAGAACCTAGAATCCAAGATGGAAGGAATGGAGAAGAAAATGGATTCCACTAACAAGGACATGGAAGAAAGTAGTAAGAAAATGAATCAGGAATTGAAAGAAGATTTGAAGGAAGACAACTGATCCACAAAGGAAGAATTGGGCCGTAAGATAGAAAACACTAACAAGAGGATTGAAGAAACCAGTAAGAGTTTAGAAGAGAAAATGGAGGAAAACAACCAATCTTTGAATAAGAAAATGGAAGACCTGAAAAAGGACAACCAATCCTTGAGTAAGAAGATGGAAACGAAGATGGAAAAAAATAATAACAATTTGGAAGAGAAGATGGAAGAAACCAGTAGGAAAATAGAAAGTGACAACCAACAATTAAAAGAAGAATTAAGGGAAAATAACAAGAAAATGGAAGAGACGATGGGGGAAAGATTGGAAGAATTGAGAGAGGACAATCAACTGCTGAGAGAAGAATTAAGGGAAGTTAACCAAGACAACATGAATAAGTTAGACGAGAGGATTGAGTTAGCTAAAGAGGAGATGAATAAAAAGATAACGGAGACGAAGAAATCCATCGTAAAGAAGTTAGAACAGGAAGTCGTGGTTGTTAACCAGCAGATCAGGGAAGTAGACGAAAGATGTCGTCAGACCGAAAACGAAGTGCTGGAAGTCCGGGAAGTGATAACTAAGGAGATTACACATGTCCAGGAACAACAGGAAATGAAACTGGAAGAAAACAAGAAATTTTCCCTGGAAGAAATGAATAAAGTGCGGACACATGTAACCGAAAGATGCGACGGCGTGGAAGCCGCTATGACGAACATCACCGGACAAGTGCGTCAGAGCCAGGAGGAGATTGAATTGATAAGGAACAGACCAACTGGTTACAATCATTTCCCAATTTCCGAAAATAGAGAGTGGCTTAATTTCCGGCAGTATAAACGGAAGCCTATGGAGTTCTTGGCACGCATAGAGGAATACCTAGAAAAACACAGAGGGAACCGATGGGTCCAGAACAGGGAAATCCTAGACGAGTCGTTTCGGGAGGTGAATGACCATTGGTGGATGGCCAACCGGAGCGACATCGAAAACTATCAGCAATTTAAGAGCCTCTTCAAGGCGAAGTACTGGTCGGAGACGACTCAAAACTTGATAAGAGATAATATATGCCACGGCCACTACAAACCACAACTCGGTAGTTCGATGACAGCATATTTCCTCGGCAAGGTATGTATGGCCAAGCATTTAGAACCGGCCATACCTGAGGAGTGCCTAATAAATAAGTTGTCATATCATTATGACGAAGAAGTAATTCGTGCGAGGAGAGGCAGCCAAATAAAAACAATCCAGGCAATGACCGAACTCCTCGAAAACTTCGAAAACGAAAACTACTACCGACAGAGCCGGAGAAGAAATGATGGGCCCGAACTAACGACGTATCAGAACAACAACCAGGGTACGAACAACACAAACACTGGGTACCAAGGAGGCCGGACATACCCGCAGAATAATAGTTTTAACAATAATAATAACTTTAGCACTACTAATCAAAATAATAATAATAATACAGGTCCAAACCATGTGAACCCGAGTTGACCCTCTAATGGTTATCAGGGTAACAGAAATCCCCACCCTCATAACACAAATAGTCAGAGAAGCCCCAATTATGGTAATGATCGTTACCATAATAATAATAATCGTGCGGGTCCAAATAATGGTAATCCCGTTAATAATAGGTTTCCCCGCCCACGAGTGAATTTCATACGAGCCACAGATGATCGACAGCGAAGATACAACAACAATCGAAGAAACAGCTACCGTGGATATGAAGATAGGCGGAGGAGCCTAGAACGGGATCAACCAAGGTATTATCCGACGAGAAGGAGTACTAGTTTAGACGATGCTGAACGGAGGTCTAACAACGAACGACCGGAAGACCACAGGACAGATCGACAGGGGTCCACTCTAAGCATCCCAAATGATGCTTCAACTAGTATGGCACAAAGGAACAACGATGTCGAGCCTTTAAACGGGCACAGGCAGTAATAAATCGCCAGAACCCGTTACTGCTCCTAAATACTGGGTATAATCTTAATAATGAGTGTAATAGTATATATAATAATAATCGTATCACAGTCATAGGGTGCAACTACCTAAAGGACATCCGACATGAGTTATTGGAAGAGGATAACAGTAATCCCACCAATAACTTTAATAACGAAATAATACATGTCAATGCAGAGGTAGAAGGCATCCCAGCCAAGTTGATGATCGATACTGGTTCGAACGTATCAATCATAAGTACGACGGAGTTGGAGAGGGTACAGCAAGAGTGCGGGAGAACTTTACCAACGTTGCCGTTGAATAATATTATTTTGTTGGGTGCAACCGGCCGACAAAATAAAACAATACGTAGGCAAGTCTCCGCCAGTGTGATGAGCTGTGGTATAGCAATTGATATGGAATTCTTGGTGGCGAGCGGGCTGCTGTTTAACATACTGGTCGGGTGCGATGTGCTCAGGAGGAATTCCGCCATCATTGATCTGAGAACTGAGAAATTGTCGCTGTTTACCAACGGACATACTTGGACGGCGAACTTGGTGGGTAGTGACCAAGTCATTCCCGATAGTATCCACCAGCAAATTCGAAAAATTAACTTCATCCATCCAACATCTATAATTGAACAAAGGATCGACGACACCTCCAATGAAGATTTATGGTCACAAAAAATCCAGGAGATCAGGGATTTCCGGAGCGGTATAACTGGCGAAAAATTAACCTTAAACCAAGCGAACAAATTAATCAACATTGTAACGTCACAGAACGTTCCGTAAAGGAAACCATTTACATAGTAAGTTATCATAAGAGGAAAGTGAGGTGAACAGTATCGAACCCAAGTAGTCCTAAAAAATTGTGTAATTTTGTCTAATAATTATTTCTACTAACATGAAAAAACGACCAGACTTTGACTAAGACACAAACCCCATATATATTATTAAAGTGAATAACAGTGAAAAAACCATAAGACACTATAAGAGAGAGAAATAATGTCAGAATCAACCAAAATAAAGTCATTAATTATTAAGTTTTATAACTCTGAATAGAGTACTAAGAACTATTTTTTGTGAATGAATGGGCATGATCCATTATTATATTATGTAATGTAAATAAAATAAATGTATTAAATGACTTAAATACATTATTAGAAAGAGTTTAAGTTAAAATAAAAATTATATATTTGTTATGACAAAAAATATTAATGTGTTGGATTTGAGACCATACACCCAGATTTCATGAATAAAATTAATTATTATCAGATTGAAATAGAAACTATGTGTAATTGTCAAGCAGACAAAAGAGAACAATTTATCTTAAATAAAGAAAGCTGTCAAATGAATAAAAAGCAGTCAAAATAGCCAAAAACAGTACTAACTAAAAACATGTGGTAGGCAGATAATATTGTATAATTTATGGATTTAATGTTGCCAAAATGCAACCAAATTGCATTAGAAAGTTGAAATATGATATAAAGCGACTATACTAATGTATCTGACTAACTTTAACATTGTAATAGTCAAGTTAGCAAAATATTTACCTATACCATATATGGCTGGAGCCAATCATCCAGTACAAAAATAATCATATCTGGCTAAATATTTACAAAATGCTAACAAAAATAAAATAGAATGGTACAATACTTCTGTATACCTTAAAGACGAACAAACTCAGTTGAAAATAAAGTCAATTATAAAAGAATTTAACTTATGAGAGTGAGATTTGTCACACTATGAAAAAAGGACATCTCAAGACCAATCAATGATGCTATGTCATCCTGTAATGATAATAACGTATGTAAAGAGTAACCAGGTATCACAAAAGATAGACAATATAATAAACTCTGAGTGTACACTAGTGAAATACTACATATATTAAAGAAAGAGACTAATTATTGTGTTATAACATTAACAAGAAATCTAGGCCATGAGCAGAGGCCATGTAAAATTGTAATTATTTAAGTGTTATCTATGTTAAAATTTGTTTGTTTTGTTATAGGAAGGTAGTAATGTTGGATGTTCAGATTGTGGAAGGAACATAATAATTCCACAACAATTTTTTGTTATAAAAATTGAATTTTCATGACAACAACCCAAGGTGGGAGTTGTATATTGTGTTACTTATTAGACTTAATTTAATTAAAAACCAATCATAATTAGTATTCCTAGATTCAGTTGAAAACAGAGAATCTAAACGTAATAATCGCATACAAATTGTGAGTACTAATGTAAAACTGTTTGATAAATACCAGTGTAATTTTTGAAATATCCTTAGTATGAAGAATAAGAAATTCGTTCTAAAAGCTTCTACGGAAGTGAAAATTGTTCCATGACATTCCATTTCGTTTATTCTCGAACAATCTAGAAAGAATTTTTACACAAATATACCGGAAGTCGATGAAAACAGCCAGCCTGAATTAGTATAAAAGAGAGACCAAATTCGACCCAAAAACACTTGAAACTTGAACTCCAGAACTGATGCATCACCCACGACACTGATCAACGCAGCTAAGGCGAAACCGAGAGGCGAGAAATCGACACAAGACCCGAAGAAAGGCTTTTCCCGTACATAGACAAACAGACTGACATAACCTCTACAAGAATCTACGCCAAAGTGTTGCTGAAATAGAGCAGCGACATGGCAAATTTTAATAGAAATCACGCAGCCAGAACGTCAACGGCCCAGGAGGGACCAAAACTTTAAATAGAGAACGAATTCTGCTGTGTTCGCATAGACTGACTAACTTGACAATAATCCCCTTAACGTAAACAAACAATACACAAAGCCTTTCTCGACACTGCATGGGAATCAGCGCTACGGCGGCCAATTTCTGAATCAACGCGAAACAGATGTTTCGTAGTGGCGGCGTTTGAACGATAATCTACTGCCAAACGTTTTTACAAAAAGTGCGGAAATAGTAAATGATCGCAATTTTGACTTAAAATAGATTCAGTGCACACGTGAAGAGGCGAGATTGAAAAACTACCCGAGAGGAGTGTCCAGTGCGAGATTAATTAACCATTGGAACGTGAGTTACCGAAATTAAAGTCAATTTTATTTTTTTACCTGGTTACATTTATCACACAGTTGTACTACACATGCCACACACCTTCAAATCACTTAGTTTTTCTTGTAAGGCATCTTATTGATATGTCTTGGTAGTTCAAAGGAGTCACGTCCCGAGAGTAAAGATTTTTTCACATATTAAACTCATGCTTTTCAACTGAGTAAAAAATTTTAAAACACTAGCCGATACTTGATTGGATATATAAAATTGTCAATAATAATAATAATAATAATAACTTGTGAATTTTTTATTAACTCTGCAATTGTATAATTTTTTATGAATGTTAGTCCTTCAGACGATTTGTTTGTTTTTGAAGAATCATTAAACTTACCTGATTTTTCCAAGCTAAACTGACTTGTTTATATTTTTTCATAGAAGCAAGATTTAAAAATTTTAATTTCTTTATTAATCACATTTTATTCTTGGAACAAACGATTCCAAGTGGCGCCCACAAAAAACATAGTATTAAGTTGTGTTACAGGACTACATCACCGCAGAGGATCCAGTCAACAGTAAGTAACAAAAAGTGCGCGGAGGTAACGCCCGACATTTTACAACACTTTTACACAACACACTACACTTTTTCTTTTCGTTATAAATTGGCAGCCCAACTAGTGAGGCTTGAAAAAGACGGAACAAGCCCGGCAACTACCAACAGATCAAAATGCCGCAACCTAAGGGAAAAAAGGTGAAGAAGACTGTGGAACCCGAGTTAAGTGTGGAAGACGGAGAGGCAGTACAAATGGAGGAAACGGAATTAGAACCGCCCACACTAGAAATGGAAAGACCGGTACAAACGGCAGACGAATTAGAGGAGCAAACGGGAGAAGAACCCATACAAATGGTAGAACAGACAGAGAAACCCGAACCAGAAAAAATTACAGAGAGCGTTGACGCGAATGTTTTAAGGATGATGTTCCAAACGCTAAACGAAAATATGAACAAAAATAAGCAAAGTAATGAGCAAATGTTCCAAAGGATGGAAGAAAATATGAACAAAAGTATAGAATCCCTGAAGGAGGATAATAATAAAAACAGACTGGAAGATAAGGAGAAATTAGACAAAAACATAGAATCTTTAAGGAAGGATATAACCGAGAAAATAGATGACAATGGGAAAAAACTGGAGATATTTCAGGAGGAGAATAAAAAAAGTATAGAGTCCCTGAAAAAAGAAATTAGCATAAAGTACGAAACAGTAAACAAAACGATCAATGATAATAAAATCGATAGTGACAGGAAGGTCGAAAACATGGAGAAACAGTTGGAAAGGTTACAGGAGGGAAACAATACACGTTTCGAAATTATAGAGGAACAAACAGTAGAGACCAAACAAGATGTTAGAAATCTCGAAAACATGGTAAGGCAGAACCAAGACGCCATCATGCAGGAGGTGGGAGAAGTCCAGAAAGACGTTAGCGAAAGGATGCAGAGAACATATGACATCGCTAACAGACTGGACGAACAAATAAAAACTAACAAAAATAGCATACTGGAAATAGACCAGAGAGAGAAGAACCTGCAGGAAAGATTAGAGGCGCTGAGAGACACACCTATATTAAGTACTCATACGTGTCATGGTGAAAACAGGGAAGTAATCAACTTCCAAAACTATCGACGAAACCCAATGGAATTTTTAGAAAGAATGGAGGAGTTTATTGGGAGAAATAGAGAAACAAGGTGGGACAGGATAAGAGAGATGCTTGATGAGACGTTTAAAAACACTAGGGATAACTGGTGGATAGCGGTACGACCCGAAATCACGAATTTAGCAGAGTTTAAACGCCAGTTCAAGGAGAAGTATTGGTCGGAGACTGCACAAAACAGGGTAAGAATGGACATTTTCTATGGCAAATACGACGCGTCCAATGGACAGTCCCCGACGTCTTATTTCCTAGGAAAGGTATGTTTAGCACGGAAGTTGATACCGCCGATCCCAGAAGAATGTTTGGTAAGGCAGTTAGCGGGACATTACAGTTATGGTATCAAAGATGCCCAATTATACCAACAGCTCAGCAAAATAGCCGATCTGGCCAAATTATTAGAAAATTGTGAATCCACTGGAAGGTTCCAGGATTACCAACCCCCCAATCGTAAGGTAGAATACAATAACAACAATAACGGACCAAACCGGAATGGAGGTGGAAACGGTAATAACCTAAACACAAATAATCAGAATAATAATACCCCACCAAATGGCCGAAGTGATAACACTCAGGGTCCAAATAACCGCAACTATCCGGGACCAAACAGAGGTAATTACACCGGGAATAATTACGGTAGAAACTACCATCAGGGAAACAGTTATCGCGGGAATAACTATAGGGGAAATAATTATGGTCAACGTAATGGTTATCGTAACGGGGGAAACCAAGGAGGAGGCGATAGGAGAAACCAAAATGAATATAGGCCCCAGGTAAATTATACAATGGCCAATAACCGACGGCCATATCCACCCAATGTACCCACTTACATGTTTTACCCACAACAGGCGCCAGGTAGCCAGGGTAACACGACGAATAGCCAACCTATTAATGGTAATCCCGAGGTCAGGCAGGAAACACAGACGGGTCAGCAACCCAACGTTCCGGGAGACCGGGCCAATGAGACCGTGGCTCATTTAAACTAAACGCGGCAGTGGAAAAGGAAAACCGCCCTTCACTGAACCAATATTATGGGGTGACTAGTTACGAACATAGACAGGACAAAGACGGGACTATGATATTAAGAATAAATAATTATCTTAAGGATATTAGAGAGGAGTTATTAGAAGAGGGTGACAATATCATTAAAAATAGTAACCAAGGGAATAATAGTATCGTGCAGATCAAAGCAAATATCAATGGCATAGAAGCGATATTACTCATTGACACGGGGTCAAACGTATCACTTATCGATAGTGTTGAGTTAGAGAGGATCAAACAAAATAGTAATTTACCAATACCCACTCTACCTATAAATAACATCATTTTAGTCGGAGCAACGGGGAGGCAAAATAAATCAATAAAGAAACAGGTGTCATTAGAGATGACTAGTAATGGGGTAACAATACCAATAGGGTTATTAGTGGCGAATAATTTACCCATGAGTATCCTAATAGGCTGCGATATACTTAGGCCATACAATGCAGTAATAGATTTGGAGGGTAAGGTGATAACTTTAAAAACTAACAAGGGAATTTGGACCAATAATTTAATCGATGTCCAAGGAAATGGTACAGACAACACACCTTATCAAGCGATAGTGAACCATTATTATTGTGCCGATCGTCCAATAAACATGCCAATATATCAGGAGGAAAACCCAGAGTTGTGGTTAGAAAAATTAGAAGAAATACGGGATTTCCAAAGGACGAAAGCAAGGGGTCTGATCAGCGAAAAACAGGCGGAACAATTAATCGAGGTATACAACAAATATAAACACATATTCTCGAACGCTCCAGGTAAAGCCAGAGATTATCAATGCACCATAAAATTCAAAACTCCGGTGGAATTTAACAGGAAATCGTACCCGATCGCATACTCGCTAAAGAACGAAGTCAGGGAAGAATTGAACAGGATGATGGAGGACGACGTAATCGAGTATAGTCATTCGCCCTTTACCAGCCCAATCATAGCGGTGCCAAAAAAGAACGGAAAGGTACGTATATGTCTCGATGCTAGGGAGATCAACAAAATGATTGTTAACGACCGCACATCACCTGGGGAGATAGAGGAGATATTGAAAAAGTTTCACGGAACCAAATATATAAGCTCATGGGATACGCTATGCGGTTACTGGCAGGTAGAACTCCACCCTGATAGTAGGAAATATATGGCATTCATATTCGAGGGCAGAAACTATCAGTTTAAGCGGTTACCTTTTGGCTTAATAAATTCTGTGGCGGTGTTTGTAAAGATAATGGACAGAATATTGGGGCAGGAAGTACTGAAGTTTACGACAGTATACGTCGACGACCTACTGGTAACTTCAGCGAATTGGGACGACCATTGTAATAGGGTTGAACAGGTGTTAGAGAAATTATCAGAGAATAATATCACCCTCAAATTAGACAAGTCCCAATTCATTGCGAATGAGGTGAAATTTTTAGGCTTTAATTTAACAGAACAAGGGATTACTCCATCCAAAGAGAAGGTAGAGGCCATACAGAAGGTCCCCACCCCAAAGAACAGGAAACAGCTGCAGTCATTTTTAGGAATCTGTAACTATTACAGAAAGTTTCGGTCCAATTATTCAGAACTAACTGCCAGGTTCCAAAAGCAGTTATCAGCTAAAGACAAATGGACTTGGGGACCAGAGCAAGATGGAGTGCTCAATCTCATAAAGGAAAAGTTTTTAGAAACAGTAATGTTGCATCATCCCGACTTTACAAAACCATTTTTTCTAAACTGCGATGCCAGTAACGTGAGTTTAGGTGCAGCCCTATATCAGGAAGATCAGGATGGTAACCATTTAGTAATTAGCTTTGCTAGCCGCGTGCTGAACAGTTGCGAACGAAACTACAATACTACCGAAAAAGAATTGTTGAGTGTAGTTTTCGCATGCGGTAAATTTAGGACATATATATTAGGGTACCCCATAACAGTTAGAAGCGACCACAAATCTATATCATTTTTAAAGCATTGTAAGCTGAACCACGGAAGGCTGACAAGATGGGTTTTGGCCTTGCAAGAATATAATATCACATGGGAATATATACCCGGCAAACAGAACGTAGCAGCCGACGTCTTATCTCGCGTCAATATACCAGACCAAACCTTTGACGGCGAAAAGGAACAATTAGCTAAGGTTTACCACATTATTAAGAGCAGGGAAGATTTAAAAAATATTTTAAACGATATAAAGTCACAACAAGAGGCCGATCCAAGATTAGGAGATATTAGAAAAAGGGTACAGGAAGGCGATGAGGTCATAAACAGATTTTATTGTATACACAGCGACACTTTGTTTATAAGGAATACCCCGCACCAGGAGAGTTGGAAATTAGTAATTCCATCAGCGATAGAGAGACCGCTAATAATCGACTATCACGATAGGTACGGACATATGGGTGCCCTCAAAGTAAGGAAGGCATTGGAAGAGCAAACATTCATCAAAGGGATGAATAAGAAAGTGCAACTGGCGATACGGTCGTGCGACATTTGTCAAAAAGTAAAGTGTGATAACGAGAGAAAAGAAGGGGTCATGATACCCATATCATCTACCGAAAAATTAGAAAAGGTATTTCTCGATATCTGCGGACCATTTCCACGCAGCGGTGGGAGACACCGATATAAATTTATCGTAATCATCTTCGACCACTTTAGCAAATATACCAAACTATACCCAATAACTAGGGCAACGACCAGGAAAATAATAGACATCATAATAGAGCGATATGTAATGGAGGTAGGCCGACCGTATTCTATAATTACGGACCACGGTACTCAGTTTAGGGGAAAACTTTGGAAGGAAAGCCTGGGAGAACACGGAATAAAAACGTACAAGACGTCTGTATATCACCCGAATAGTAACCCAGCCGAGAGAGTGTTAAGGGAGGTAGGACGGTTACTGAGAACATACTGCCATAACGAGCAGAAAAGATGGCATGAATATGTAGCATCAACCGAGGATTTTCTCAATTTCTCACATCACAATACCATCGAGGTGTCGCCATACACAGTTATGTTCGAAAGACCCCCACCACGAGAGATAAAAGAAATTATTAATTTTCCCGACGAACCCGCATACCAATTTGAAAGGGCAAACTTTTATAACAAGGTGTTAGAAAAAACGGAACAGCAGCGGAAAAAATATGTCAAATCACAGCCCAAGGCAATTAAATATGAGGTAGGAGAAAAGGTGTTAGTTAAAAATAGAGAATTGCCCAGTGCTATACAAGGCATAACGAGGAAATTGCTACTCTTATATACAGGGCCTTTCACGATAACCAGAGACAATAAAAACAATACCTATGAGGTAACTGACACGGTTAGTAACAAAGTAAAAGGCACGTATAACCAAACATCATTGAAAAAGTACCATGATTAAAAATCACAAGTCAAATACTCAATCAGTGAGCAAGTACCATGACCAAAAACCCAAGTCAAATACAGCATCATTGAGAAGGTACCTTGACTAAACATGTTAACGTGAATTTTTTAACTTACCCAGAATTAGAAAGGAGGTAGAGATTATTAAATAAATATAAATATTATTCTATAATGATTATTATTAATAAATATTACGAGAAGGACACTTTACACCAAAGGCATAAAGATATATATAAAATATAGATTTATTTCCAATAGCCATGTCAACGTATATTTACCAGCTTACCCGTACTTAGAGAAGGAGAGAGATTATTATTATTAATTAATGCGAGAAGGACACTTTACACCAAAGGCATAAAGATATATATAAAATATAGATTTATTTCCAATAGCCATGTCAACGTATATTTACCAGCTTACCCGTACTTAGAGAAGGAGAGAGATTATTATTAATAAATATTACGAGACGGACACTTAGTAAAGGAGAAATACTGTCATATATTTGATACTAAATGGAAATGATAAATGAAAAAAAAAGGGAAAACAGTGTGTTACATAAGGAGGTAATGATGAATATGAATATAGCTATTAACATTGAATGATTTTAAACGATAATTTAACCTGCGGAGAACGATATATTAATATAGTTGTGAAATAATCAGAAGAGTTTAAGAAAGGGAATTTATGTGTAGGAGCCTATCATCTTTGAATATTGTATTTTTTTTTTTATTTATTATTATTATTTGTTGCAAAGGTGCAATTATTATTTTCTGGACAGGGATGTGTTGCCTCTGATTTCAGTAGTTATAGATAGGAAGGGCAGAGAATGTATGCCATAGCGAGCCACTCTGACTCCCAACCCTCTATGAAAGTTAGGGAATTGATAGGGAATTATATCAAAGATTAATTAAATAACATCAAGGTAAAAAGGAAAGGAATAGGTGATACGACAAAGAACGAACTAGGAATATTGAGTTGGATTAATATATTAAAGGAGTAGTACAGGAATTTAATTATAAGATAAAAGAATGAAATATAAAGAAGCTAATAAAAGGTTAATATAGAGATGATAATTTCATCAAAACCAAAGATATGTTTTTCAAAAATTATCAACTTTAACGGAGAGGCATATGTAACGTCACAGAACGTTCCATAAAGGAAACCATTTACATAGCAATTTATCATAATAGGAAAGTGAGGTGAACAGTATCGAACCCAAGTAGTCCTAAAAAATTGTGTAATTTTGTCTAATTATTTCTACTAACATGAAAAAACGACCAGACTTTGACTAAGACACAAACCCCATATATATTATTAAAGTGAATAACAGTGAAAAAACCATAAGACACTATAAGAGAGAGAAATAATGTCAGAATCAACCAAAATAAAGTCATTAATTATTAAGTTTTATAACTCTGAATAGAGTATTAAGAACTATTTTTTGTGAATGAATGGGCATGATCCATTATTATATTATGTAATGTAAATAAAATAAATGTATTAAATGACTTAAATACATTATTAGAAAGAGTTTAAGTTAAAATAAAAATTATATATTTGTTATGACAAAAAATATTAATGTGTTGGATTTGAGACCATACACCCAGATTTAATGAATAAAATTAATTATTATCAGATTGAAATAGAAACTATGTGTAATTGTCAATCAGACAAAAGTGAACAATTTATCGTAAATAAAGAAAGCTGTCAAATGAATAGAAAGCAGTCAAAATAGCCAAAAACAGTACTAACTAAAAACATGTGGTAGGCAGATAATATTGTATAATTTATGGATTTAATGTTGCCAAAATGCAACCAAATTGCATTAGAAAGTTGAAATATGATATAAAGCGACTATACTAATGTATCTGACTAACTTTAACATTGTAATAGTCAAGTTAGCAAAATATTTACCTATACCATATATGGCTGGAGCCAATCATCCAGTACAAAAATAATCATATCTGGCTAAATATTTACAAAATGCTAACAAAAATAAAATAGAATGGTACAATACTTCTGTATACCTTAAAGACGAACAAACTCAGTTGAAAATAAAGTCAATTATAAAAGAATTTAACTTATGAGAGTGAGATTTGTCACACTATGAAAAAAGGACATCTCAAGACCAATCAATGATGCTATGTCATCCTGTAATGATAATAATGTATGTAAAGAGTAACCAGGTATCACAAAAGATAGACAATATAATAAACTCTGAGTGTACACTAGTGAAATACTACATATATTAAAGAAAGAGACTAATTATTGTGTTATAACATTAACAAGAAATCTAGGCCATGAGCAGAGGCCATGTAAAATTGTAATTATTTAAGTGTTATCTATGTTAAAATTTGTTTGTTTTGTTATAGGAAGGTAGTAATGTTGGATGTTCAGATTGTGGAAGGAACATAATAATTCCACAACAATTTTTTGTTATAAAAATTGAATTTTCATGACAACAACCCAAGGTGGGAGTTCTATATTGTGTTACTTATTAGACTTAATTTAATTAAAAACCAATCATAATTAGTATCCCTAGATTCAGTTGAAAACAGAGAATCTAAATATAATAATGGCATACAAATTGTGAGTACTAATGTAAAACTGTTTGATAAATACCAGTGTAATTTTTGAAATATCCTTAGTATGAAGAATAAGAAATTCGTTCTAAAAGCTTCTACGGAAGTGAAAATTGTTCCATGACATTCCATTTCGTTTATTCTCGAACAATCTAGAAAGAATTTTTACACAAATATACCGGAAGTCGATGAAAACAGTCAGCCTGAATTAGTATAAAAGAGAGACCAAATTCGACCCAAAAACACTTGAAACTTGAACTCCAGAACTGATGCATCACCCACGACACTGATCAACGCAGCTAAGGCGAAACCGAGAGGCGAGAAATCGACACAAGACCCGAAGAAAGGCTTTTCCCGTACATAGACAAACAGACTGACATAACCTCTACAAGAATCTACGCCAAAGTGTTGCTGAAATAGAGCAGCGACACGGCAAATTTTAATAGAAATCACGCAGCCAGAACGTCAACGGCCCAGGAGGGACCAAAACTTTAAATAGAGAACGAATTCTGCTGTGTTCGCATAGACTGACTAACTTGACAATAATCCCCTTAACGTAAACAAACAATACACAAAGCCTTTCTCGACACTGCATGGGAATCAGCGCTACGGCGGCCAATTTCTGAATCAACGCGAAACAGATGTTTCGTAGTGGCGGCGTTTGAACGATAATCTACTGCCAAACGTTTTTACAAAAAGTGCGGAAATAGTAAATGATCGCAATTTTGACTTAAAATAGATTCAGTGCACACGTGAAGAGGCGAGATTGAAAAACTACCCGAGAGGAGTGTCCAGTGCGAGATTAATTAACCATTGGAACGTGAGTTACCGAAATTAAAGTCAATTTTATTTTTTTACCTGGTTACATTTATCACACAGTTGTACTACACATGCCACACACCTTCAAATCACTTAGTTTTTCTTGTAAGGCATCTTATTGATATGTCTTGGTAGTTCAAAGGAGTCACGTCCCGAGAGTAAAGATTTTTTCACATATTAAACTCATGCTTTTCAACTGAGTAAAAAATTTTAAAACACTAGCCGATACTTGATTGGATATATAAAATTGTCAATAATAATAATAATAATAATAACTTGTGAATTTTTTATTAACTCTGCAATTGTATAATTTTTTATGAATGTTAGTCATTCAGACGATTTGTTTGTTTTTGAAGAATCATTAAACTTACCTGATTTTTCCAAGCTAAACTGACTTGTTTATATTTTTTCATAGAAGCAAGATTTAAAAATTTTAATTTCTTTATTAATCATATTTTATTCTTGGAACAAACGATTCCAAGTGGCGCCCACAAAAAACATAGTATTAAGTTGTGTTACAGGACTACATCACCGCAGAGGATCCAGTCAACAGTAAGTAACAAAAAGTGCGCGGAGGTAACGCCCGACATTTTACAACACTTTTACACAACACACTACACTTTTTCTTTTCGTTATAACATCTATAACAAATATAAATCAGTCTTTTCTGATGAGCCCGGTAAAGTGAAAAACTTCCAGTGTACTCTACAGTTTCGAGACACAGTGGACTTTAACCGGAAGTCTTACCCCATCGCGCAATCATGAAAGCAAGCAGTAAGAGCTGAAATAGAGCAAATGATTAACCGTGACATTATAGAGAGTAGCCATTCCCCATATACAAGTCCTATCGTGGCTATTCCTAAGAAAAACGGACAAGTTCGTTTGTGTTTAGATGCGCGCGAAATAAATAAAATGATCATCAATGACAGGACTTCGCCCGGTGAGATTGAGGAAATTTTAAAACGGTTCCACGGCACCAAGTACTTTAGTACCTGGGATACGGTGTGCGGGTACTGGCAGGTGGAATTACATCCACAGAGTCGCCAGTATCTGGCCTTTATATTCGAAGGGCGGAACTACCAGTTTAAGAGGTTGCCCTTCGGACTGGTAAATTCGGTCGCAGTCTTTGTGCACTGCATGGACCAGATACTTGGCCAAGAAGCACTACAGTTCACCACCGTATACGTCGATGACTTGCTAGTGTCCTCAGAAACTTGGGAGGAACACTGCTACCGTGTGGAACACGTATTACAGAAGCTAACGACAAATAATATTACGCTAAAATTGGCAAAATCTCATTTTATCGCTAAGGAAATACAATTCTTGGGTTTCATCTTGAATGATCAGGGAATCTCACCGTCGGCTGAAAAAGTCGAAGCGATTCAGAACTTTCCTACACCTAAGAATCGAAGGCAGTTACAGTCGTTCCTGGGACTCTGTAATTACTACCGTAAGTTCCAGGAAAAGTACTCAGAACTGACTGCCAGATTTCAGCCGCAACTGTCATCCAAAAATAAATGGATCTGGGGTAATGAACAAAACAATATATTATCTTTAATTAAACAAAAATTCCTTGAACCCATCATACTTCGCCATCCAGATTTTAGCAAACCTTTCTTTCTTAATTGCGATGCCAGTGACATCAGCCTCGGCACTACCTTATATCAGGAGGATGAGGAGGGCGAACATCTTGTGATCTGCTTTGCCAGTAGAGCATTGAATCAATGTGAGAAGAACTACCACGTTACAGAAAAGGAATTATTGAGTGTCGTGTTCGCGTGTGGAAAGTTCCGCACTTATATTCTTGGTTATTCCGTTACCGTCCGGACAGACCATAAGTCTATATCTTTCCTAAAGAGATGTAAGTTAAGGAAGGTTAAAACGGTGGATACTATTACTGCAAGAATATGACCTTAAGTGGGAGTATATCCCCGGAAAGAAGAATGTCGTTGCGGACGTATTGTCTAGAGTAGACATTGACAAACAGACGTTCGAGGGGAAGAAGGAGAGTATTCTTAAAGTATACCATATTCTAAGCAGCAGCGCCGGTCTACAATCAATTTTGGAACACCTGAACACACACCAACAAGCTGACCCGAAATTAATCTCTATTATCACCAGATTGGAAGCAGGGGACGAGACTATCTCCCAATATTATAAAATCCATAACGGAATCCTGTTTTCAAGACCATCTTTATATAAAGAGGAATGGAAGGTTATTATTCCAACCCATATCGAAAAGGAGATAGTGTTTAATTATCATGTTCGATATGGGCATATGGGCGCCTTAAAGGTAGTAAAAGCCCTGGAAGAGAGCTGCCATATCAAAGACATAAATCGGAAGGTACGAAAGTACATAAGAAACTGTCGCATTTGCCAACTCGTAAAAACCAACAACGAGAAAAGAGAGGGGCAAATGATTCCGATAACCTCTCAATCGAAACTTGAGAAAGTATTCCTAGATATCTGTGGGCCATTTCCCCGCAGTGGGGGCCGCCACAGATACAAATATCTCTTCATCGTAATGGACCATTATACCAAGTTCGTAAAGCTATACCCAGCGAATCGGGCGACTACAAATAAAGTTCTCGACATCCTGACCAACCAGTATTTCCCAACCGTCGGAAAACCAGTGTCGATCATAACCGACCACGGAACACAATTCAAGGGAAGGAAATGGCGGGATACACTGCTGTCAATGGGGGTTCATACCTATAAGACTTCGGTATACCACCCGAGCAGTAACCGGCCGAAAGAGTCTTGGGAGAGGTGGGGCGCCTATTAAGAACGTATTGCCACGATCAGCAGAGGAGGTGGCAAGAATACTTGGAGGCCACTGAAGAATTCCTCAACCTGGCATACCATCCGGCCATAGGAATAACCCCCTACTCCGCCATGCACGAAAGACAACCCCCAAGGGAGATCGAGGAAATATTGGCGTTCCCCAGAGAGCATAAGTATATATTTAATAAAGTTCAATTTCATAATGAGGTGGCCGAAGATCGGGAGAAACGGCGGAATAAATACAATAAAAGCATGGGTAAGATTATTACTTATACCGTTGGAGAGAAGGTGTTGTTAAAGAATAGGGAATTACCCAGTTCTTTAGAAGGGATAACAAAAAAGTTATTGCTTCTGTACACTGGACCCTACATTGTCTCCAAGAACAATGATAACAACACGTACGAAATTAAGGAGATGGGTTCCAATAAAGTTAAGGGTGTCTTTAACCAGGCATCCATAAAGAAATTTTATGAATAGAAACCCTCAAAATTCTAAAAATAATGTAATACCAAATTACATACAATTATTTAAAAGAAACATTTTGGAAAGAGAAGGAAAAGAATTTAGAAACCCTCAAAATTCTAAAAATAATGTAATACCAAATTACATACAATTATTTAAAAGAAACATTTTGGAAAGAGAAGGAAAAGAATTTAGAAACCCTCAAAATTCTAAAAATAATGTAATACCAAATTACATACAATTATTTAAAAGAAACATTTTGGAAAGAGAAGAAAAAGAATTTAGAAATCAACTAAATTCAAAAATAATATAATACCAAATTACATACAATTATTTAAAAGAAACATTTTGGAAAGAGAAGAAAAAGAATTTAGAAATCAACTAAATTCAAAAATAAGGTAATACCAAATTACATACAATTATTTAAAAGAAACATTTTGGAAAGAGAAGGAAAAGAATGTAGAAACCCTCAAAATTCTAAAAATAATGTAATACCAAATTACATACAATTATTTAAAAGAAACATTTTGGAAAGAGAAGGAAAAGAATTTAGAAACCCTCAAAATTCTAAAAATAATGTAATACCAAATTACATACAATTATTTAAAAGAAACGTTTTGGAAAGAGAAGGAAAAGAATTTAGAAATCAACTAAATTCAAAAATAAGGTAATACCACATTATATACAATTATTTTAAGAAAAACTATTTGGAAAGATATAAGAAGAAGAATTTGGACTTAATAATCCAAATTCCAAAACAATTGTAAGATCACCTTATATACCAAGCATTTGAAGAAAATTTTATAGAAGGATAAAAGGAATAGAATGAAATAATTCAAATAAATTCCGAACAAGTGTAAGATCACCTTACTAACTAAAAATTTGATAAACTTTATGACAAGAATATAAAAGAAGAATTTTGACTCATCCAAATTTTAAAACAATGTAAGACCACACTACTAACCAAGTATTTGAGAAAAACCATTTTGCAGAAATATAAAAAGAATTTTGAATTGAAAACAACTAAATTAAAAAAGAAAGAAAGCCCACCTTACATACAATTTAGTTGAGAAAACTTTATGGAATAATATAAGAAGAATGAATTTTTAATTGTGTATAAATCAAGTTTCTAAACCAAGAGTAAGTACAACTTACCGACCAATTATTAATAAAACACTTGGGTGAAATAAACAGAAAAGATTTAATACCATATTTATGGTAAGCATAAAATATATTTACCATGTTTATAAAGGATCATAATGGGATGAATAAAGGAAACAGACTTTAGAATTAAAACAAATAATTCTGGAGAAATATGATCATGTCTAATTTCAAAATAAAGTGTGAAAAACATTCCATAAAGGGATACGAAAGGAAATAAACCGTGTGATACGATTTGAGTGATTGAATATAATAAAATACAAAAACTTATGTGGAATTATGAGATAATAAAACTTTGAAGTGGTATGAGGAGAAATTATGACCTCATTATAAAATTAATAAAAAACATTCATTCGAAAGGATAATAACCATGACAGGAATAATGTGAGAATAATATCAAAGATATATGTAATTAAACGAATTAATATAAAATGATTTATGAATTAAATGTCAATTGTGATAATGACAGTTATAGACAGTTCTAGAAAATAGAACAAGTGGAAATAATAAAAACAGAGCAATAAAATAAAAATGTCATAAAGATATGCTACTATAAACAATGCAGATTATAATAAAAAAACCAGAAGGTAATAAAGAATTTGTAACCAAAAGCTTTATATGCTAAGAAAAGTTGAAGAATGTAATAATAGAAGAGCTTCCTACCATAATATCAAATGAATGAAACATCAAGTTAAAGAGTCAGAAAAACAACTGAGATAGGAATATTAAAATCTCTGAGAAATATAATAAGTAATAAGTGAAGTATCCCAAAGATATATTTTTTTTTAATAGTAACAAATGTGTACTATTCTGAATAATTTTTTAATCTGTCTGTAGATAATTCCAGCAGTATTAATATGTTTTTTGAGCAGAGATGATTTGCCTCTGTACTCAAATATGTGTGAAGTATTGGACAGCAGAGGAAGTAGCGTACAGTGCCTCTCTGAACTGAACCAGCTCACAAAGTAGGGAACGATAGGGAGGAAAAATCCCAAGGAGAAAATACTAAGAAGAAATATGAAAATGAAATAATAAATATGAAACTCAGATGACTATTACTATCCAGGAAGATCAAGTGAGAATAAGAAGGATATAAGCTCAAATAAATATAAGAAAATTTTTAAAATGGAAGGAAGTCAAGAATAATAACAAAACTACAATAATTATCATAAGCAATTGTTTCAGACAAAGCAAGTATAGTCTGAAAAAATCATTTCTGGAGAAGGGCATTCTGTAGCGTGACAGAAAATCCACTACTTATTAATTCATATAAAATAATAAAAATTAATTACACCACATATGTTAATATAAAATCGAATGAAATTGAATGAAATCAAAGGAATAAACAACAATAAAATAAAAATTCTCATTACATTATATAAAAACCACTGTTAAAAATCAAAGAAATTATTGAAAGCAACTCATATTATAAAATCAGGAATTTACCCAGGAAGTTAGGAGCAGTAAACAAATTAGATTACACAATATCATGAAGAGAGAATCAGTTTGAGAGTGGTGAAACACCAAAATACCCCAAATACAAGAAGAAGGAAGAATAAAATTTGTGATCAGGAAGTAAACAATACCCTGAAACCTTTAGCGAAGAGCAAAGTCAGTATCAGTAAATACATTCGATACTCCAAACTAAACATCAGTCGAGATAACACGAAGTACCTTGGTTTACCCAAGAGTGAAGAATGAAGACAAGAAGACAAGAAGAAGGAAGACCAGAAGAAAGACAAGAGTGAAGACAAGAAAGAAGATAAGAATAAAGACAAGAAAGAAGATAAGAAGAAAGACAAGAAAGAAGATAAGAAGAAAGACAAGAAAGAAGATAAGAAGAAAGACAAGAAAGAAGACAAGAAGAGAGGAAGAAATAGTATGAAAGAAACACCGTTATAAAACCTATTATTAAATACCATCAACCCCAAACCCATAGAGACAATTAAAAAGAAAGTATAACATCCAAAAATCCTATAAAAATGTAATTATTAAGAAATCAAAAGTGTTGTCTAGTATAATAAGAAGTGAACCAACTAAAGCTATTGTGTGATAAAGAAAATAAACAAGTCTTAACAGTCCATGATTACTAAAGGTCTGGTCTGAGATAATCAGACTCAAAATATCAGAACCACCAGTGAAAGTGAACTTGTGCAAGTGTTTTTGGAAATACAATAAACTTAAAGTTAGTGATACTATGACTTATCAATATGCTATATAACAACTTTTATATTCAATAATACACATCATCATAAAATAATAAAATGGAAGATTTCCAATATTTTATTATTTTAATGTAACTCTGTTATTACAAGACATTTGTAAAAATGATAATAATTAGAGTATGGGTGGACATGTTTACTGATGAAGGGGATAATAGATAATAATGGTTTAGACCAGAAAGGACTGGCATTAATTTATGTTCATAGGTTTAAAATGTTTAAAATGGCTATTTGTTCACAGCCATGAACTCAATAGGTTTATAAGAATTTTTAGTAAATAAGATTTATATGTGTTTAAAATGAATTATGTTTGCCAAATAACAGCATGCATACCATTAATAATGTTTCAGTATGTATGGTGTGTTAATTAAAAAGGAGTTAAATGTATGTTTTCAAACCATGTCAGCAATATGTTCAATCTTAGAATGCTGAATGATGTTCATTATTATTTTTTATATAACAGTAG
Source organism: Magicicada septendecula (assembly GCA_034769895.1). NCBI lineage: Eukaryota > Metazoa > Arthropoda > Insecta > Hemiptera > Cicadidae > Magicicada > Magicicada septendecula. Next base: position 32,463 of record JAWRYS010000584.1, on the reverse strand, counting down.
TATTAATCAAATACTACACCTCACAATGGGTTTGTAAAACGTTTTATTTTCATGTAATAATAACTATGTAAAGTCAGAGGAGGAGTAGGATTAAATTTATTTGAGAAAGACAGAAATGTAAAATTCTGAACTCTAGGTCATGTGGTGAATTCACAGAAGCCATATAAACCAGTTAATTCACTTATAATTCCTGTAAACTAGCAAGATTTAGGTAAGGTAAATCAGTTAACCACTACTGTGAATGATCCTATGAGTTAAAGTGATAATAAGGAAATATACGTTAAAAAATTGTAAATTTTCAAAATATATAAATTAATTAATTTTAAAGAGCAATGTCAAATTCAGAGATTAACACAAAAAACCAGTTCAAAGGTTCAATTTATATGTATTCAAGGAAAGGAAGAGAAATATGACTAATTAAAATTTATTATAATAGTATTAATAACAATTAAAATGGCAGAAAAATTATATGAAGGCGGAAATCAATTTTTGAGCCTAGATTTCCAGAAAGAGAGGAATTTGGTAATTTCCACAAAATGTCAACAGATATGGACTATAATATATCAATTTAAAAGGAATGAGATGATTAATCCAATGATAAGGTTCATAATTCATGAAGGTGACGAATAAAATAAATAAATTCCATATATAATGTAATTTTGTATCATGTTATGGGAAATCAAAATATTTTAACAATACTTTTTCAAAGATTAACTGGGCCAGATTTTGACTAACATGAAGGAAGTTAGGGTAGTCTTTTGTTGAATATCAAGCTGAATAGTTGTGTAATATAACGTTCCTTAAAACCGTGTAGAAAATGGTACTACGGTTACCTTCTAATATCAGTGTAACGAGAGTTAAATAAATTAAACATTTTTCTAACTAAAACTACAGAAATTTTAGCGACAATAGTGAAAACTAACACCAAACTTCATTATACTAGTGATTTAAAACAGTAAAACAATATATCTGTGATAATTAACGCTACAAATCATAACCACTTTTTGAGCAGTTAACCCACAGAAGTGAACACATATCAAATAACATAATTAACACAAGTATACACGGAACACTTCTTCAGAACACACCAAACAACCTATTAGACAGATTACACCAGTGCGGGGACATTTCAAACATTTATGAAGGTAGTTTTGCTGTGAGATTTTAACACGACGACATTCACAATAACCTCGCCATATCTAGGAGCGGCCATCTTTGAAATAATCGATTAATAATAATAATAATCGATTATTTATTAAATTTGGTAATAAATCCATTTGTTTCAATTGTTTGTATCTATTATTATTTCACATGCTAATTTAAGGTTTATTTATTAATGCAACGAGACTTCAAGAAGAAGAAAATATTAATTAACTGAGATATTGGACCAGCACTAAACATCACAAATCGATTGCTGACCGGAGTTAATCTGATTAACTCCAGACTTGGTTCAGATCTTCCAGAAGTGCTCAATAATTAATAAATACCTTCTTAATTATTAAAATTTTTAACAGGACATTAAAACAGGATTATTTCACAATTACAGACATTGATTAAAACATAAACACAATTTGTTTTTATTGAAAATTTTTTTTTAAATAAAATTTTCTCCTTATTATCTTTTTTTTTAAAGACCGCATACAGGGTCTAGTTACAAAATTTACGTTAGATTATCAATTTTAAATTTTTTCAACATCCCAGTCAATATGGTGTACAGAATGAGTTACATTCCCCAAAATTTTCTTTGAGGTTTTTGTACATGCGGTGATAATATTGGATTTCAATAGCAAGGGATTAAAACAATAATTGTTATTGAGATTTTATATTTGTGTTTCGTTGTCTTTTCCTCCTTTGCCTTTTGTGAATTAAAAAAAAACATTACATTGTGTCTTACTGACGAACTACTCCATTTTTGGTTACCTCTTTATTCTAACTCAGAAAATATGTTTCAAAAAATTATTTCTCAGAATCGGTGTCCACTTCACTGCGAGGCAGGCATATCGCATTGGATTACTGATGTTATAAAACGCTTAACATTTGCAAGATTAATATACTTGTATGCATTTACCCTTTTCATTTAATGAAAAGCCTGTTAAACACGATATTAATAACGGAAGGAATATGTTTATTACTTAATACTTTATTTCTACTAGTAATTTTGTACAAACCACTATGTTGTCTTTGGTATTGACGAGCGCTTTCGGCAGTCAAGCCATCTTCAGGTCATTTACCGACAGAGAAATATGAAACTGTTCACTTCTTATAAACCGTTCTACCGGACCTATCTAGCCCCGCCCCCTGACGGAGTAACGTCTTACTTATCTCCACCCATAGTGGGTTGTATTACATTACCTATTTTGTAGCCGTTACAATTCACGTTAACTCATCTTCTACTCTTTTTTGTTGTCTAATAAGCTACTAAATATTTCTTCATTTTCAAATGTGGTTTTGAAATTAGTAACATTGTGGGAGCATTAGAAGAAAAGAACAGGAGACAAGGGGGAAATAGTATAGCTATTAAGAGAAACATAAAACGGTTAAAAATAAAATAAAACAGAATAATATTATGGTAACAGAAGCGGACAAAGGCAACTCCGTAGTGCTAATAGATAAAGAAGAGTATATAAAGAAAGGGAATGAATTTATAAAAAGTAATAATCATGAAGAGATTAAATATGATTATACTAATACATTTCAAAGTAGAGTGAAGAAATTAATAAAAAATTCCACCATGTTTAAGAATAAAATAAAACTAACAGAATCAAATCCGGAAGCGCCTAAATTTAAATGTCAGATAAAATTGCACAAAGAAAACCACCCAGTTAGGCCAATAATATCGTTTATTGGAGCACCAGCATATAAGTTACCAAAAGAATGTAGTAAACTACTAAAAGTATATTATGACTTCGAGATAAAACATAGTATAGAAAATAACAAAAAGTTGATAGAAACACTGAAAGAAGAAGTACAAGTAAAAGAAAGTTCAAGGTTAATATCGCTTGATGTAGTAGATATGTTTACAAACACCCCGGTTGAAAAAACGTTAAAACTAATTGAAAAGAACAAATTGAAAGGATACGAAAAGAAAGAAGAATTAATAAAAGTAATACAAGAGTGTTTGAAGCCAAATTACTTTAGGTTTAATAATAAGTTTTATATTCAGAAGAAGGGACTACCCTTCAATGTCATCAATGTCACCGATAATGGCAGAAATTTACATGAACTACTTTGAAAATAAAATAATGTCAACGGTGAAAAATTAAGACAAATTTAAGAAATGGATGAGGAATGTAGACGATATCTTGTTAATATGGGAGGACGATGATGAAGAATTAAAAGTATTTTTTGAAGAGGTTAACAAATTAGAAGAGAATATAAAATTTAAAATGGAAGTAGGAAACAAGGAAATAAATTTCCTAGATTTAAACATAAGAATAGCAAGAGAAATTAAACTAAAATTTGACATTGATAGGAAAAGCACATATAGGAATGTTATAATACCAAATGATTTATACCATCCAATACAGTATAAAATGGCAGCGATAAATAATTTCTGTCATAGAATAAACAGTTGTATAGAAGATGAGGAAAACAGAAAGAATAAAAATAATTGTAAAAAACAACAAGTATAATACGAATGTAGTAGTTAAAATATTTAATAATATAAAACGAAGAGAAGAAACAATAAATTAGAATAGTAAATAAAAGAAGGAGTATAAGAGATCCATATCATATATAGGTTATAACACAAGAAAGATACAAAAATATTTTAGAAAATATAATGTAGAGGTAGCGGTTAAAAAATTGAAAGCTGTGTTTGATATAATAAAAACTAGAATTTTGAAGAAGATGACATATTGAAGAAAAGTGGAGTATATATGCTTAGTTGTGGGGAATGTGACAAAGTGTATCTGGGCGAAACGGGTCGTCAATTTTGCAAGAGATTTAAAGAACATAAGAGGGGTGAAGGAGAGTTAACGACGAATTCATTATACGCTAGGCATTTTATAGAAGAAGGCCATAATTCATAGACCCAGTTGTAAATTATAAGATAATAAAAGTGATGAGTACAGAAAATAAAAGGAAATTAAAGGAAGAAGTGGAAATATTAAAAATAAGAAATAAATATGAAAAAAGACTAATGAATATAAAAATCACATTTGAAAATGAAGAAATATTTAGCAGCTTATTAGACAACAAAAAAGAGTAGAAGATGAGTTAACGTGAATTGTAAACTGCTACAAAATAGGTAATGTAAGACAACCCACTATGGGTAAGTAAGACGTTACTTCGTCAGGGGGCGGGGCTGGATAGGTCCAGCAGAACGGTATATAAGAAGTGAACAGTTTCATATTTCCCTGTTGGTAAATGACCTGAAGATGGCTTGACTGCCGAAAGCGCTTGTCAGTACCAAAGACAACATAGTGGTTTGTACAAAATTACTAGTAGAAATATTTGAGACCACTAACACTCCAATAAAACAATAAATTAATACTTTATGCTGAAGAACTAATTATTCAAATGTAACGTAATGGATGTTGGAATGAAAAGAAAAATAAGTTAAACTAAAATATTACATGTTTATTGTAGGTTTCAAAAGTGGTAGCATTTGTAGAAATCATCATACACTTGCACATACATACTGCAAGAATTTGTAGAAATATGTCCGCACAGTGTATGATGGACTTGTTGGTAAGTCAACAAGTATGATGGACCGCAAACAATTTTTATAATTTTTTATAACAACAGTAAAAAACTGACAGTTAGCTCATTTTTCAACATAGTCTCCTTTTCATTTTGTTTTAATTGTCTCCAAGTCACGTTACTAAATATTTAGAATTAATATTAGGCAATTACCTGTATTAACTTCCGTCTGCTGTACAACACGGCCATCGATATCGATGGGTCAGCGGGCAATGATAACGGTCATATAAGACAAAGTGCAACAGTTGGTCGTTGGCAACGAGACGATGCGCATCGGACTGTGCCGTGACTGTGTCGGTGTTAAATTATGTGTGGTGTTCTTGTGTTTGTGTGTTTTAACTAGTTGACGACCCCTTTTGGGTGAATTTGATGTTTTTATAGTATTGAAACCTGATGATGAAAATTTATTCTCGAAACGCGTCGTTTTAAGAAAAAACCAAATAAGTCACAAGACAGAAGTTAATACAGGTAATTGCCTAATATTAATTCTAAAAATAGTCTCCTTGCTGGTCAATACACTTGGTCCATCGTTGCCTCAGAAAAGTGATGGCCTCAGAAAAAAAGTGTTTCCGCTAAGCAGCAAGCCACGTATGCACCGCTTCCATCACGTCTAGAGAATTGACGGCCCCTTAAGGCATCTTTAAGTTGACCAAAGAGATGGTATTCTGACGGGACGAGAGCTGTTTGTTCCGGTACCTGAAACACCTGGACACGCAAGTTTTCAATAGTTTGGACATTGTGGCCGGCAGTATGTGGGCACGCGTTGTCATCCAACAAAAGCATTCTTCCGACAATAGCCCTTGGTGTTTGTATCGAATGCAGGCTTCAGTTCGTTGGGCAGCATCTCACTGTAACTTGCACTATTTACTGTTGAGCCCTTATCCAAGCACTGTTGAAGTATTGGCCTTTGTGAGTCTCAGAATACTGTGAGCGTTACCTCTCCTGCAGAGGGTTGACTCTTGAATTTCATTTTGACTTGAGATTCGGGGTGTTAGCACTCCATGCTCTGGCGTTTGCTTTCAGGCTCAAAAAAGCTTCATCTTCATTAACATAGCGGTCCAGTAAGCGTTGCAGATGGCCACACTATTGAGCTTATGCTTCTCTGTTTTTGAACACAACGTGCACATACTTTACGAAAGCCAAGCCTGTTATGGATAATTTCATATACAGCAGCATGACTAATTTGCAGATGGTAGTTTGCCACTTCATTGATAGTCACTCTTTGTTTGGTCTGAATCATGACATTAATTTCCTCAATAATGGCATCAATAGTGGAAGAGGTTGGGTGTCCTGGTCTTTCTTCGTCCTTGACGCCTGTTCGACCATTTTTGATCCATTCATGTACTCTTTGCTGTGTTATTCTTTGCTGTGGTAAAACATTATCTCCATATTCTTTTGAAAGTCTTCTATACATTTCTGCTTCTAATACACCTTCAGACCACAAAACCGGATTTCTGTACGCTGTCTTTGTTGGTGCAAACGAGGAGAGGGGCAGCCAAGTTTATCGTGCAACAATCCACAGCTGATTGACGCGACGGACAGTCTAACAGTTCAGAAACGGAAACAACGGGACCATCTGTCGGCGTACAAGAGCACTGTACTAAATGGCACTGTCAACCTACAGACGATTAAAACAAAATTACGGGTAAATATTGACTTACCCTTGTATAATTAAAAATTTGTACTCTTATAATATTTACCGTACATAATAGAATATCGTTTTTCTATTGTACACATTAACATGTTACAAATAAACACAAACACATATAATAGTTGAATACATTTTACCTGGTTTTTCTCAAAAATACATCAGTAACTGCAAAAGAGGCCTATGAAGGCCGTAAAGAATAAAACAGTACCACAAGAGTAAATTGTCCCACCTTAACATTGATCATAAAACAATTACATCATGCAAAACACAACGAAAATCTTCATATCTATATACATCGGAAATTGACATGGAAATAGCACTCAATAGACGGGACGGAAACAGCTAGTGATAAAATTGATAACCGACCTGGATGTTAAATACACGGTAACAATTAGCAATGGAAAAACAGAATACCTAAGAAAACTGTGAAATTCATGTGAACCTGAGGAGTGCTGCTCAGGAAAATTGGGATAACATAAAAAAGTTAAGAATATGTCTTAAAAATAAAAAATACAACGTGATTAAAATATTTTCAGAGAAGTGAAAAAAGTGCAAGTGTTGACGGATTGTAGTAGATTCGTGCAAATTGTTTGATAAGATGACGAGAAAACAACCTTCTAACTAACCAAAAAATTTGTAGTGAATTAGTATACGACATTAGTGTTTTACTCAGTGACAATTATAAAATAGAATAAGAAGGGAGATCACTCAAAAAAGTCTAGACCTACTCTCTACAAGAATCTTATTTAATACAATTTTTACGAATTATCCAGTTAACTGGACAGATTGCAACCTACAATAAAGTGATATTAAAGCAAAACTTTCTTGCTGACTTTCATACATCTAATAAAAGGAGATTGGTCGTGTCCATCCCGATTTATCGACTAAACACAACCAGTGCATAGAAAGGTAACACAGAAAACGCAAGAAACACAAGCAAATATTGTGAGAAGGGACTCGGTTGGTCATACAAATGGTTTACCTAAAATAAACACTCCGCAGTAGTAAGTATTCACAAACAAATAGTGGTACGCACGTTAATAAAAAAATTAAAACGCGACTTCGAAATCTGCAGAAACCAAACGAGAATACGTTTCTTCCATTTTGCAAAACGTATGCTTAAGACTTCTAATTTGTTATAGGCATAAATCATTTTCGTGCGTTCTTATTTTTACGTACTCTTCAGTAAAATTTTCTCTTATTCAAAGTTTCTTTCTTTACATTGCTCTGCCATTTGTGTTTATCAAATTGAATATCTTCAATAACATCGTGAGAGACAGAGAAACATGGAAAACAAATATAACAATAAGAAAAAAGAATTCAAGATATTCAACCAAAGGAAAAGCTCAAGAACAAACAGTCACAGTAAACAGTAGAGGGTGAGAAGGCAAGAGAAAAGGAGCTGAAAAGAGGAAGAAAGTTAGGACAAACAAAGACAGAAATGGACAGACACCTTAGAACGTTTTGAATTCAGAGAATTTTTTTTTATAGAGAGAATTCAATAATTTTATATTTGATGAAGTAGTGGTGGTGAAGTCGGTAAGTTTTTATGTTTACCAACTGTTGTTAAGTAATTTTACATATTATTACTATAGAACTGATTTTTGTTTTCAATTCTAACTTTGTAGTAGGCCTAAATCTACCCTCTCCTCTCCTTACACGTCACAAGCGGAACAATTTCTCTTGATTTAACTAAGGAAATGCAGTACATATAAGAGACGTAAATTAATTAGATAAATGTTTTACGATATAAAGGTTAAAAGGGAGTTATAATGTGGGTGTCTATTTGACCATTATGAACACTGTACATTTCAACATCGCATTGACATTATACATTCGTATTGAGTGTAAGCCTGTTACGTATGAAGCTGTCAGAATATTTTGGGAAGTTGATTCGTCAAAGAAACATAAGTCTATTAAACGTCAAAACGTAGTATTACTACGCAGAAAGTTTGAAGGACGTTTCTAGCGCTCCGAATAAATAAGTCAAAACAGTTGAAAGGCCGGATCAGTTACGTCGCTGGAACTGAATGGTTTTGCGGTTGAGTAGAATATAATAAGAACGCTATTTTCCGCGTTTCAGATAGGATTACTAAGCCGACTTATTTAATACCAAATCAAGAAAAGAAAGTTTTTAAGAGTGTTATTTTCAACAAAGTTAATGTAAAAACATTAAAACGATTTAACGAACAAATTTAATAAAATTTTACCGATAAAATGCATTCAATACATTGACGTCACCGATACATATAATACATACAATAATGTTTTTACCAATACAATATACAGAATATTTTTAGTTTTAATAATGCTATTGATAATTTTAAACTGTCCAATACATATTGTATGTAATAATTAAAAGCAACTTTGTTTGTTCTTTCCTTTAAATATCTGTGATGGCAGAGTAGAGTGCAGCAATGCGGACGTAGATTTTACGCATTTACTGGAATTTACCTTAGACAAACCATGTAACGTAATTCCCTTACGAATCTGAAAGTATTTAAGCACAACAAAATAATATACTTGTTGCAAGAAATTTAAATTTTTGCAATCGCAGATAACAAAATTTTAAATGGAAATAGTGTGCAGATTAGACTACGCGAAAACTGGAGGAGAATTAATGATAATTAGTAATAATAACATTACAGTAGCGATATATGAATAGAGGATAATAATAATATTGTCATCACTATCATCATCATCTTCAAGGATTAAACCAAGGATAATTTGTTCCGGGCTCAAATATGCAAAAATTAGAGCTGGTCATTCCAATGCTGCCTTGGACGTCCCACGCCCCTCCGTCCCTTCGCCTTATAGTTCCATAGTTGTTTGGGGAGTCATCCATTCGGCAAAGATGTTCTCACCAATTCAGCCGATACTGAATGGGATATCTAGTATTCAGCCGATGTCGAGTATATTCATAATATTTCCTGCCGTATATCTGTGTTTCTTCTATGATCATGGAGAGTATACCCTACCACGTGCTTGGGAATTCCCATTTCAGCCGCTTGAATGCGGCTGGCCTGGCCTTTCGTTAAATTCCAATTCTAAGCCTCATAAAGATTTGTGGGAAAAGCCATCACCTTGTAGAATTTTAGGCGTGTTCCTTTACTTGCTGACTTAAGGGTTCGCCTGATGGTCCCGCACATAAGGTTGAACTTATACAACTTATTCACAACGTCGTTGCTTGCATTATAAGTCACACTGTACCTCAGGTATTTAAAATTGCTAACTTGTTCTAGGGCAGTACCATCTATAACAATTTTTGCCCGTACGGGATACGTTCCACGAAAAGCCATCACTTTGGTCTTAAGTATGGATATTTGCAAGCCAGAGTCTGCAGATTCGATTTAACAAATGTATACCCATCTGCAGTTTGTTTTCAGAGTCCGACATAATAACCTGATCGTCCGCAAACAACAATGTGTCAATTGTAGAGTGACCAATCATAAAATGTTCTGGAAGACATGTCTACCAGTTTTATGTCACGTCGTCAATATATAAATTAAAAAGAAAAGTTGATAATGGACACATAATAATATTTTTAAAATGATATTAGTAAATAAAACTTTTAGCTTACAGGAAGTCTTAATAATAAAATACCCACTCCTTGTGTTGGGATTTATTTAAGACTAAAGACTTAGTTTTTGCTTCAGTTCTTCGTCTTATGACAGGTCCATTTGATTACACATCTCTTACACTTTTATTACTCTTATTAACTTGTAAATTTATTTTACTTAAAACAAATTATTTTGTATTCATTCATGTACAACATTTATTAGATAGAATAATTTGGTAGAGTCGAATAAAAAACTAACGATAGACTTTTAATATCGTCCAAACAATTTCTGTCTTTAATAGAATATGAAAACATTCGTTTAAATGGTGTGGAATAGTTAATAAATAAGCGGTATACTTTATAAAACATTTTAATCATAAAGTTATCTTGGATTTGTTTCAACTGTTCAGAGAAATTGAAATAATGGTCTCGAAAAATTTTATTTCACAAAGTTAGATGAACATTAATAATGTCTTTCTAAGAACCAGAAGAAAACCGTTCAAAAGTTTCTAAGCGTCAAGAGATGCAGTATTTTTTTATTCTGTAGTTAAATAAAACCGCTTTTCTCGTTTGAGGTTATTCCACTCTGAAAGTGATTTCAGTATCTCGGTGAAATCATTTTTTTAATAGTTTTCTGAGTTGCACAATAGTATATATATTAAATTATAAATGAAGCGGGTTTGAAATAACTATGAAATGGTATTTAACTGTAGTCGTTTGTACTTATGCATGTGTAAACAATTTGTCTGAACTTTTTTAAAAATTATAACTCTTTATATTTTAGTACCACAAACAATTGTAAAATTAACATTTCTTTTTATACCGTTAGATCTCTTCCACTCAGAATTATGCTTATTATGATTACATAATTGGAAATAACACAGAAAAGAAAGAATAATATTTTCCTGCACTCGGTAAAATAATTCATAGGCACACACACACACACACACACACACACACACACACACACACACACACACACACACACACACACACACACACACACACACACACACACACACACACACACACACACACACACACACTTACAGTAGTGTTTTCGTGTTTACATTCCCGTGAATCTGCAAACATTCATTTGACTGACTTCATACTTTTATATTGTTATTAATCTTAGCGGACGCACTGTTTGACTTGAAGTACTTATTACAGACACTGTAGCAAGGTGAAGAATCAGTTTAACGCGTTAAGTGCAGTGCTTGAGTATACGTGCATTACGTGTTATGCACGTTAGATGCAAATGTAGTTGTTGGTTGGAACAACGTTGACAGCCGGAAACGAAGCTTTTAAGGAGTTGTTCTGCAAAACGTCACCAACCAGGAAGAACATGAAATGTCTCGAGATTTCTTATCTCCTTTGCATATACAAGAAACAGGAGAAACATATAATCTTGACGTAAGACAATATGAGATTTTATTTATATAATGAAACACACGTCTCAGTGAATTCATTTAAATTTTGCATTACAAACTTTCATCTCTTAACTACCATTGAAGAACTTATTTTTTTATAAGGACATTGTATTAAAAAATTTTGTGCAATATGTAAGACCAGTTTTGGATAACGAAACCTGTAGGATTCTGAATTTACATTTTCCTATATCTGAGGTGATCGTAGTGTATCCAATCTATAACAGTGCAAATTAAGTCTTACGCCATGGAAACCAATCAATTCGATTACCACCTAATTACAAGTTACAGGCGGCCAGTTTGTTAACATTGCATTTAACAGTTCTAGTAATTAAGAAAGTTGTGTTAGTGGTTATAATCACAAACAGAATCATCACTGTTGCACACCACTATAGCAAAATTATTCCGATTAGCGTTTTCAAGCTTCTCAGCTCATCGTCAGATCGGAATGACTATCTGACGTCAGGTCTCATTTCAGATCTTCTTAGCTCATTTCCGATCTGACGATGAGCTGAGAAGGTTGAAAGCGCTGCGCTAATCGGAATAATTTTTCTATAGTGATGTACAACAGTGATAATTCTGATTGTAGTTCTAATAATGGTAATAATATAACCTATAGGATAATTTTTATAGCATTTAGCTTAGCTTATATTTATATATTGTACAAATATTACACTAACGAATATTATTTTTAAAGAATACAATTTATGTTTAACTTAGATAATAAACAGCTTATAAGAAAAAACTTATGAATATACTGATGAGTTATGCTGTATAAAAATGTAAAGCAATTGGTTTTTCTCTTCCTGTCTCATAAAAAAACGATATTATGGGTAAAATTTGTTAAAATTGGCAGTACGTGTATTTCATCGCCATCGGTCATCCAATGTATACGTTGCCTTCTACTACTTAGTTCCTCTGTTGGAAATTTTGAGACAAACCTCAGTAATAATAAAAGTAATTTTGTGAAATAAAGTTAAAGTTATTGCTATTATACTCTTCAAAGGGTTTGGGTCATTGGCTAATTACTTTAATTGTTGGTAAAAAGTAGGACAATAAGGGTAGTATTGCGTTCATACCTCTCATAGCTGAGACTACTGAGCTAACTACTGAGTGGGATTAAACCCAGATTGTGGTTGTACATAGTAAAAAATATTATGTACCCTTAAGTGGAGCCGAACCCATGACGGCGATACGCAGAACTCTGCTCCACCCGGGCTCAGACTCTATACTTGATGAAGTGTATGACATACCCTATGCGACATCATCCATTTGCCTGCGTTGGAGGTACAAAAAATTTAAATATTTGATCTTCTTACAGTTTTCATTAAATATACATTTTAAACTTTATTTTAAACTAAATTTGACAGACGTACAATGCGCGAAAAGCCCAAATAAGTGGCACACTTTCCTTTGTGTATTTCACGTTCCATTAAATGTTTTAATTGAATTTTTAATTATTTTTAAGTATTTTTAGTTATTTACAGTAACTTTGTACTGAATCTTTTTATTGTACGTTTTAGAATTTAACTGTTTTATTGAGTGTTTTAAATTACATTTTTTGAGCCTTTTACCCTGTACTGTACTGTACTATACAATTTATTTTACTTTTGTATTGTACAGTTGACTATTTTAAGATTTATTTAATCTCTGTATCGGACGTTTTAAAATTTTAAGTAACTGAACGTTTGTATTGGACATTTTTATTTTTAATATTTTATTGTACGTTTGTATTGTGCGTTTGAGTATTTTGTCATATGTTGTGCTTTCGTATGTTACGTCTGAGTACTGTGCGTTATATTATTGCTTTTGGTATTTTATGTAATATGGTAGTTTTGTGTTGTACATTAGTAACGCGCAATTGTCAATTTCTGTTACGCTAATGTCATTGTCGTTCGAGAATTAAACGTATAAGATTGTTGTTTACATAATGGAGGTAAAGACATCGGCATTCAACATGGGGACATAACAGTAGAAATTTGAATTTTTTCGAACACATGCGTTTAACGTCGGAAACAAGAGCTTACAAATTGGTGGTCAAGACTTATAGCTCGAAAACGTTTTGAATTTTAAATCACGTAAATTTGAAAGTTTGAGTGCAAACCTGAGACCACAAAAAAATACTTTTTTTGCTTCATTTTTGACACAGTTGTTCCGGTATTTCTTATGTTACAAAATTTTAGTAGCTCCCAATATTTTGTAACAAACTTTTATATCAACAACTTTCTGTTGTTAACATAATAACAATTCCTATTATTTGATTCGTTCTTAACAGTTATATTTAGGCGCTGTTAACACAAACTTTTTTATTCTTAAACGTCCATAAGTTTGTCATATCTTTTTTCCTCTGCAGAATCAAAATCTGCTACAAAACGTTTTAGAAATTTCAAATTTTGTACTTTCGCATTACGCCAATTGTCTACATAACTTTCTCCATGTTAATTAGTTCAAATAAATCATTAATTATATATGTCCTCTCTTATCTTATTTACTGGCACTAGAGCAATATTATTTTTTACTATAATCTTTAGGCTTTATGTTTTCATAGTAATTTTGTATATTATGAGACTATTTTTACACCATACAATGTGTACTATATTTCAACGTATTGTTCACATACTGAACATCATTAACTTGTAGAAAAGGAAACCATTACGATATTAGAAACGAACCGCTAAACAACAGCTGTACAACGGCGTCAAAGATAATGCCAATCGCATGTAGATTACACATTGAAAAAGGTTTTAGTCATTGATGAGATATCGTTAGGCAGCAGACAGTAACGGATATCTGTCTGCTTGCTTTTGCTGCCAGAACTGTGTTATGTAGTATACAAAATGTTCTTCGCTAAACGTACAAAATATTATTCAATTTACTAATGAGTAAATAAATATAACAAAGTCTGTGAGAGTTTTCTCTATTTATGTTCGCCCCATTATATACGCCTCTCCACTCAGAATAATAAAGAGAACCCCACCTAAATTCTCCCTTAATTGAGTATATTATGTAATTCTGTGTTAGTAAAATATTATGAGTGTGTGTTAATAATTACTATACAAATAAAGAACTATAAATAATTATATTGTGTTTCTACATTACATTAAGAATCAAACATACATAAGCATGTAAAATTCCAATTATCAATAAATACAAAATCTTATATTCCTTTTACGTGAACAATTTGCCATAATATAATTTAGTGCCCTATCTATCTTGATAGTTATGTAGCTTAATTACATATATAAATATGTAACTTTTAGGTATTGACATTAGTAACTTATAACTATGCTGAAAACACGGTACTTATTAAGGGTAGTAACTATGTACTCGATGGTACATTTCAGACTGTGGAATACATATTGTTACGTAATACGGAACGTTCTACAAGTTTATCGAATAACGTATGTGTGCGTACATAATGCTGCTACTTTGCGGTGAAAGACAATTATGCGTCAACTATCGGATGTATACCAGACCATACCGGTCAGCGCAGTGTGTTCAAGGACACTGTTTCTAGTGTTTCTCGAAAGCGCCTGTTTGTTTAACAAGACACCCAAAGTGACAGCTTATTCTGGAAATCAAAGGGGTCTAAATAAAGCCATTCAGCGACGCACGGTCAAGTTAGTACTCGAGACACAGACAGCATTCTGCATTCAGCTGTGGAACAGATAGGACACACCTTCTTGGACGCTCTTCAGCTCTGAAGCTTGGACGCTACACACCACTGCTTGCAGTCGCCCGCCTCTCTTGAATAGGACAACGCTCTTCGCTAGCGGAGAAGACCACAGAAGCCAGCTGCTGCCCGTGAACTGAGTAGCTGGTAGAAGAAGCAGCTGGCAGAAGACCTTATCAGGACCACCTGACGCCGGCAAACATCTCACCGGCCAGGAAAGAAGAGGACTGCTCTGGGCTACTGGTGATGCCGTATATCAGTGCTTTCTCCCTAACCTGCTCACGGCTGTTAGGTAGCACTGCTCCGGCTGATCCTTGCGGGCCCCACCAGTGGTAAGAACCGCTTGAGACACCACCGGGGTAAAGGGACCAGTGGATACCATTCTAGGTAAAGACTGGTATCTAACGAAGCTGGTCGTTAGCCCAGCTCCTCCCGTATCGCCGTGAGCAGGGTAGCCGCGTGGGTCACTCGGCTTCGGCCGGACCCAAGATCCCTGGCATCTGGCAGGGCTGGCCCTCTGGCCCTCACCCGGGACGAGCTTTCTCACCCGTTACCTCTCCTCCCGGTGGAAGAGCCGGACGAATACGTGACCGTTGGTCCGCGTAGACGCCCGGCTAAGAAGCCTAGGAGAAACCATTCCTCCGAGTCCGCTTCCTCTCGGACCTCGGCCATGAAAATCGATCCTTCTCAGGGCCAACAGGCCGCGGTGCCGACTACTTCGGGGGGGCAGCTCCGGCTCCCTCCGCTGTTGGTCGCACGCCGCCCCTGTTCGTCCACGGAGTGTCCAATGTCGCCACCTTATACCGGCGACTGATCGCGGCCCACGGACTGTCGGCCGACAAACTTGACCTTAAGCTGGTTGGCGGTGACACGGTCAAGGTTGTCGTCCGCCGGCTCGAGGTCGAGACCTTCTTGCAGTCTAACAACTTCATGGAACTCCGAGACCTCGGTTACCCGGTGCAGGCAATTTTCCGCCTGTTCACCAACTCTGAAAACCGAGTCCCTCTCCCAATCGTCCGTCTCCACCTCGAGAAGGGCGAGGCTGCAGACAAGATCTTCCACCTGACGCGGCTGTTTGGCTTCCGCGTCAGGGTGGAATCCAGTCGCTCCCCGGGCAATCTAGCGCAGTGCCACTGGTGCCAGAGATTCGGCCACCACACCGACGTCTGCCGCAGTGCTCCGGCCTGCTTACGTTGTTCTCTGGGACATTCAACGCAGTCCTACACTGTGGCAGACAAGTAACAATACCGCTGCAGAAATTGTGGCGAAGCCCATGCAGCCGACTACAGCAACTGCCCGGTATATAAGGCGGAGCTCCTTAAGCTAAAGCCGCAGGGGCCCCTCCCAAAACCGAGGCAGCCAGTAGCGTAGCCCCCAGCACAGAAAAAGCCTAAATTTCAGGCTAAGCCGACACCAAATGCACAACCGGCACGGCGGGAGCCCTCTCCGGCTCGACCTCACCCTACCAAGGCACAGAAACAATATGCGTCGCCTTCCGTAGCAGAGGCACGCCCTGTAGCTACTATCCACTATCTCGGTTATGGAGCCGAAGAATCAACCCTCCACCACCGCGGAACCACCAACTCCCGCCTCTGAACCAGAGGTAGCCTCGCCACCACTACCACCTACGCGTTATCAGCGGGCAGGCAAAACTAAGCCCAAAATTAAAAGGATAAGCACACCGGATGCTCGGACTCGAGCTCCTGCCTGCCCACAGCCCAAGAAAAGTCCTGCTTCCCGGTACAAGTCCAACGAAGCGGAGCAGCGTACTTTTCCTGCCGAAAACTCAAATTCGGCTGCCCCTGGTCCTGTAGCTTTCACCAACACGCCCAGATCTGCCGTTAAGCATGGTCGCTCTTATGCGGCCACAGTTTCCAGGCAAACCGCCCAGTCCGTCACTTCCGATGACGCACATTTCGTCACCGCACGGATGATGCATCCATCTTCAGGTCCATCCGTGACCGCCTGGAAACTGCTGACCCAACCGAGAGGTTCATGCTCTTCGTGGAAGCTTGTACTGTCATTGGTCTTCTATCAACCGAGCCCTTAGACGAGACCTCTCGCTCGTAGCCTGGAATGCTAACTCCATCGGTTCCAAGCATTCCGACCTTCTGGAATTCCTGGCTCGGTTCAAACCCGACGTACTTCTCCTCTCAGAAACCCACCTGACCCCGGCAAACCGGTTTCGATTACCGAATTACGTGGTCTATCGGGATGACCGAGTTGGCAGCCAAGGAGGTGGCACGGCGATCGCGGTGAGGACCTCTATAGGTCATCACAGTTTCGCTTTGCCGCAGCGTACTAACCTAGAGGCCACCGCCATTGAGGTCCACGGAGCTCTTGGCGGCGTTTTCGTGATTTCAGCATACAAGCCCCCTAGCGCTGAACTCTTTGTCGGTGACCTGGTCGTCATCTTCGATTCCCACCGAAGGGTAATTTTGGCATATTACAAGCAAGGGTAATTACCCACCGAAGGGTAATTTTGGGATCTGAATTACAAGTATCGCGTTTGGAATAGTCGCTTGACTACTCCGAACGGGAAGCGTTTGCTCATATATGTTAAATCGCGCCGGGCGACGGTGGTTGCTCCAGCGCAACCCACGTTCTTTCAGACGCTACATAACGCGGCTCCCGATGTTCTGGATATTGCGGTTACCCAAGGAATTGTCTGTCTGGTCGAGGTATTCCCGTTTACCGAGCTGACATCCGACCACAACCCCATCTTGGTCCCATCTTGGTCCACGTCGCTACCCAGCACGCCTATGCACGGGACGAGAAGAAGGTAATCGATTGGGACCCCTATGGCCCAGGTCTGTACCGTAGACTAACGCCAGCGGGCCCACTCGATTCCGTCCGCCTCCTAGACGAAGCAGTAGCGGGAATCGAAGAGGCAATCATCTCAGCAGTAGACGTGTCTTCACGAATGCTAGCCGGTTTCACGCCTGACTATCCCGGTTTCCGCAACGCATCCCTGAGTAAGTCTCTCTTCTCGCTCGCGAGAGAAATTACTTCAGGAAACGTTGGCAGAGGACCCGTGATCCGGCTGACAAGGCAGCATACAATCGGCTCACCGGACGACTGCGTGGCAGTCTGAAGGCGTTCCGACGTAGCTGTTGGGAACTTGCTGTGGCCCAAACGGCCAGCTGTGGGGATGCGGACCAGCAAAGTCACCCGTACAGAATACCTTCCGCGATGACGGGACGGACCCGACGACCTCCGCTCCCCGCCATCGTTGGGCCGTTCGGACAACTCCTGGGTCGCCCGGAGGAGAAGGCCGAGTACTTGTACTTGGGTGCGTGTTCCGAGCGACAGTTTGCTCCCAACCAGCCCATGGACTGGGACTTCGACGAACAAGTCGAGATGGATGTGGAAGACTTTCTATCTCTTCCGATCACGGCGGAGCCCGAACCCATTTCTTCGGAAGAGGTCTCAGATCGGCTCGCTGAACTTCAGCCAAGAAAAGCTCCAGGCCCGGAGGATGTCACGAACACCGCTCTACGACTTCTACCGGAGCCTGGAGTTCAATTCTTGACTGACTTGTTCAACGCGTGTCTCAGACAGGCCTACTTTCCCAAGAAATGGCGAAAGGCGACGGTCATCGTGATCCCGAAGCAGGGGAAAGGATGCTTCCCGCCCCGACAACCTCCGGCTCCGACTACTTTCCGCTACGTCCAAGGTTTTTGAGCGACTCGTGCAGCGTCGTGTACGAGAACATCTAATTAACTTTGAAGTGCTGGTCCCCGAACAGTTCGGCTTCCGTGTGGGGCATTCAACCACTCATGAACTGATGAGAGTGGTAGACTACATCACGGACGCCGGGTGTCGGAGAGAACGGACCGTTGGCTGTTTCTTAGATGTTGAAGTAGCCTTCGATAGCGTATGGCATGATGGCCTATTATTCAAGCTCAGAGAAGTCCAGCTCCCAGACTGCTACCTTCATCTGATTGCTAGCTTTCTGACGGAGTGGACCTTCTGCGTGAGAGTTGGCGATTCAGTCTCTTCCGAGAGACGAATCACAGCGGCGTCCCTCAAGGTAGTGTTCTTGGCCCCCTTCTGTTCTCAGTCTACGTCAACGACGTGCCGAGACAACCAGACGTGTCCAGGTGGCCCTCTTTGCGGACGACACACCGTATTTACGGCCGATCATCATGTGGAAAGAGCCGTCTTACGACTGCAGCGCCAGCTCGACTCGTTCGGGGACTGAAAATTGGAGAGTGCAACTCAACGCTACCAAGATTGTAGCCGTCGAATTCTCAAAGCGACGGAAGCACCCTGCTAGGCAGTTACGTATCGGCAGAACGTACTTGCGCTGGTCCAACGAGAAAGTACACCTTGACCGTCGGCTCACCTGGCGTACCCACGCTCAGACAGTTCATAAGCGAGCATCCGCTCGTCTCAGCTTACTGTTTCCACTCCTGATCAGCTCAGCCATGACCAGAAAATTGGGTAAGATGATCGTCGGCGCGTATTTGCTGCCGGTCATTACTTACGCTTGCCCGGTTTGGGGTTACCTCACCGCAATGCATAAAAAGAAGTTGCAGAGCGTCCTCGACAAAGGTCTTCGGCTAGCGGCCAAAGTCCCCCGTCGCTTTTCATCACCCCTTCTGAGGAGAGGACTTGGCGTCCGCTCCTTAGACGAAACATTCAGGAGGCTTGTAAGCAAATTTTATGGACGTGCGGCGAGGTTCCCAGACAATCCTCTTGTGGCTGGGCTAGGCAGGTATCGTATACTTCCAGGTGATTCGTGGAAACGCCCTCGGTGTATACTGCGCTAGTGTAGGCTAGCACAACAGCCGAGAAACGGCCTGCTACAAAGCACACGCCCTACTTGGGAAGGGCCACGAGGCAGGAGCTCCAGAAGGTAGCTCGGAACTCAGTTCACGAACGGTTCGTCTCTGCGACGCACAACCACACAGCCCAGAGCGGCAGCTTTGGTCAAGTTAGTTATTGTCGGAAGATTACACAGTACGTTTGAGTGGTGATTACACAGTGCGGCCGAACTATTGTGGCAAAGTGTTATGTGTTTTATAATTACAATTGTGTTTTATATTAGTTGACATTTTTATTTCGTGTGAACAATTTTTATTTAATTTGTTGCAAGAGACTATCTTGTTGATTACAAAGTGTTTAATTGTGATAATTAAAGCTGGTGATTAGTGACTTAATTAGTGTCTTGTATTTTCTTTTTCCACTGTACCATACGACGATCACTAGACCGATGCAGTCATTATAATAAATATTCTAGTCGCGGACATGAATCTTTAAAACTTGTTTACCCAAACTGAAGGCAATATAATTATCAAGTTGTTCTCATGCATTGGATTATTTCATATTCGTTATGTTTTGGTCTTGACTGACGGGAAAATATTAATCAGACAAAGGTTTTCTTATGTAAGATGTAAGATCTTTAAAATAGACGAATTATGACTGAATAATAGTGACGCTGCTGTCAATATGTTTTGTTAAAATTTGATGTCATCAAGTACTCTTGTTTAAGACAATCCTGCTTACTGCAGATATCTCTAATCTGTTCATTTGTATTACATAAATGTATATATCAACTGTATGATTCATTTTACTTTGGTACGAAACAACTACTGAATCTGTCCAGTACAAGATACGCTCATGAAAATGCATAAGTTTTGTGTAAAATTACCTCAAACTTATAACAAACTACCGTAGAAATTTTCTCTTTTTTCCAATAATATGTGCAGCACATTGGATGGATACATCTTCATCTCCGCAGGTCGTTGTATAGATTCATTTTTATTGTTTTCAGCACTGCTTGTGTTCTGAAAAAAAAACGGGAATTCCTCTTACATATGTATGTGTTTAGCGGTACTAACTGCTCATAGGAGAAAGAAGGCAGATTCTCATAATATTTTTTTTGTTGCTTTTACATACTAATTTTATGTAGTACACTAATTAGTGTAATATTTTTTGTACACTGTATAAATACAATATTGCATCTCTAAACTGCAACCACATATAACTTGTGCTATGTAATTCAAATATAAATATAAGGAAATAACTAAAATTTAAGTAAATATGGAAAGTGAAGTCAATATTACTTAAGTTAGAACAAAACTTTATTCTTTGATAGATTACCTCGTACATGCGACATCTCATTTTTATCTGCCTCCTAATACAATATGAATGTCCAATAGAGCTTTTTGTGTAATTCATATCGTTGCAATAAAATTCTTATAATGCCTCTTTTAATCAATTAGTACATACCTATCACACAGTTATTTCAAATCAGATTCAACATGTTAGTCGAAATATTTAAACGTTTTGAACAGTAGTTATGCAGATAATTCAGAAATAGACTGATATCTCCTTTGTTAAAATTCCAAGTAAAAAAATTGTTTTAAATGTGACATGTTAAGTTTTTATTAATTTTCTACTGCTGAGCCCCCAGAAACGTGGCACACAAAATACTACTACTAATATTTCCTTACTTGCTACAAATGTACCTAAAACAGCTATAATATCTGCAAAATATCACGGGGAGGGGTGTGAGTGCATTAAAAATCTCAATATCAGCAATCAGTGAGCAGAGTGGGCCACAGCCCGTTTATTTGAATCTAAAATGAGCCTCGAAATATTTTCAATCATAAATCAGTCAGTGAAAAATTAATAAGTACGTAATTATAATTGATTAAATTATATACCAGAAGGTTATAACTAATTAAATAGTTTACCGAAATTTAACAGTTACTTAAGTTAAAGCAGAGTTAATCGACTAACAGGAACTAAATATTATCATAAATCAATGCCAGTTTACAAGAGGCAACATACAACATGCAAAGTATGAATCGTTCATGAAAGTTTTTCTGTATTATCTTACACCACAAAGTACTTGAATTCAAAGTTATTAGTTCACATCACCTAAGGTGAGAAATTTGATTTACTCTTCCTTTTTTTTTATTCGCACCGTAACTCCTGGAGAGTGTCACTAATTACTACAGTTACTTGACAGTTTGAAATGCTCCGTTCGCGGCCTGCCGCAGCTCGTCGCGACGTCCGCGTGTTTTTTCAGTTCATGTTGCGGCCTGATGTTGTGTCCATTCCAGAAGATCTTAAAAAGGAAAATGCAGAAGACGGGTTGATGTTCTTCGGATTCCTTACTCCCGTACGTCGAACCAAGCTATAAACTGAAAGTTCCACACCTTTTAGTACACCTTAGGTAGTCACACAGTTTAACTGACGCACACACTCATCCATACAATAAATTACAAGTTATAAAAATTTTACAAAATTACAATCACAATACATACAAAATTACAACTTCAAACCATACATAATAATTACTGACATCGAATCTTACATCTCTGTTTTTTCCTTTTAATCAACTGACTGAATTTTTTAGTTTGTCTTTTGCTCGAGGCTAATTATTACAACAAGATACATTATGGTTGGTTAACAGTTTTTTTACAGAATATACAAGTTTTATTTTTACAAAAGGTAATAAACGAAAATAATTCGTTACCAGTATTGATTTACGATGACAGAATAATTATAAATACCTTGGTCATCCAGGCATCCAGTTTAAAGGATCCGAACGTGTGGCTCTGCTCACTGAGGCGGTCTGGTGTATGACTGGCATGATTCAACTGAAGCAAAGGGCTGCGTTAGTGAAAAACGTGGCGAGACGTCAGAGGAACTCTGACCAATCAACTGTTAATTGACTTTGGTCGCGCGACTTTTTAAATTTCACAAATTAAATTTCTTTGTATATGCGGACGTTGCAGCCATTCGGCGATAATGCTGAATAATTGCAACAATGTAAAACTCCAAATACTCGATTAAAAACATTTGCTGTTGACTCTGTTTCAAAATATTTACTGTAGTTACTGATTTTTATACTGTAATTTTAAAATGATTTCGGTCCATGTTGCGGTAAAATACTAATGCGATGTGTTCTATGCAACAGAGGCTTGCTAATTCCCAAATTATACCGGTTATAATTTGTGTTGCGCGGTTGATGAAGAATGATTGCTGCCGGCGATATAATGCTCTATGCAACTGCCGTTTCAATTCTCACTACGCTCACAGTTGTCTTAATTATGGCTACCATATTGGGATTTAAACATGGAAAACTAGTTATTACGTGATTATTAAATTATTATATTTTAACTGCAAAGTAATTACGTTTTAATGATTCATACTGTCAATAGTTACACATCACATTAAAACTTCTAACGCCCGGAACTAAATGCAACTTATATTTTCACAAGATTACGGCTAGTCTATTGTTTAATTAAAAGTTCAGTACAAATAAAGATAGATTACAAA
Source organism: Magicicada septendecula (assembly GCA_034769895.1). Classification (NCBI taxonomy): domain Eukaryota; kingdom Metazoa; phylum Arthropoda; class Insecta; order Hemiptera; family Cicadidae; genus Magicicada; species Magicicada septendecula. The sequence goes on along the minus strand of JAWRYS010000584.1, from coordinate 9,151 downwards.
CAGAAATAACAGTGTTCCTCGGACGGCACTAAGTAGTTGGAGGAGGACACAGTGCCGTAAATTGCATATGAGGGACGCTGCAAGTCGCTGAGAAGAATTCGTCGTTACAGATAGATCTTAGGAATTACGTGTTTGTTGGGAAACGAAAACAAATTATAGCATATACCACGTACCCCGGAGAACGACTGGGGATGACCGATATGTATACACCTTGTAACAACTTACAAATTAATCTCTTGTATGTTTTCTGTTAATAAAAATAATTCTTGTTTGTAAAACAAAAAATTTATTATTTTTTTTCTTTTGTTTTATTTTTAATTAATTTAATATTAATTATTTTAAAGTGTTTCGTGGTGTTTCGAACTTCTTATTAATTGTTTTTGTCGAATTATATCCTTTGGTGTATTTAGAATTCTTTTATTAGTTAATAGGATTGTCTCCAGGAACAATCGATTGGTGATCTTTCCTTATTTGCAGGTTATCTTCCTTTAACGTTGTTAAATTCTGGTAGTAATGTCTCAACTAAGATGATATATTATTCTATTTATAATTTAGGAATAAATAGGATTCAATTTTATAATATTCAAGGAATTTTATTAACAAATAATAAAGTAATCGATTTTATACCGATTGATGAATCGACTCTCTCAGGGCAAAACAATAGATTTTACAAATTATATATTCTCGGGTTCTTTGAACAGTTATTTTATATATAGTCAGAGAAAATGGGAAACTATAGAAAGTATAACGTTACAAAATATAAGCTTATTAATTAAAATACACACATATCATTCAATATATGTAAAGAAATTGTTCGAACCATGAAGATATACTGGAGTGGCGCTTGGAATTGTGGGAACTTAAAGATGGCCGCTCCGTGTTCAGATGTAATTGACGAATGCATCTCGATGAATCTGCTTCAAATAAATGCTGCTTTTGCAATGATTTCTCGTTCCTACAGCTGCGATTATCCCTTCTGGTGTTAGTGGAGTGGTCCTGGTTAAGTGTTTGTGGTTCACTTCGATAAAATGTGTGGGATAAAGTTATATTTCACTTTAGTTAATAAGGTCGACAATTGCACTGTTCGTTTCGTTATTCGGAATTATTAGTTTTAATTGTTTAAATTATGTATTCACTTATTTTCTGTTCTGTTTAAGTTATTTTAATGTTTGTAATTGTTAATTCCACTGAATTTAAGGTTTAAGTGAAATTTTCCGACACTCGCGATTTTCGCAGTAGACTAGGCTTATGAATTGAACGCCATGCTTGTCTTCGCTATTAGGTTATTATTTAGCCAAACTCTCGTTCAAACGTGCTCGACAAAGTCTAATAATCAACTGTTCTAACTTCCTTCGTCATCTAAAAACGTCTTACCCAATTTAATATTAGCAATACATTGTTTCAAATCTTTCTAGCTTCCGTTACATTCATGAAAATTACATTATATTACTGAATATATTTTTGCTATTATTTAATTTTATGAAATATTAAATACATTATCTTTTTCTTTAGTTCATTCTGCTTGATCTGATACCAAATAAGATAGTTTTACAAAGTTTTTTATCTAAAATGCTATATTTACTTCATTTTGAAATTGTAAGTTTTTAAATTTACTTCCTGTCCTTCTCAAAATGTTTGCCATTTTATATGTTATATTTATGATTGTACTAAATCTCAGATTGGAATAAAATGTTTATGTTCCCTTAATTTCTTGTAATTTTATTAATTGGTTATCTTTTTAAATATTATTCATTAATTTGTGACTCACCTCTTTGAATTTTTAGTTATTACATTTGCAATTTTTCCAATAATTCTTACTATCTTTTTACAATATCTTTCTTAATTATAGTTCCAGTTATATGACTCTATGACTGATTTACCTTATGTAAATTTCATCAGTTTAACTACCTTTCTGTACTTAATTCATCAGTTTTAATGTTGTTTAGATTTACCATTTGGCCTAGATTTTATCTGTTTTTACATACAAAGTTTTTTAATAATACATCTTGTTTATACCCCTTTTGACTTTCTATTCTAATATAACATTAATTAACATTTTCTTACTTTAACAATAGAACATTTAGTATAGGATTCAAACTATTAATCCATAACAAATAATTGAAATTAACAATGGTATTTAAACTCAGACATTTTAGTTTTGATTATCCTATTAACACATAATAAATATTTTATAATAAAAGTTTTATACTAAAAAAATTGTACTCTCACACATTTTATCCTTGAGCTATTTAAAATTATTATAAATAAAATATCTGTCCTTCCATCATTTACACTATTTCTTATAACTAGTTTTATTTTCAGTCTTAGCTGTTTTTGTCTGATTTTTGGGTATTTGATTCTTGGTCACTTCACTTTTTTATTGGCCTGCTCTTGTTTTATTACTGTCATTCTAATGAATGTTGTATATAAATAGTGGCAGTTATTATTTAGAAACACTTGTATTATTTGTCATTATAATACTCAATTAAATATTATTTATTTACACAATATAAAAACTTTAAAGTTGCATAAATGCACAATTTACTTAGTTTATGAACTCCAACGTTGATACATTAAGTTTATTTAATATAATATAGAAACTTGCACTGGTCCCCTTTTTATTCTTTGATTTTATTTCTAATTAGTTTTATAGTCTTTTCAAAATCAAAAAATTTATTTATTGAGGATAATGAAGGTTTGTTTTTTCTATTATATTACTAATTCACATTGGTTCACTTTTAATTCTACTTTATACACTTTTGTTTATATTTATTTTACATGGTTTTCTAAATTTGGGTTTTTTGTTATACTTTCGTTTGTTATTTTTCTTTTCTTTTGGGGTTTCGTTTTTATTTCTTTCAAGAGCACTCCTTCTTATCGTGGATGTTGTCTTGTTCTTGTTTCTTCCTTAATCACTCTTATCCTACTTGTTTCTTATTAAAGTATTCCCTTTCTTATTGTGGATGTTGTCTTGTTTGGGTTTCTTCCTTACTTACTCCTATCCTACCTGGGTATCTCTTTACTTTATTTTTAGTTTTGTGGTTTATTTTGATTACTCATCACTCATTGTAATATTGGTTTTAATGAAACTCTTACTTCAATCTATGATTGTGCTTTACGGTGGTTCTTAATTAATTTTTAATGTTGCTTTCTTGGATTTAAATTTGTTTTTATTTTATTCTATGATCTTTCTTTCCATTCAGAACTATGGGCATTATCTGTCATGCTACAGCCCAAATTGCTTTGATCGGCACTCGCAAACGACAAATGAGTAAAAATATATTTTTCAAATAAAATCTTGGAAATGCTAAAAATATTAATTAAATAAGTAAGTGTCCGTCAACCTTAATGCTTATTGACGAAACGTTTATAAAAGTAACATGTGAAGTGAAATTAAGACCTCATTTTCAATGGCGGTCTCACTACTTAACAATGAAACATTCGAAATACGAGAATAATATTATTTAAGTATATGTTTAACCTTTTACTAGAATAAATAACAATTCCCAGACACAAAATAAATTAGTACAGTAATATCTGCGCAAACAATATGTTCCTTGTATTCAATGGTTATCCTTCGGATACTATAGTATCAAAGCATACATAGTTAGAAATAATAATCGGTGAGATACTTGCTACAATCCACGTTTGTTAGTGTTTTGATCTCAACCGCCGGGTCAGGGCCGTCTCGATATAAATATAGTACCTGAAGGATGTATGTCTCCCTTCACCACGTGCTCAGATACAGTCGCTGTGTTGTCACACTGCTTACGCTATGCACATTGTATTTTGGGATCCCACTGTCTCTCATTTTTCGGGTTCATGTATTGCTGTTTTGTAGATGATAAAGCTCGTTGTCTTAAGTTCTTCGTATTCTAACTTCGACATTTATAAATAACTCTATTTTGTACGTCGTTTAAATTCTAATATTGTTGAGTTCTCATATTCAAACAGAGTTTCCACGCCTGAAAAACTTTATTGAAAATATACATTTTTAATCACTTGATATAATAACTACATTAAATAAAGACAGGGATGCTTGTATAACGAACATTTCATGAAGACACGACAAGCAAATTCATCGTATTAAAAAATTAATTCAGATTTTAGTAATAACATTAATATATTTTATTGATAAACAAGTCAGTACACAATTAAATGTTTATTTTAACAATGCAAGAGGAAATATATAATTTGTTGACCTAATATGCTTTATGATATTGGCAGAGCCGGCCTTAGCCGTCCCGGCGCCCTGTGCGAGATTTTGGCGCCCCCCCCTTCAACTTATCAACTTTGTTCATTCATCCTTAAATTTTTAAACACAAATATTTGCACATGAGTGAAGAAATGAAACACTTCTACATCAAATATTCTAATAGTTTTACAAACAATTGAAAATGTAACAAATAATATTTTAGATTTCATTTAATAAAATTAACTTTTCTTGACTTGGAGTCTGCAAATATTTTGATAATCTTCTTATAATCTATATCACCAGCTAATACATGTTCAATAGATAATTTTGTTAAATAATTTAATTGATCTTCACTTATCATAGCTCTCAAGTACATCTTAATCAGTTTTAATTTAGAAAAACCCCTTTCACTACTTGCAACAGTTACTGGCATGGTTAGTAGTATTCTAAATGAAATATATACATTTGGGTACAATTCTTCAAGTTTCCTTTTTTTTATAAAATTTAATACAGGTAATGGACTAGAATCTTCATCATTTTCAAAAAAATACTGAATACTCCTAAGTTCATCACACAAACCAATCCCATCAATATCCACAAGTGAATCAGTCGTCAATCTTACTTGTAAAACATTGCACTTTTCAAGTAATATCTGCTTGTCAGAAGGCAAGTTATTTATTTCATATAAAAAGCTCCAAATTTTAGAATGTTCATGAAACAGAAGAAAGCGTTCTTCAAATGAAGTTAATGCAGTATCAAGCAGTGTATTAAAAAACTCAGTTTCCAATTTTTTTTCAGGATCTTCAATAGGTTGATCTTGAGCTTTGTAATCAAATTGACGCTTAACTCTTCTAATTCTCTTAAATTTTTAAAAACTGCTTCAGTTTTTAATTCCAGAGCAAGCTCTTTCGCAGTTGCAATGGCATCTTTAAATCCTTTCTCTTTATAATTTTTTAAGAACTTGAAACAATTATCAGCTAATTTCTGAACATCTTGAATATCAATTTTTTCATTTTGCATTGACTTACTCAGAATATTAAATTGAAATAGAATATCGTACCATACCACAAGCGATTCTAAGAATGTAAAGTCTTTTAGCTGCTCAGCTAAGTTTGAGGCTTCGTGAGCAGCTTGAGTATCAAAATGTTTCTCTGATTCCGCCAGAGCTACCAGCGCATCATGCACATCAGCGATTTGATAACGAACAGCTTTAACACTCGCGACTTTTGCCTCCCAACGTGTATCACTCAAACTTTTCAAAGTAAAAATTTTCAAATTGTCAAGTAAAATCTGCCAACGCTTGACTAAGGCGGCAAAAAGAGAAAACAGTCTTCCTAAGATTCCAAATAAATTAATAGACAGTATTGAACTTTTTGCTGCATCACACAATAGAAGATATAAATTATGGCATCCACACGGTAAAAAGAACGCTAGTGAATTCTTATCTAAAATTCTTTTTTGTACTCCACTGTTCTTTCCCTTCATATTGGCTCCGTTATCATAACCTTGACCCCTGCAATTTTAAAATCTAGTTTATTTTCTTCTAGCATTTCTAGTATAACTTCGGTTAGCACCTTTCCAGTAGAATCTAATATCGGTTTAAAACCTAAAAAGCTTTCACAAACTTCTACTCTATCGTCTAACAAATTAACATATCTTATTGTCAAAGATTACTGCTCTGTATGGCTAATGTCTGGAGTACAAACAGCTATTATAGAAAAATATTTAGCTTTCTGAATTCTTAAAATAATTTCAGAATTGACCTCTTTTCGCCATTAATTCGATAAATTCGTTCGCTATATTTTTTCCACAGTAATGATCTTTGAATTCCTCTCTTAAAATACGATTTACATGTTCCTTCATTACTGGATCGAATTTTGCAAATAATTCAATAAGTCCTAAATACTTTCCATTATTAGAGGTAAAACGTTTATCAGAAGATCCACGGAATGCCATGTTATTTTTAGTCATAATTAATATAATGCCATATTATATTCATCAATCTAAATATTACATTATTCCAGTATTCTGGTTCTCTTGCAATCAATGATTGCTGCAAGTGATCAATCGTTGTATTATTTTTTAGCCTTTTTTCAGCTTCAGTCCATTGAACATGCGAGTTTTTATGATTTGCACTATTTTCGTGAATACTTATAGAGGTACTTAAGTGAATCCAGTCGCAATAACCTTCATTACTCCAAGATAATTTAGGATCTATTTTAAAAATAGAGCAGCAGAAACAAAATACTTAACCGAACTTTTTGAATAAACTAACCATCGACGGATGATTAGTTCATTATTTGGTAATTTACGAGTATAGTAAGTGTCAGAAAAATGCCGACCTTTGTTGTCGCAGGGATATTGTTTAACTAAGGCTTTAACTGGTCCTTGTGTGATAAGAAAATCAATTTCGTTTCTGCTAAGATTTTTTAGCCAATTAGCTGGAACGTGTATAAAATAAGCCAATAAGCGATACGTGTTCTAAAGATGGATCTGTTAGATCGATTGAAGAATCGTCTGTGTTTGAAATACATTTATTGGAAATAACGATTTCTGATTCTTCTTGTTTTTCTAAATTATCATTTTCCATAGATGCACTTAGAGAGCTTAACGGTATTCTTGGTTTATCATCAGTTTGAAAATTGTTAGCATTTGAAGTAGTGATCAATTCTAGATTTTTCAAAATATTTAAAGAATTTTGTGGAGTACTCAATATCATGTTTTCTGAAAAATTAATTTCAGAATCTGTTTTCTTTCCTAAACTATTAGAACATACAGATTTATTCTGCGAATCTACAGCACTAAATAAGCTTTCAGTATCTTAGAGATAATGATATTGGACGAAGTGGATGGCTTATTTACACGTTTATCTATAGAATTTTGTGAGTTGTCAGTATTTTGAGATTCAGTGATGTTGGATGAAGTAGAGGATGGTGCATTTATACTTTTATCAATTTTTATATATTTTTCAAGACTCATTGATTTTATTGTTTCTTAGAAAGGTTGATCTTGTTGAGCTTTCCTCTTTCCATTCTCAGCTCCTGATAGTTTCTTTGCCATTTTTATTACAAGTTTAATCTGTAATGCAAATGTAAAAACAAAGTTTTTAATCATTGGGAAACTTATTTCCAGTACAACAATAATTTCTGCGGCTCTTCAGAAAAACTACATTAATTCATTTAAAAAGATCGGCTTTTTGCTAAAATTCTAAATTACCATAAAAAGAAAATATGTTTTTCTGTACTAAAATTTATGAAAATAACACGTAAATGCGACGTTATCAAATTATACTGTTTAAAATTTTAGAGCGTACGCTAGCAGTTGCTACAAATTGAATTTAGTCAATGTTTCATCTGAAAACCAAAAAAAAAATTGAAAAGCGAATCAAAATTAATTACTAAATCTACTTTTAATTATTTTTCACAAAAATTATGGAATTATAGTTTTTCTATAAGAAATAATGTTTAAAGACGCGAAAGTAAGATAATTTTTAGCTACAAATAACATTTAAAAAAATAAATAAAATATTTTCATTCCATGTAGATAGAAATAACATTTTTTTACAAGAAATTAATATCTGCAAACTTTACAATTACTTACCTTAGACGTAATGGCGTAAGTTCACATCTCAATAAGACACTTTAGTACGTAACGTTACACGTATTTTTCTGTATAGTTCATATAGACACTTTCTTGATATAGCGTATCCAAATATTGTTTATTCGACTCAATAACTTTATATTATATTAAAACAAAATCAGTATCACTGGCTCATTAAGAATTTAATACTAATAACTTATATCGGCTTAGAGTCCATTTGTTAATAAAAATACCACTAAAAACTTTAAAAATCAACAATACCTTTAATTTACAGAAGGATCGCAGTCATGGATGGATCATCCCAGTCTGCAAATAAACTAACAAATGCGATAACCGATACATAGCTCGCGCAGTGACGCAGTCACTTGTTTGCTGGTCAATGTCAAAATATGCAAAACTCGCGCGGCATAAAAATTGAGATCCGCGATAGCGGGTTGAAAAATTTTTCGATACAATAATGATTTTTCAGTATAAAAAATGTAACTTAATGATTATGATATAAATGGTCATAGGTATTTTTTCGCTTTAGTCAATTTTAATAACTATTATTAAAAAAGAGGATGGGAATTTGTAATAATGAATATTAACAAAAGTAAACATATATTATTTTAATACAAAATTTTGTAATCTTTATAAAAATTAATTAAGATTTTATGTATTATTTGTTTAAAAAATATTGTAATTTTCTTACAAATTTTATGAAAGCTTTGTAATTATGCGTGACATTTAATTTTTTTAATTGTTTTAACTAATCTGTCTTATGATAACAAATTAATACATATCGTAAATTTTCAATCAAGAGAAATTACTCTCTCTCTCTCTCTCTCTCTCTCTCTCTCTCTCTCTCTCTCTCTCTCTCTCTCTCTCTCTCTCTCTACCTCTCTCTCTACCTCTTTCTCTCTCTCTCTCTCTCTCTCTCTCTCTCTCTCTCTCTCTCTCTCTCTCTCTCTCTCTCTCTCTCTCTCTCTCTCTACCTCTCTCTCTCTCTCTCGTTAATTTTTTCCACGGTCGATACACTGAGGAAAGTTTATGTGTGGTAAAGTCAAAGTTCTTTGTATCTAGCACAGGTCTACCATACAACTTCAGATGTGACGAGTCCAATCGATCACCGTCACTAAGAATAACGACCTCACTCAGTAGGCCTACGTAAAAGTGGACGTGAAACGACAAGCTTCAAGTGTCAATAGCGTTGCTACATAGATCGTTTCTTCATAAGATAATTTTACAATAAAAAAACACCAATATATTCTATATCTCGCTCTGAGATTGATTGTGTAGTATACGGTCAGAATTCAGTACTCTACGTGTAAACGACGAAATAGTACTTTAATACAATATCTGTTTAATAAGTACTTA
>JAWRYS010000583.1:0-221239 GCA_034769895.1 Magicicada septendecula | reverse complement strand
AAAACCGTAAAAAATGTCCTCAGCTATCACGAATTGCCTTGAGATATTCGATAGAATTTTCAAATATAGACTTATCTGAATGAACATGCCGTTTCGACGTTACTTCCCTTAAAAAATAATTACAGGAGTAATGTTTCGATAGAGCATGACTTAAAATTAAAATTTTGTTTTATTAAACCCGATAGAGATTTTTTCTTGAACTTTAACCGTTTAGTACATTCCATGATGAATTATGTCAGTTTTCTGTCAGATGTTCCGATACACAAATAAATTAACAATTTAGTATCATATTATTACAAATACTTTATGATGGGTTATAATATAACGGTTTATGATATGGGTTATTCATGATTTATGTAATTAATCTTGTTCTTAGGGGGATTAGGTACTTTACCTGTCTTTCTATTTCCTTCGAGGGGTTCCAACACTTTATCGCCCTATAAGCTTATATTGTAACGCTGCTTTTGAATTCACCCCATGGTTATTCTCTCTACGCGCTGTCTCCGTTTCTCTGCTATGCCATCCATGATACTCCTGACTCCCAAGTCTTCTAGTATAACCTCAAACTATCCAACAGACAACAACGCGTAACACAAACGACATAAAATGGACACCTCCGCCTCATCAGTTGATTTTCTTCATTTTCCTCTCAATGTCCTACTTTCACATCCATACAGAAGGTTAAGTTTGGCCGTCCTCTAATCAAATTTCAGATTTGTGTCCTTTCCGACCTTACGCTTTAGTATTTTATGGATAGTTCCTTAAATTATTCGAAATTTGTTATCTTACTGTCGATATCATAGTCATAATTAACACCGTTCCTAAGATAATAAAAATATTTAATATTTTCTGTTAATACAATAATAATAGTAAGAAGAAGAAAAAGGAGGAGGATGGGCAGGAAGAGGAGGAGAAGGAGAAGAAGAAGAAGAAGAAGAAGAAGAAGGAGGAGGAGGAGGAGGAGGATGCAGAGGAGGTGGATGGTGAGGGGGAGGTGATGATGATGATGAGGCGGAGGAGGAGGAGGAGGAGGAGGAAAAAGAAGAGCAATATTAATGTTAGTTATAATAATAATTTTCATTACCGGTATTATTAAACATCAGTATTAATCTACGTTCTACTACAGTTCGAAAAATATTACAGACGACTCTCTAACGATGTTACGGTACGGTAAAAATTGTTATACACAATAGGTCAATAGAAAAATAAATATACTACGAAATTTGCATACAGTACTTGCGTTGGCGTCACAAAAATTTATTTTCTACAGCAGAATATTCAATTCAACACGCAAAAGATTGTAAACGCTACAGTGTTAATACTTGTAGCTTACATGTATTTGAAAAGAAAATCTGATTACAAATGAATTTTAAACCATTAAACAATCCCTTTATGCCAACTACGCTCCTCTACTAAATTTCGGAGGTGGGTATTTAGTACAGAAAAGTAAAATCCAGGCTACAAATAGAAACTGGCTGCGAAGAGAAGAGTCATATAAATTGCAAGGAGAAAAGAAAAGAAATGTGAAAATTACAAAAGACGTGGAACTGTAATCTACAGGAGGAACATAACTGGCCTGCTGACAATACGTGCAGCATACTCAACAAACAATACCTATGAAAAAAATCTCGAGGTTATATTAAAAGTTTATATAATGGAACGCAGATACAGATAAAAACCAACAGATTATCAGAGCCCACTGGAATAACCCAAGGCGTTCGGCAGGGTTGCAGTCTTTCTCCTGTTTTATTTAATATCTGTACAGATGATGCCATAAGGAAATGGAAATTGGGCGCCCCCAAAGGGTTATACTTGGGAAAAGGATTTTATTTAAATATTTTAATGTATGCAGTCGATCTTGTGATCATCCAAGAGAATGAAAATGACCTCCAAAGATCGTTGTTTTATCTTATTAACATTGTAACAGATTACAATCAACAATTTCCTTATCTAAGACAAAAGTGATGGCTTTTCTGGGGCAAATCATATTAGAACAAAGATTGTCATACAGGACTCGCCTATAGATCAGGTGCCAGATTTCAAGTATCTAGGATACAGCATTACTTATCAAGATGATAAGGAGGCTGAAAGCAAAATTGGTCTCTTCCAGTCGATTTGTGGATGTATTATTAAACACTTAAAGAAGAAAACAAGGAAAGATACCCAATTGAAATATTATAATGCAATGGCCATACCTAAACTACTGTATGGTAGTGAGACTTGGATTCGATATATCTAGAATACAAGGAGCAGAAATGAGGTTCTTGAGAGCTGTAAAGGGTTGTACCAGAGGTCTTATCAGAAATGATCATATTAGAAGGGAGCTAGGCATGGCTAAAAACTTAAATGACAAAATCTTCCGGTACAAAACGGAGTGGCGGTTACACGTAGAGAGAACGGATCCAACTAGATTTTCAAGAAGAGCCCTTGACTATCATCCAAGGAGGAAGAGAAGTGTGGGAAGACCCGTAAACGATAGTTGGATGAACTCCATTGTGACCGGAACAGGGTACTGGGCTAAGCTGTAAAGGATGACGACGACGACGAATTGAAAAATAATAAAATGGGAAGAGCTAGAGGAAAACAGAGTGGAAGACATTTGCGAAAGGCTGTAACGTAACATTTGTAGTACTACATTAATAACTTACTAATCGCTTCGGCTATAAACTCATTACGACAAAACTGATATAGTACTGCGGGTTACGGGTGTTCACTTAATCACCGACACAACCTATAATAACTAGACTTGTTAGGTAGGTAGAAGAGAATCCCCGGCATTTCTCAGGACCAAAAAGCAATTAATTTCACCACTTAGTGACTCGGCGGTCAGGTCGACAAATCGAACGGACGCGGATCGATGTGAATAGTTTGCCACGGTCGGCATTGACGCGTTCCGTTTATTGATCCCCCCCGCGTTGAGACAATAGGTGGGCACATTATTTCATGCAGGGCTTGAATTAATTACGTTAGCTGAAAACATGGGAGATTTGTAGCAACCGGTGGGGGTAGTGTGCAAATACACTGATAGCGTCGTTCATCCCTTGTTCCATTCAAACGCCGCAACACGTGAGGGTGGGTTATTTTTATCTGCATCGCTTATTCACTGTGAAACAATTAAGGTTGCACATGCAGATATTCTCTCTCTCTCTCTTTCTCTCTCTCTCTCTCTCTCTCTCTCTCTCTCTCTCTCTCTCTCTCTCTCTCTCTCTCTCTCTCTCTCTCTCACACACACACACACACACACACACACACATCTATTTCCGATTCAGTGTTGCCGTCTGATAAAGCGCCAAGCGTACAGGATTAACTGTGACGCGACATTAAGAATTATAGTAATAAATCTCGCTATCGTCCACCGAAGCTCGAGTTACCGAAGCGAATATTAATACTGTCGAAAAATGTATAAACTATAACACCGTTATAATTAAAAACGGTGAGTTCCACTCTTTCTACCTCGCTCTCTATCTCCCCTCTTTCTCTCTTTCTCTTATTCACACGTGCGCGCGCGCATCAATTTTATTTTATAATTGCCTTGCACTATAACACAACGAAAAGAATATAATCTATCGTTGCCAGTTACGTCAGTTCAGGGAAGGAAAACGAGTATTTTGTTTGTTCAATTTATACTCTCCATTATCTTACCGATGGCAGCGTTATAAATTTAGACAGAAATCACCAAGAGGCCGGCAAGGGCTTCTAAGCAATTCTTAGGCACAGCAGACACTGCCTGGGGGCTCTCGGTTAGTTAACCGACTTCTGCACGATATAGATACTCTATTCGGTTATTTTATGGAAGAAGAAACAAGGACATAATTACGTTCTATGTGATTTGCAAAGCATCGGCTGTGTCAATGCAGGAGGCATTATCGACAAGCAATCACGTTTTACTTCGAAACAAAGTTAGTGAACCAAAATTATATTGCTATTACATCACAGACATATACAATAATAATTATTAACTTAATTAACTTATGAGATTTATATTCACCCTTAGAAGAAAAACTAGGTACTTGTAGCAGTAGCGTATCTAGAATTTAGCCTGGGGGGGAGGGTCCGAGGGTTGGGTCGGCTTCACACAAAAAAAAACAACTTAAGCCAATTAGTATCTTTAAATTGGGTGAAACAGTTCCATAAAAGTAAACGGTAATAGCACAATAAAAATACCCGTTATAGAAACGTTGTTTACAAGATAACTTACTGACCGAATTGATTTTCCTGTACAGTATATCATATTTCAAACGTATACGCTAATGCAGTGTAATAAACCTGTCTGTATATTTAAAAACGTTACTACTGTATTAGCGTACACAGCTGAAAAAAATAATAAAACAGCCTAAAAATTAAGCCTAATTAATTAAATTTGTCGCCTTTTTCGACCCTTTTAGGGGGGTCTTGGTCCCGTTCGTCCTCCCCCCCCCCCCGTAAATACGCTCCTGATTTTGTAGGTGATGGCTGTAATATATGACAGGCAACCGAATAAACACGATAAATTAATTAACCGAGTGATTAAGCTTAGGATTTTGGCGATTAGTGGCTGAACGTTTAATTCGCAAAGACAAACGGCATTGCCTGTGTCTCTTCTGTCATAGAGACAGAAGGAAATTAGATCGTTGCTGTAATACTCACATTTAAAATACAGGATTCGTTATACTCCGCGCTACCTCAATCTCTGTTTTGGTGAGACGGCACATTCTGAAATTGTTTCGTAGCTCCCTGCTTGAAATCCTGTTTATCTTTTAAACCCCGTCTCTGTAACTAATCGATCCAAGAAACTTTCTTAGTCGCCTCCTAACACCGCTTTCCATTAATCTTCCCTTCCAGTAAAGGAGTGATTTGGCTAATGCGGCTAATTTAATGACTCGACTATGTAATTCGTCTTTTCCACCGTCTTCTTATTTATTCTCTGAAACACGTCTTACTCGTTCTGTCCCCTCTTGAATCTTCATTTTCCCTTCCAACGCCGTGCCTGAAAAACCTCCAATCATTCCTTGCCCCTCTTCCTTGTGGTACATGTTTCCCCATGCTACGAAAGACTTAATCAGATTGTCCTCTTTCCTTGAGGATCTGTCCAACGTTTCCTGAGGTTTGTAGCTTTTCCTATTCTATATTTAAGACTTTCCAATGAATCTCCCATGTACCGGAAATCTACTACCCAGAGTTTGAAAACTTTGTTCTTATCTTCATTTAACACTTGCAAGTCGATTATTCATTTTGACTCTGCATCTCGCATGATTATAATTTTCGTTATGCTATTCAAGCTTTGGGTATTCACACGGATAACTGAAACAGACCAACGTCCAAAGCCTTGGCGTAATAGATACCTTCTTGTAACTAGGCTATAGTATAAATTAGCTGAACTGGCAAAATGGTACGGAGCCACAGCATAAATCTTATGCTGAAGCAAAACGTACTTATGACTTTTTTTCTTAGTGTACGTAAACACTTACACAATATTTTTTGAGACTTACAAACTCTACAGTTTAGAAAGCACAAACACGGCTATGTTAAAAGACAAACCGGAAGAAAAAGGAAATTTCTGTGAATTCAAAATAACAATTCAACTGTGAGACCAGACCTAAAAGTTGACAAAAAGGGGGGAAGGTTGGAAAGTAAATAACAGTATTCAAGGCAGGGCGATGCGATGTGACAAACAGTTATTGGAAGTACAGTAGTTAAAGTACGTGGGAAGAAGCAGAGTTAACGTGTAACAAATCACTACCTACGTGAACGGCATCGCACGAATCAGAACAGGAACCGTTTCCCAACTCTCCTCACATTGCAGCAAGAAAACAAATCGGTTTTATTCAGATAATTTATACAGTTTTTGTTGAACAGGTTTTCAGTGGAAAACACAAATTGTTCAGTAAAAAATCAATTTGCATGCTATACTGAAATCACAGTAGCATACGCAAACATCAAATACAGTGGATCTTGCTTATAACGAGATTCCAAGGGGCCGGACAAATATGCTCGTTAAAACCGGGTGCTCGCTACATCCGAGTTGTCGACTCGGAAACCTGAATTTTTATACCGTGATTATCGAACACACAACGAAAAAAGTCTACTATAAAATTTGCACAATAAAATTTTGACATGTTTTACATTCTACTCTTAAAAGTGAAATTTAGACTTTACATTTTTTAGACGCTAACATTCTTTGCAGAATACTGCCGTATAGTGCATTCGCGAAAGATAGTAAAAGTAACTTACCAAAGCTTACCAAAAATCACCCGGCTATCTGGCAAAAAACGCAAAACGTTTATGCCACATGTACAATATTTATTTTTAAATTACACGAAAATTCACTCTAATTTATTTGCCTTTTTGATCTTCGTTCTAAATCGAATCGTCAAAATTATTTTCGCACACAAAACTTAAATAACTTTAAAAAAAGTCATATATTTTTGTTTGTTTAGTAATTTTGTGTCTATAGATATCAAAAAAATTTGAAATTTATTTAAATATTCCACGAATTCATCACTTGTATTATTAGTTTCACTAAATTGCGTTACTGATTTAAACGAATGTTTAAAGTGCTGTATTGTAAGAACTTTTTAGACCTTAACCCATGAACAAGTCTGCGATAAAATGCTCGTTATAACCAAGTCTCTAATGCGTTCCTACTCGTTACAAGCGACTTTAATTATCATTACTAAGATACAAAACCAATCAAATCTCGTACTTTTGCTCGTTACATCCGAGTTCTCGTTATAAGCGAGCTCGTTTTTCGCGAGTTCCACTGTATTTTGAATCGTTGAACAAAATTTTGTAGTCACGCAACTAACGTGGGGCCAATTTCATATACGCACTCTCCTCCGCCGAATTTCTTTCAGACTCTGTAAAATATCTTCGCTTACGGAATAACTGTAATCTTGATATTAAACAGATTTATCTAAAGAAACAAAGTGCAGTGGTCGCGCTGCACATAAATAACAAACGCGGACAACCGTATCTACAAATGCGGTACAATTACTATCTTGCTGCGCTTGATTCTGAGTTTAAAGTCTTTATTTGTCCATGAACGATAATAAATTACACAGAAGAATCAGTGCTGCTTACGATATAAATATTTCGAAGTTTCAATAGGCAAATCATTAAGCAATACGCCGTATCATTTATGATTAAAGATAACACCCGTATGGCGTAGGTGGTTATGTGCTGGTCCGTTTTATGTAATTTCTGAGACACGTTGTAGCATAGAATTGCGTTCAACATGGCAATGGAAGAAACAAGGCGTTATCTACGTACGGACTGCAGACAATTACATTCTGCGTAACGCTTACCGGTTCTGCAGAATTTCTGGGAAAGATGTAATGCTAATTAAAGTTTCGTTTCTGTTAACTGTGAAAAAATGAGATGTGATGATGAATTTTCGTATTATTAGTTTTTATTTGTTTTTGTATAACTTGGATCTTTGTAAAATAATAAAGATTGCTTTTTGTCTTACCCATTATTATTTAAATGTCATCTCAGAGATTCTGATTAGCCTATTTTAGATTATTTTACAATATCAGTAACCACACTTTCGCCTGATGAACTGCACAGCAATGTGTTATCTCTACTATAACACATTTACACTAACTGGAAGGATTTTTTTTTTTTTTTTTTTTTTAAGCCTTCGTTCGATGTCGTGTCGGATAACATGGTTAGGGATGGTGAACGTTTTCGTAGTGGCGTAACCTTACGTAATGTTTCACTGAAAATGTTCGGCTTTGACAGGTCACGAACTCCAGTGTCACATCTCTTTGGGGGTCGTCATTCCCGGACGAAAAATTAAAACAAAATGTCTGATGTCTTAGCAACACCCACGTTTTAGAAAATTTAAAAAGAAAGTGGAATGACTGAATTACGTACGTATACGACACGTATGGGATATTAACGATTAGACTGACAAACGTAACGATAGACAAACTAACCTTTTTCAAGCCGCCTTGTGACTTCATTTTTTATACGGAAGTCGCGTTTTGAAGCATACGCTTCATCGTCATATCTTAGAATATCCCTCGTAGGAGGTCGTCACCGGTTAAAATTCAATAGCGTTTGTAATGTATACGCAATAGTTGGTGCGCACTTATTTACATTTGGTCGACCGCTGAGCGGTTGTTCGTCTCTGTCTGATAAAGCAGGTTCAAGGCGACAGTTTTGCAGAAGGCTGCAAAACACAGACAAAAGTTTCGTAGTCAGTGATCACCGAACTGTGGTTAAGGCTAGTGGCTGTGAGTAGGACACCCGTATTTATAAACTTTAGTGTCCGCACGAAGTTGTTGTCTGACACCACCAGCCAATCAGAAGAAAGGCAAAAGTACCTTCTGCACTGAAGATGGCCGTCGAAGACACGGCCGAAACGTTTGCACCAATCAACTTTGGACCACGGCCTTGCAGCCCGGCAAGCCGAAGTTGTCCGGCCGTGAAAGCCTCAGGCAGAAAATGTTACTGAACCGTTTGACAAACGGCTAGCTTACGGTGATAGTCCACTTATTATATTACAATTCCTTTGAATTTACGTAGATATTGTAATGAATGTCTACAAAAACCAGACTTAAATCCACCTGCAGAGAAATCAACTAAACACTCACGATGCCAATTGCCAAAGGGTTGTGCCCGTTGCCCGCGTCCCGAGCTTCTAACATAGCTCCCGCCGCGGAGACCAAAAGACTCCTTTAATTTATAAGTGGCCTGCTAGCGGCCGTATAAACACACACGACAAGCATAATAAATGCTCTCTAACCTAGCTATGAAATTTGGTATCCTTTAGCAGCTGGAAACTTTAGTTCTGAATCAAAAAAAATATTTTATTTTTCCTGTAATTCACAATCGAGATTCTAAGACCGTCAAAAAGTATATAAACGTTATAATCGTGTGAAAATCTGGCGGATCTATATCTCGATATATGCTGCAGTGTTATACAACTTATTTGGTCGTTAAAAATAAAACTGGAAAGACAATTTGTGAAACGGATGGAGGGAGACTGAGAAGCAATCGCAAGGTCAAGGCGAACGAGAGAAAGGAGAAAATAACAATTGTAGGCGAAGGAAAATAAATTATTTTCATCTCGACATTATCGACAACAATAACAAGGCGAAATCACTTAACAAGCAAGCGTGTACTTGGGGGTATTTCGTTAAGTGTATCCCTTTGTACGATACGATTCTGCTATACCACTTGAAGCCGACATTGCGGCAGGAGATTTACGGGCATTAAGGAAAAGGCTCAATCGTCAATCGGCTTAAAAGTAATGTGCGTGGGCCCGGCACTACTGTGTGTGTGTGTGCGCGCGTGTGTATGTGTGTGCGTGCGCGCGTGTGTTGTGTTGTGTTTCCAAACCGTGCCCGGCGGAAAGTTTCAGTGTTACTTGTTCCCCGTCATCCGTGAGACCACTTGTATTCTGTGTTCGCGTCAGTGCCGGATCTAGGGGGGGGGGGGGGCAAAAGGGGCAAGCGTCCCGGGCGGCAAAACGAGCTGTAGGTAAAAATTAAAAAAAAAGAAGAAAATTTTAAAATCACCGATTGAAATTAAATAAAAAAATTTAATCGGTCATAACAGGCCACCGAAATTTGTAAAAAAAAAAAATTGGCAGTCGGGGGACTGGCCGACAGAAGTGAAAACTTCAAAAATTATAAATGTAAAAAAAAGTTGGGTGCGTGTACCTATTAACGCGCGTTAGAAGTTATACACGGATTTGAAAAACAAATGCATGTATTTAACTAAGAACCGTTTTACATTTCGATTATTCGGTCATACGGTTAATTTACTTGCACTTATTTAATAAACAAGAAAAGAGAGCTGTCTCTGGTATATTCGGGCCTCGACACCGAGTATACCCGAACGTCGGTCTCGGCTCGAAAGACGAGTAAACCCGAACGGTAGTGTAACGAAATTGCAAGTTTTCTCTCATGGACTCTCATGCAAACAAAATGTGAGTGAGTCATCCTCTTCCCCTCTTCCGCTCCCATTTCACCAAAACAACAAAAATACACGCCACTGTCAGTCTGCAGTTGCAGTCAGTAGTGATCGGGAAGTGCGTGTAATTGTTTATGCGAGTTAGTGAGTTGAATATTGCAGTCCGTGTTTAGTGACCCAGTGAAAATAAATTTATTTCAGATATATTCTATTCGTTACAATCATTATCATTATCATGTTACCTCGAAAACGGCTGTCGGGGGCTGAGTATAGAAAGAGAGCTGAATTACGTGCTAAAAAAAGCGAAACAAAGTGCTAAAGCGATGTCTAGTTGGCTAAAAAAGTCTACAGAGGACGCTGACCCTGACGGATTAAAACATGAAAACCAGTCTGATTCAGATTATCAAGGTGAAGATGAAGCTAGCGTAGGCTTCGTAGAGCCTTTAACTGAAACGACTCTTGCAGAGCCTATCGATGCGGTCCTATTCGATCCTTCAAAGCCTAGCTGTTCGAATTTGGAAGACAGGCGAGTTGAAAACTACCTCCATATTAATAGTTCAACTACAGAAGAATCTGTATCAAGCGTGACATTGACAATTGATCCGTCTGAACCAAGAACTTGGCCTACTCATGACAAAATCAATGACAGTGTTCGTTGTTTTTTAAGCGCTGAGACGACAAAATTGGTAACAAGTTTTCCCAAATGCATCGATTTTCAGTCAACAGAAAGGGAAGGTCGACACTTAACAAATTCAGCTTGGTACAAAGAGTTGCTCAACAACGAGAAAGTTAAAAGGACTTAGTTAATGTATTCTAAAAAGGACAACGCACTTTTTTGTATTCCATGTAAGCTGTTTAAGAGCCCTGAAACTTTAAAACCGGGAATGTACTCATTACAAACAAGCGGTTTAACGAATTGGAAAAAAGCGTTAGAAAAGCTTTGCCAACACGAAATTTAAAACTGCACAACGAAAATTTTGTTAAATGGAAGACCTTGATTAAATCAATGAACAATGAAAATTTCGGCATTAACAGTCAACTGGGAAATGCTATTGAAAGTGAAAAATTAAAATGGAGGGAAATTTTACGTGTAATTATTGATGCTATCCTCTACCTGGCATGTAACTCTCTTCCACTTAGAGGCACAATAGAAACTCAAAGTACTCAAAGTAAACTGACAATGTCGTTTACTTCTAAAGAGCAGGGAATTTCTTGAACCTGATTGTTTTGCTCTCGAAACACAACGCAACTTTGAAGGCAGCATTGGAGGAACGAAAAAAGGGCAAGTGTCTTACCTTTCCAAGACAGTACAAAATGAAGTAATTGAAATGTTGGGTGACTGTGTCCGGAATAAAATACTCAACGATGTTTGGCAAGCTAAGTGTTATACAATAATGTTTGACTGCACCCCAGACGTTTCTCATACAGAACAAATGAGCCAGGTCATTCGCTATGTTACGAAAAACAACCAAGATGAATATGAAGTTAAAGAAAGCTTTATTGATTTTTTAGAAGTTTGTGGGAAAACAGGTGAATATTTGACAGATACTATTATTAGTAAATTAAAAAAAAGATGGATTAGAAATAAAAAACTGCCGTGGCCAATCGTATGACAACGGTTCAAACATGAGTGGTGTCTACAAGGGTGTGCAAGCAAGATTTCAAGAGACTAATCCAAGGGCTGTGTATGTTCCATGCATAGCTCATTCTCTGAATTTGGTTGGACTGAATGCATCGTCAGTTTCTGCTGAAACTTCTAACGTGTTTGGAGTGGTTCAAAGACTTTATACATTTTTTTGTATCTTCACCTCAAAGGTGGGAAATAATGAAAACTAATACTAAAACTAACTTAAAAGGAACAAGCCAGACTAGATGGTCCGCTAAGTCTGAAGCTGTTCATGCACTTGTTAAAAACATAGATGGAGTGATTGAGGCTCTAAAATTGCTGAAAGAGGGGCAGAATCCACCTGAAACAAAGTCAGAAGCAGAAAGCCTCTTACATGCTGTTCTCGACTTCCGATTTCTCTTGTATCTGGTAGCATGGGCCGAACTATTGAAAGAAGTTAATAGAGTTAATAAAGAAATTCAAAAAAATGAAGTAATTCTTTCGAAGTCACTTGATATGCTAAAAGGTTTGACAAAGACGATGGAACGTTTGAGGAAAGAAATTGTGGTTACAAACTGCTAAAGAAATTGCAGAACGTATCGGCGTGGAGCCAACTTTGACATCACACAGGAATCCTAAAAAGAAACGCTTGCCAGAGGAATTATGGAAGATCAGGTGAGGTCATTTTACCCTGAAGAAAGATTTTTCCATTCTATAAAAGAAGTAATCGATGTAATAACGACTGAGCTGAAAACCAGGATGGGAAGTGCCAAAAACCTCAACGAGAGTTTTTCATTTCTGACTGGGAGAGGTCTGTGGGAACTCACTGACAAAGACTTGAAAACTCGATCAAGAAATTTGGTCATTGCATATCCAGAAGACTTAAGCGAAGATGAATTTCCCATTGAGGTATTGGTTTTTCGAGACCACGTAACTGAAACAGACTCCAAAGAATTCAATGCACTTGACCTACTTAATTTTATTCAAAAGAGGGATCTTTGTGACGCATTCCCCAATGTTTGTGTCGCATTGAGGATTTATTCTACCCTTCCAACAACATCTGCTGGCTGTGAAAGAAGCTTCAGTAAACTGAAATTGATAAAAAACTATTTAAGATCTTCGACGTGTCAAGAGAGACTATCTAACCTTTCAATATTATCCATAGAAAGTGATATTGCTAATTCAATTAATTACGAATATGTAATAAATTCATTTGCTGAAAGAAAAGCAAGATAAGTGCCACTTTAAATTAGTACTAATAAAAGTGTACAGTTTATATTATTAAAACAAATCAAAACTCAAAATTAAATTAAATTTGTTTAATCTGTACAGTTACATAAACTAAACTAAATTTAAAACAACATAGTGAAATTATTTTCAAGAGTGTTTTTATACTGAATTGCTATATTTTATAATGTTTACATCTCACAGAATTTTGAAAATTATCATTTAACTAGGCTATACTAGAGAGGGTAAAGTTGTTGAAAATATACAACGTTATGTATTTTTCTTTAAAAAGTATTGGAAAATAATTAAAACTTAATTAATAAACCCAATGTTTTAAATTCTGTATATAAATTTCTGTAAATATTATTTATTAAAAATCATTTTTTCTCTTTTCACTCGAAACGCAAATTTTAAACGTTTAACAGTTAAAAATATGGAGAGGGGTGGAAAGGGCAGGAAAATTTATCTTTGCCCCCCCCCAAAGAAAAAAACCTAGATCCAGCACTGGTTCGCGTTACACACGCACTCAATCAACGCATTACACAACCTCTTCTAACAACTTTCCATACTAAATACTATTATATACTTAGTACTAAAAGACTAAAGTACCAGAATATAATCCGCTCAAAATTTGATGACGATGAGTATACTGCATACTGCTCCAAACTTATCTCACGTAAGTTAAAACATCTCGATTACACTATTTTTACATAATTTAATTTATATAAAAGTAACTGCTAAATTTTAGCTATAAATTCCTACGTGTCTTGCAGATACATCACATTTATCACAAATATAGTTATTTTCTTCTGCACGTGTCAAAGTCTTACGTGTAACGCACACGTTTCACAGATTTCTATGTGCATCATTAGAGAATGAATGTCGTGCATTGGACAAAATGAGACGTGTTTAAACAAAATAATTTTATATACTGGCACTTTAAAGTTGTTAGCTGCAAATGCAAATTTGCTGCCTCTATACAGAAATGACCATAGCAATTGCATAAGTTTCTCAGTACTTTACTATATGCACCTCCCAGTAGTGCCGAACATAAGTTTTTTTAAAAAAATAGTGGCGGTTGGATTCGTTTCCATGTTGTTCGTGAGTTAAGCGTCTCTAAATATTTGCTCGGCGCTTCACAGTAGGAAGGAAGCAACGCAAGAGAAGCAATATCGACAGAAACAGCGAATAAAAACACCGCTGTTCGCTTATTACTGCAACGCCAACGTAAAAGCCACGAACTGCTTTTAAAGTTCGGTTTTCATTGTTTGCAGCAAAGCCAATCATAATCTGTTAAATAATTTGTTATGTAACTGAAAACTGTTAATTTAACCGCCCCTTAGAACGAGTTGAAGTGTGTGTTTTCGCAAACAGGCAATAGTACGGTAACAGCTTTAGGCACGAAGTTGATTAAAATATTTATTTTTAAAGCACTAATGAAAAATACAATTCCGTGGCGTTAATACAGGAATTCTGAAGAACGCACAACTGATGTGCACAATGCTTACGTTATCTTTGAAGTACGTTTATTTCATTCACAGTTTGTTAAGTTCAAAACATAAACACTAGCTCACAAAATAATACGAAACCTGATAGAACACTGTTACGCTAATATCTGTAAATTAACAGCTAATCTGCAACTCGAGGACTGTTAAATAAGTCCACAATATTTGTTACTTTTATACTAATAGTAACAACACTTTTGTCACATTACCAAGCAATCACGTGTCATTGATATTTATTTATTTATTGACAAATTACACAATCGATGTTTAAAAAAGGATAAATATATAGTTTCCCATGGGCACAGCCTGAGGGGGGGGGGAACGAATCCTCGAATGGAACAGTCATACTAGTCCATTGGTCCATACAGTTATATTGGTCCAAACAGTGTCCATAACTAACATAAGACTTAATATTTTTTAAATAAAATAATTTATTTTGTTTTATAGATACCTTGGTTTTATTACAAAGTATACAATTACTGCGGTCAATTGCGACACAACATGAGACATATATAGGGTATATACCTCACGACTTTATTGGCACTCTTCCTCTTTCTTCTACCTTGATCGTAAAAAAGAAGAAATGGATAAGGAAGAATCGCAGCAACATTTAACAGTGACGGGATTGGCAAACACGTTTCAGCTTGTTGACAAAGGGATCTCCAGGATCTAAGTGATGAAGATGTGAACAGTGAAAGCTTCTCGGAAGTTCAACTTGATGGACGGTCTGAGACATTACCAAGAAATCTACAACGGAAACAAAAAATAACGCAACGGTAGTCTACCCTTCATTCCTTCTTTAAGGTATTCCGGTGAATGCGAGTGCGATACACGGCCGAGTGCGAAAGCGGAAAATTGTATAACTCGAACTAATGACAAATATGTGTATAGGTACTGTTGGCTTATATCAAAACTTCATTTCGTCACTTCTTCTTCTTCTTCTTCTTCTTCTTCTTCTTCTTCTTCTTCTTCTTCTTCTTCTTCTTCTTCTTCTTCTTCTTCTTCTTCTTTACTATTGTCTGTGTGGACAGACGTTTCGGCCTCACCATCGGAGGTCATCTTCAGTGTCGGAAACAATTGGCACGGTGTCTGCCCTTCCACCGGGAACCTCAGTCTCTACCTCGTCAATGGGGTGAATTGGCGGACACCGTGCCAATTGTTTCCGACACTGAAGATGGCCTCCGATTGTTGGGCCGAAACGTCTGCCCACACAAAGAACAGACCACGGCCTAACAGCCCGGAAAGTAATGTTTCCAACTAGATCTTATAGATTACCCTTACGCCCATGTACTTGCTTTTCGTTATAAGCCTCCATCCATTGTCTCCATCTATCCCAGACCATGCACATAGCTCACTTTATAACAATAGCCTACACTAAATATTTTACATGCAAAAATCGTAAATTTTGTTACTAAATACTGTTTGACTTACAACTAACCTTTGCTATTGATTCCTAAAGGGATAATCGTCTCGCTTGACGCCGTTTCGATTAACGCTGTGAATTCTAATAACCTAACTTCAGCTTCATGTTAGAACCTAATATACGTACACAAAGAAGCAGAACAACAGATTTTTTTTCCAACAACCACCACTCTTTAATATTTATTTCACATCCAAAAGGTGGGACGTGGAACGGAAATAACGTAACCACAAATTTCGTTCTTTTAAATGAAGGCATTTCTAGTTGCACAAACCGCTTTAAAAAAAGTGCGGTTCTACGTGTGAAACCGCAGAAAAATATTCCGTTACTGCCCTGCGTGGCCTGACCGACAATGAAACAAAACTCCAGAATGAGTCACAGCATTCTGTAGATCATGTGACCATTTAAATGTACACTTTCTGTTTGTCGCGCTTTATTTACTAGCCTACTAGGCATGATAATGTTATTTTAATTACATTTATTATAGGTACTTACATCATTTCAATTCTAAATCCCGACTACCATACATTTTTTGTTTAGCAAACTAAACATTGTAGAGCAATAATACAATAAACGCAAAAAAAATTAAAATAATCTGATCCGTGTCCCCTTAAGTCTGACAATTTTTGTAAATTTCTGATCCCATTTTTGAGCCGTAGAGCCAAACAATTTTAAAATTTTTTAAACTGCACACTATATTCACATTTTCGTTAGAATCCTACTTAATTTGATATCCCACTTGGAACTTGCAATTTTACCAAAGTTTTGCCCCAATTTTGGGGCCATAGTGTCCTAAAATATTAAAATTTCAAAAAATTAACGTTACATTCATATTTTAATTTGATACCTTACACGGACTTCTGCGAAGTTTTGACCTCTCGGATTTTTGCCTATTTTAGGGAGGGGGGTCAATCTAAAAACAATGCGATTCTGTAGGGGTAAAAGTATGAATTACGCATGCCACGTTTTAGAAAAACTCCTTAATGCGTTCAAAAGTTAACCCATATTGAGACATACCCCAAACAGGAAACAGACAGACAAATGTCAAACGGTCGAATTAAAATTAGGAACTCTCTTCGCTCGTTCAATAAGAAGATACTGCCAACTTAACACACAAATGTAATATTTATACACGTTTATGCAACAATTACGCTGGCAAGTGAGTACATACATATGTTCAGACTACTAGGGGTGAAGTCAATTTTGTTAATCGCTCCTATCTGAACAGCAGGCAGTGAAGCACAAACCCATTGTAAACAATAACTGACCGTGACGACTAATTACAACAGACTGGCAATCGCCATTTGACAGTATTTATAAACTCGACCGCAAACGCGCCGCAATTTAATTGAAACCGACTTAAAAATCAATTACGCGATAACAACTTCGCCCCGATGGTGCTTTCATTGATTTTTTTTTGTTCAGTATAAAAAAATTTTATTTTTTTATTTTTCTACACGTTTGGCCATTTCTTTCCGTAACTAGGGCCTAATTAGACCTACTTAATACGGCTCGATTAAGTCGTAATTGAAATATATTAATGTGTTTATAAAATTTTACCACACCTTGGGTAATCCGGCCGTTCGCTAGTATAGGTAATAATCCAGCGTCAGGCGTATGTTTCATTCTGACGTAACGTTAAAGTTTCTTCGTCAAGAAGAAATAGATTTCTTCACTTCTTTTATACAGATCCGGTGCCTGTTTTCACCAAAACGTTGCGCCATCTTCTTTTTGGACGTCCTCTGCTTCTCTTTCCGGTGGGTACCTTCTTCATAATTCTGTCCGGCAATGGAATTGGCGCACATCTTGCTAGTTACTTTCAATCGTTGAAACGCTGAAGATGACTTCCAATGGTGGGCCCGAAACGTCTGTTGAAAACAGTATTAGACTACGGCCTAACAGCCCGGCAGTGAACAATATTATCAGAGTTGACGTCGGCCGCGAGAGCCTTGGACAGTCATTCCTCATAACTGTTTGACAAGGCGATCCACATGCGGTCCCACTCTTCTCTCTTTCTCTGAGCCCAATCTCCACTAATTTTTTGGATGCCGCATTTTCACATATGTCAACGCTTTTTTTCCTATCGAGCAGTGTCAATTTCAGTATCCTTCTTAAGGTCTTCATCTCGGTCGCTCCTGATATATATCTTGTTTTCTCTCTGTCACCTCTCGTTTCAGAAGGTCACGATTGGGCGCACCAAAACGTAGTCGGATAAGAGGAAAAGGCTTGTCAGCTCCAAGTACAGTACTCATAAGTAACTGGGTTAGCTGGAGGCGAGGAGGGAAACCAAAGTAATGACAGATGAAAATATAATCAACAATTCGAAGGCGAAAATGAGCGGGAGTCGAGTATCTGCTGATTTACAATACGACACGGTGTGGCGCCTCGAGGGCCTACAGCACGTGCTGTCGAAGAATCGTGCAAGCTGAAAGCATCTACACATTGAACATTTCAGGAAAAAATTATTTAAAGAGGTGTTTAAAAACAAAGGCGTACAAAACGCAGTGTAATGGACCCCTAAACATTTTCTTAATGGTCAAGCAGTGTGCACATTTATTATATAGGGCTATTATTATAGTAATTACTATAATTGATAATAAATTAGTATAGTAATGAATTAATTAATAGTAAATTCTGTTAAATTATAATGCATCCTGTAGTTACTTCCTCTACTCCTTACGTTTTCGGAAGGCACCTAAGAGATTAGGAGACACTTGGCTCACGCACGCACACTGGCAGGCCGCCTAACAATAGACAGGGGCCGGCACTTGACTTGCGCTGCTGTCTTTTTAGTTACAGTCCACTACAATAAATTAAATTTTATTGTCCTGCTTAAACTTCTAATTTTGATTGTTCCATTGAATTCAGACTGTAATTTCATTTAAAATAAGTCCAAACACGAAGTTTTTATGGCGATATTCAAATGTTTTACATTTATTTGTTTATTTTGAACTATTGTTATTGTTAAACTTTAGAACACCATCTAAGCGACTATTATTAAAAATGATGATTATTAAAAACTAAGTTACTGATCATCTTATTTATTTTTCAACTGTTTTTCTGTGACACTCCCTTTAATATGTAATATTTTTACAAATTGATTTTTGATTTTACAACTTGACCTCGAAATTACGAGAATCTTAAAATTCCTGGCGTCGGCCTTGGCCATTTTTTTTTTTTAACTGTTCCGATTTAAATTTTGATTTTTAATTGTTGTAAATTTGTAAATACTGAAAAACTTGTATATAACTTTTAATGCGGCCATCGGCAGTCTCAAGCCTGCAAAATAAGCATCAGAGCTTTGAACGCAGAGAGAAAGTTAATTTTAAAATTCCATTCCGAGTATATACTTAGTTGAATTTTGAGCTCGAGTTTAATGCGTTGTATAAAAAAGGTAAAGTAGCCTAACTATTTAGAATTAATTTGACGTGTAGTATAAAAAGATACTACAAGTAATGCATCCGCTACGATGAATATACAAAAAGCCAGCGAGATCGGCCGCTGGCAGTTCTCAGTGTCATTTGACGGGCCGATTTAATCGGCCGCTAGCAGTTCCAACAACGAACCATAGGGCCATTTAACCGGCTTCTGGCATCCAAAGGGAGTGTCTCAGAAAAATAGTTGAAAAGTAAATTAAATGCTCGGAATCTTAGTTTTTAATAATAACATTTTTTTAATAACAGTCGCATAAATAATTCTCAAAAGTTTAGCAATCACAATATTTAAAAATAAACAAATAAGAGTAAAACGTTTGAAAATGGTGATATAAACTCCGTGTTTGGACTTATTTTAAATGAAATCACAGTCTGAATTAAATGGAACGACCAAAACTATAAGATTAAGCAGAATAACAAAATTTAATTTATTATAGTAAACTGTATTTAAAAATAGCAGCGCAGTTCAAGTGCCGGCCCCCGTCTATTGTTAGGCGGCCTGCCAGTGTGCGTGCGTGAGCCAAGGGTCTCCTAATCTCTTAGGTGCCTTCCGAAAACGTAAGGAGTTGGCCTATAGTGCAGTATATAGGCCTACACTTAATCTACCTTTTCCAACATTCCGAGTTTCATGATAATCCGGCGGTATCTTAATCGTGTATACGTCAATGGTTAATGTGTGCTACGTATATACTAACAGTGTATTACAATACATTTTATACAGTGTTTTAATTCATAAAGAATAGGTTATTTCATGCCGTACAAAGTGTTGCGAAGTAAAAGG
Organism: Magicicada septendecula; assembly: GCA_034769895.1. Lineage (NCBI taxonomy): Eukaryota > Metazoa > Arthropoda > Insecta > Hemiptera > Cicadidae > Magicicada > Magicicada septendecula. The sequence goes on along the minus strand of JAWRYS010000583.1, from coordinate 201,366 downwards.
ACCTCAATCGATTTGTTTTATTATGAATTTCTTGAAAATAAATTTTATCTGTAGATCTCTAAATTTTTTGATAAGGTATTACGGTTTCCTTTACAGTTCTCTTCTAATCATTATTTAATCATATTTGTTATTTGACTTAATGCATACTTTGTTTCTGTTATTTAAATTACTTCAATCTCAAAATAGTTTTAGATCTCGTTAAAGAGAAAAATGACTGTTTTCTAAAAACTGTTCCAGGATAGAATTGTATCGAGCTATCGTATTTTTAACCTGACTACAATAACGATTAAAATATGTGTGCAGATGTGTATATATCTATTACCATAGAATAAACAATACTCAAAATTAGAAAAGTTTCGATTTACGTTTTATGTAAACATATTTCAAAATGTATTGTTTAATTCTTGACCGATCATTTTTAATAACTCCTACATAAATTGTTGTAATAACTAGTAACTATTTTTGAGAATTTAAATGCTTGAATTGTGATGTTTTAGATAAATACTGAGATTTAAGTGGATCGAAACTCAGGAAATCACCAAGTTATGGATTTACTTTAATAAAAAAATAAGCTAAAGACAAACAACAGCGTGAGATGTTACAAATGAAAGGCCGAATCCGAAAGACAGACAGAATTGTTTCCTTTAAGTGATTTTAACAAGGAGAAGAAGAGTAAATCAGACAAGGACGAAGATTGGATCACACGAAGCAAATTGTTGTGAACGGTGAGCGTTCAAAGTACAGATTAAATAGTAAGACATGCAACGGTTCGCGCAGATATTAGTGGGGGCAGGGAAGTGTAAGATGTGGGGTGTGAGGTGACCAACCATAACTCACTACCATGTGATACATCATCCACGTCATTGTTCGGAACACCAAATAACTGGTGCGAAAACAACCCGTCAAAGCTACGCATGCGCAGCGAGATCTTTCGACACAGCGCAGCCAGACAGCTGTTTCATGTCTAATTATTTTAACTGTAACAGAAGTGAAAAGTTGTGAAGAGGGTACACGAGGCTGGCGAGGAGTTTCAAACAAGTTACAGACGATGAAAAAAGAACGATTAGTTTTGTTCTCCTCCTACAGAAAAAAACATGATGCGTTATTGACACACCAACGGTTACAGCCCCCAAAATCCGCGATTTTGAAAATGTTTTAATAGACGTAAAAGGCATTTAGAGGATTTCCCATCAGGAAACGGCAAGGAATTAAAAAAAAAAATTAAAAAATAAAGAACGACCATAATCTAGACTAAACAGTCACAAAATTCTTTTGTGCATTAAAAAATAATAGTAACTGCACTTACTGTAGCTTAAATTCTAACAAAAGACAATATTGCGCTTAACCCAGACAGTGAAAACGCATTAACCCAGTTTAATAATTTATGTCATAACAAAATATTCCAATTAGAATTCTACACTATTCTGATTTTTTTTGTAGAGGAAACGAGCAGCTGTTTACGAATTTTAAAACGACTACCGGTAAGTAATTTCATATATGCCTCATAAGAGATTCGTTTTAATTACCAAAAGTATGAAAACAAAATTATAAAAAGCAAAGGGTCTAATTTAATTTTAATTTTTAATTACTGTCTAAGAATGTGCTTTAAATGTAAGACAAATTAATTGTATGTTTAAACAAAGTGAAAACGCATTAACCCAGTTTAATAATTTATGTCATAACAAAATATTCCAATTAGAATTCTACACTATTCTGATTTTTTTTATAGAGGAAACGAGCAGCTGTTTATATGTTCAACAATGACAGCACAGTTCTGGTTTCCGACGTTAATCGCCTATTGTTTGCAAATGGACTCGAGTTTCCTTCTTATGGCATTGTAAACATACACATTTACAAAGCTACTTTTCGATTTTGAATGGGTATATCAGTGAATGGGGCTATCTTGAGTCTAACAATGGCTTGAACGATCAAGACGAAGAACACGATGGAGTCCGTACTCTAAACACGTACGCGCGCGCGCGTGGAACAGGGATGGAAGTATACATCGCAACATTGACAATTACTACTTGTCTATAATGAAACATGAAACAACATGGATAAGCAGGGAACGAGTTACATCCTGATTTTAACCGAGTAACTGAAATTACAGTATTTGATGATGCCACAGAATAGGCCTACCTTTCGTTGAATGACGCTAACACCAAATAAATGTTTGCTTCAGTTCCATGGAACCAATTTATTATTATTATTATTATTATTATTATTATTGTACACGGTATACATGTCCCAGAACTCTGAAAGAATTGTACAATTATGTTTCTGCAATAATTATATATTTTAGTAAAACTACAAAGAACAGAACTAAGAAAATAAAATACCATTAACTGTTTAATGTTTTATTGATACTTTTGTTCATATAATAAAATCTTAAATTCTGAATATTGGATCTTTTAATAAACTAGGCAGTTTTATTCTGATTTTAAAAATAAAAAAAAAAGATGTATTACCCGGTTTCAGTAGCTACGGTACTTTTGAACCTTAAATAGGCATACAAAATTTGTATACGATGCATGTTCACGTACGATGGTTCAATTAATAACCAAAATGGTTCATTAATAAGTGTGTTCAATTTTTCATTAAATTACATTTATTTCGATAAATGTAACAAATCCTTAACATGTTGCCTTTAAGGAAATTATCTGTTTTCTAATGAGTAGTAACCATGAACATTAGAAATATGTGTACAATTGAAATTGAAAAATAAAACAAATTTACCGATTCTTCTGCGCCTTTGACAGGCTACTCGACTGCCGTGATTACAAGCCGAATTCCTCGCGAACAACATTAGCAACGGAAGGTTTGGTTGAAGTGTCGCTCTGGTAATGTGTAGCAAATTCTCGGCAGTTCTGTGCCTTGGAGACACGGAACACTACGGAACAGACGATTTGGAGTTAGTGTTGTTGAGTGTTGCGAGTTTCTGCGCATTAAATCAGCGATACCCCTTCGAACCGAATAAAGGGTTAATCAGCGCGATATTGGTTAGCGGTATTTAACGAAAATTACACGTGTTAAGTGTTTATTTGTGTGCTAATAGTTGTAAGTGGATGACACTTATTATTTGTAGTGACTGTGTGTATTGGACAGTTCATAACTAACTAGAACTATTGTAATACAGAAGGGCGAGTGTTTTATAAAAGTGTTATTAAAGTTTGCGATTATCGGTTTCTCTGGTGCTCAATAACTTACCTACTGTTAGACACTCTCAGCTACCAATAGCCCTCTAAAGCCGAAAAAGAGACGGAATGAGAAAAAGGTAGTGCAGAGCAATATTTGTTTGTGGTCAGAAGATAACAGCAGTTCGGTAACATAATGAGATGCGACGATCTAGAAGACTAAATGTGGTAGGGAAGCGATTGCATGATCAACAATACTTATATGCTTATCAAGTGCGAACTGTCGGCAAAGAAAATGTAGTTTCGAATCGTACAGGCACGAGTCACTATCTCTTCGAATTGTTCGATGAAATAGACTTTGAAGGAAAGCCATTAATTAAAGGAATGAATGATAAATGACGACTTAGGACTTGAAGTAATTCATCGTGTCGATTAGAATACTTGGCAACTTTAAAAATCGATAATTTACTTGTTTCCGTTGCAATCCTAAATCTGACAACGAGGAACGTGAGATGTGACTTGCGATGAATGAATCTAAAACGCACAGTATATGAAAACCTCGCAAAGTACAGTAGGTACAGTACAGAGGTAATTCGTCGTTGCCTAACAGTGTGCGTAACCCATGAAAAAGAATACGTAATTTTCTTCAGTCACTGACGAAAATTTACCACTACTCCCACGACAGACAGAAACAGTAGGTCCACGTGCGCGTGCACCAAGTTGTATCCAGTTGTCGAGAACATCTCGAATTAACAACTTCATCGACGAACAAGAACAACAGATATCATGCAGCGTAGTGTACCGACTCAAATGGAACTATGTAGGATACATAGTACGACTAACGGCGGCAGGCTTCTTTAGTCACATTGAAAAAAGAGGTAGTGTACTATCCAAGGGACATGAGGGAGTCGTGGTTCTATGAAGGAACCAACTGTGGTCAATGGAACTCTCAAGTTTGGATTCAGTTCGAACGTTAAGATTGCTCGCGAAGAAGTAGGCCTACGCCTCAAGAAAAAAAAGGTTATGAATCTTTTATATGAAAATAGGAATGTAACCTGTTAAATAATTCTTTTCTGAACACCTTCACACACACACGCGCGCGCGCACACACACACACACACACACACACAATTTACGGCAGGACGCCGTCGAGAAACCAAAACTAGATAGAAACGGTGATGGTCAACACGGGTGCGTTAACAATAACGAGACAGAAGTTAATGACTTACCCAGCTGGAAAGACACGTGGTGCACATTACAACAAATGAATGCAATATATCTGAAACAGAACATCATGTTTTACGACGAGGGAAAGAACAATTACGAAACTGTAAAAAAACCCACGGTAATATTTATTTCATTTCCGCTTTGCAGTAAATTTAACTTAGTGTTCCAAGGAAGCGTTTTGAAAAAAAAAAACAGGCCTCTTTAGCTGCAACTGATAATCGTAATTAAAGGAAACGACCAACTCTCTCTCTCTCCCCCTTCCGTCTCTCTATACATACCAGCAAGCAGACAAGTCCTTCTTGTAACCGTCACATAACTAATGTGAAGAAAACGCAATTTTTTTACAAACTATCTGAGATTTTTAAACTAGGCCATACCACCACCTTTTGTACGTAATGTAAAATTCATGATTTGGAAATGTTATGTAGTCGCAAGAACTTTTTTTGTGATCGTACTGACTATTTTTAACTTATGAAACAAAAGATATAAACTGGATGTTAATCCATTGAGGAAACTAGGTGTCTTGGAAGATTCCTTTGCACGATTATGGCTTGGACAAGAACATGATGAAGTCTGTACTTATTATTTGTACGAAAAATTTGTCCGAAGAACTCCAGTTGCCGTTTATTAATGGTAAATGAGTCCCAATCCATCACTTATTCATTTTATTAATCCGAGTCAAATTACACTTACAACAATGTAATTATTGTATTACCGGATGTTCCCCACTCCGCCCTACAGTTCTGGCAACGGCCTACACCCATTCATTCTCTTAATGTGATTATTTGACGTTTATTCGATTATCACGCGCCACGTTCAGCACGCCTTCTGTACGTCTTCAATCTTTGTAATGCAATATTGTAGTCTGGATTTTTATAGCGATTGGCAGTTAAGTGGTCCGACCAGCCCCTCTTCTCATACGTTACGTAGTTTCTTCTGTTGTCTTCATTATGATAGCACGGACGAGAAGAAAATATTTTTGAGACATTTGAAACACATCCGAAATTAAAAGTACGAGAAAAATAATTTTATTACCTGTAGTTTAGTAACCACAAAAAAGACGTTAACAATTAATACGACATATAGTAATAAATAATATTATATAACCATAAGATATACACGCTAACATGAGGTCAATGGCGAATACTTAGAAATACAGAAATCGAGGAACAGTAAGTTGATCCTGATATGCCTAATGGTAATAATTAGAGGTCGAAGGCTGTGGTATATGAGGCACCCGAAAGAAACACAGAGTGTGAGAAGGGCGAATCAACAAGAGATGAAATGATGAAGCTGAGGAGGGCCTGAAAGCTTGGCAAGCAAGGAGGTGGAGAAGACAAACTCCTGACATAAACCAACGGCAGGAGGTTGTGGAGTGGGTTAAACACCTTTTGGCCAAACAAGGAGACAACAGATGTACGGAGATCACTAGATACAGTACCCCGACAGACTATGCCTCGGTCTCTCGGTGTGAAGTACCTCGGGCTTCACCTGGATCGACGTCTCAACTGGCGGACACATTGTGAACAAGTAACCCGCAAAACTGCTAACCGTCTTTATCAAATGTGACCCCTACTTTCCAGCAAATCGATGAACCGCTGCCTAGGAAAACTTATCATCACCATGTATGTGTCGCCGATGGTTACCTACGCGATCCCTGTTTGGCGCTACCCATAAGCGAAAGCTTCAGTCTCTCTTGGACCTGGGATCGCGTTGGGCATGCAGAGGTCACTACCTAACTTCAAACCAGACTATCCGAGAATCCTTACGTGTCCGCTCCTTGGACGCCACTATACGGACGCTTTCTAGAAGTTCTACCGCCGCTGTAACCGCTTTCAGGGCAATCCTCTTATAAGTGCCTTCGGTCAAACCCGTCTGTGTCAGGCGAATCTTGAACTCGGCGTCGGCGAACCCTAACGCTAGACTTGTCTAACTGAAAACCCTCGACCGGTAGCTGGCCACATCTAAAATACCCAGTGACTTCGTGGTGTCCGCGGCGGGAGTCCTGAAGGAAGCTCGGGACGTGGCGCAATAGCGGATGACGGGCTTCACACAATCCTCGTAGGTACAGTACAAAATGACCACGATGTTCCTTTACACTACGGAGGAATTATCTATTAGATCACATTAGATCTAATAGATCACAGATCTATTCTGTGTTGTACGTACAGAAGTGAGCTGGACAGGAACTGCTCGGAAGAGTAACAGCGCTGAGCACTCAAGAGCTAGTGGTCCTGACGAGGTTCGTGGAATGTTCGATCGTGTAAAAGTTTGACTACTTGTCACAATACAGACCTTGCCTTTAAACGTCACAACAAAGCACTGACTCTGGAGCAAAACGCAAGTTCGTTATGACGTAGTGGGGTGAACTGCCTTTATGGTCACATAATCGTAAGCAATACCAGATACTAGAGTGAGCGAGGGCGGGCATAGTGCCAGTACAGTAACACCCCACTGCGCTCAGACAAGAGGGCACGCTGCCAATGCCTGCCCTGTGCATTTAAATTGAGTTCTGTGCATTATAAAGCAATTCGCCGGCGCACTGTTAAACAATTTGTACGGCTAAAACACTACAGAAAATTAACACAACTGATTAAACAAGGCCTTAATTCTTTAGTGATTTTGCACCGTCAAAGGGGAATACTTTTGATTACTCTCTACACCTTACTACGGTTAAACAATGTGTTCATTTAAACCAAGTTACAAAATAAACACGACTGGGGTAAACGACAAATTTTTTATAGCGTCAAGGGGAAATGTTTCTGTTTTCTCTTAACACATTTTCAGCATTGATAATACGACTCAAAAACATACAAAGTAGTCTACCGCTCAGTGTGTCCCTCTGAATCTAACCTTCCTAATAACGCTTGATTCGAAATGTTTACTAAAGAAGTAATAGTTTGATGTGATAACGAAAACACGCCAAATGGTGTCGCTCTACTTCCAACTGATACAAAACTGTAACCGATTCAGCGGTGTTAAGCTAACATCATATGCTATGGATAGATGTCGAAAATATTACGTACCTCATTTATACTTCCAGGTGGCAGGCGATGGGTGGCAAGCGGTAGGCGACGGGTGACGTCACCCGCAGCTGTGGTACATTGTTGATATACTTCTGCAAAGTGACATGTGATTCCTCGGTGACGCTACCTCTCACCACCTGTCGCTGTATTTTGTCACAGATACAGGCGACGTCTCCCGCGCTTTTTGGCATTTACATGTGTTCTCTCGTGTCGAAATAATGACGTGCAGACAAGTCCTGCATTTTGGAATGATGCAGACCCGAATCACAAAAACATGGATGTGGTGGAGAAAAGTTGGAAGGAAACTGCACCGTTGATGAATAAAGGTGAATACATTTTTTTTTACAGAAATTAAGAAAGATTCATTATTACATTTTATGTACTCTAAATACACAATTCTAGGAACACTCTGAACTTATTAAAATATTTTTAATAAACAGATTTTGTAGCTGTAAGCTAATATCCGTAATATCACGGAGTTGGTGAGCTTACCCTATACAAATATTATCTACAAATTATTCGATGTATCCCTGTCTGTTAAATGTTTGTAATTCATGAAAAATTACTTGTTTAAGAAAGTACGACATTTGTTTAAGAAAATAAAATACATATTATGCGAAAACGTATTGGTTGTTTTATTGCTGGCTACAAGCACTAAGAATATACGATTCTTACTTAATTGTTAAATGAATGAATGAATTAATTGTTAATTTATTACTTAATTGTTATATAAATTATTTTAATTTACCTTAGAGTTACATAAGCTTTTCAGGAGGAGTAATTGGTAATTTACAAGTTCTCTTTTACCTCATTTTTCCTTCCACCTTTGCTAAAATGAAGTCGAAAGTATCAACAGACATTCTCATCTGTTGGAAAAACTTGATTGGTGTTGTCTCAAGTCAAAATACAGATGGTGAAATTCACCAAATGCTTCACGCAACTCGTTGATCGGATGAACACAACATTTCCTCCTCCTATCCTACACTTCATTATCATCTTCTAGCATGAGAAACATTTGACGTGTTCCAAACGGCATCTCTTGTGTAGTGGCTCGACCGTAGCCTGAAGTACAAAATGCTGCACCACCTGACGCCTACCTCTTTATCACCTGCCACCTGCCACCCGTCGCCTGGAAGTATAAATGAGGCGTTATACCGATAAAACGTGGTGTGACAAGGCCTTGTAAGTAGTCTACTCGTAGGCCTACACGGCCGGAGTCAATGATGTTAAAATTCCTTCCCGGGCTGTTCGGCCGTGATCCATTGTGTTCTACAAAAATAGACGTTTCGGCTGCGCCATCGTCTGCCACCTTCAGTGTAAAGTCGAGTCACGCTAACGTAAGATAGTAGACGTTAGCACCAGCCTTAATCACAGTACTGTGGTCACTAACGTTTACCACCTTACGTTAGCGCAACAACTCGATTTTACACTGAAGATGGCAGTCGATGGCACTGCAGAAACGTCTGTTTTGCAGAAAATAATGGACCACGACCAAACAGCCCGGGAAGGAATTTTAGCAACAATGCCTTGTATGTTTTTATTTATAAAACATTTTCCAATCTCTAAATTTCATCGCATGGACGTCATGAACTTATGTTTGTGCTACTAACATCAAAAACTTTTCTAATAAAAAGTAAGAAAATAAAGAAGCTAAACAATAAACGGGAGCTAAAACACATGAAGCTGGCTGTTGTTAAATACAACTTTAATTGTTCTATGTTTGCACCAGTTCTAAATAAAATATAGACAACATTATCGGAAAGCAGTAGTTATAAGCGGTTCTATCACAGTAATGTTTTAGTACAAACAAAATTTCTGCTCTTGATACATTTTCTCGTTTCAAAACATACGGATTTTGTAAAAATAAATACTTTACAAATAAATACGAACTAATTTTCTCGTGCCACATTTTTACCCTAAACAAAAAAAATATATTTAATGGCTCATTTCGCTACTATTTCAACTAAGATTTTAATTTTTTCTTACACAAAGATGTTTTTTTTTAAGTTTATGAACTTTTTTACTCAAGAAATTTTGTTTTTCGTATAACGTGTATACCCTTAGTAACATCTTACCACCGTCTATACGACTGACAATCTTAATGACTTGATGTGCACTTTCGTGATTCGCAACGAAAGTATGGAAATACGCAGGAAATCAATGTAGCACTAACCACTACAATTGTAGTTAAAACAAAATACTACGAGTAAAACAGGCAGAAAAAAAAACCCAAATTCATTAGAATTTCCACAAAGATAACAATTTATACTTCGAGCAAGCACTTTCCATAAATTAAACAGTACGGCGCCATAAGCTTTGTGAAAATCTGTAAACACCAGATGAATTTCTTGATTCGTATTCACATTCTTCTCAATCAGTTGCTTTGAACAGAACACGTTGTCGGTACACGTCTTCCCAACTCGAAATCCACTTTGCTCTTCTTCCTCATTTTCCCTGTACTCCTCTTCTGTTAAATGCTTTAGGATTCTTCCATATGCCCAATTTAATGTAGTCTACTGGTGACTGATATTCCTCTATAATTTGAACTTACCTTTTTATCACCTTTTTGTATTAATAAATGAGATATAAGCCATTTTCCAATCCTTGGGTATAATATGTCTATTCATATACTTATTTATTATACAAGTAAACACATTGTAAAGTTTATCACAACCACATTTAAGAATTTCCTTACTAATCTCTCCTGGACCGGGATCTTTAATCCCATAACAGCATTTCTTACTCTTACATTGTCAACTTCTATATCTTCTCCTTCCACTATCACTTTTGAGGCTGTTTCATTAAGGTATTCTATCACTGCCCCATTTTGTACTAACCCATAGCCTATTTTGTACACCTGTTTGGTTACTATGCTACTTTGTTGGATTTCATTATCCATGACGTATCCGTTGATTAACTAAATATAATTATGTCATTAGCGACTCGGAACACAGACATAAATTCAGTATATACAGCAAACCCACTACAACTGACACAATAATACACAACTTCTCCAATCACCCAATACAACACAAACTAGCTCCCTTCAGATCTATGATAGATAGACTTAACAACATCCCACTAGATGAAAAAGACTACAAAGATGAACTAAACACGATAAAATATCTAGGAGAATCCAACGGATACAACAGAACAATAGTAAAAAAAACTCCTACACAAAACAAACAACAGACAAAGACAGAAAACAACAAATTCATAACACTAACATATATCAATAACCACAGTGAAAATAGCTCACAAATTCAAAAAAGCAGGATACAGAATCGTTTACAAAACTACAAACAAAACAGAACACACACTATCAAAACACATACACAAAGCACAAAACAAATTTGATCTACCTGTTGTTTACAAACTAAATTGCTCAGATTGCAACATATTCTACATAGGTCAGACAGGACATTGCTTCAAACAAAGATACACTGAACACACAAAGGCACTACACTCCACTACCGAATCCACCTTTGCAAACCACCTCATTGAAGCAAACCATACATACACAAACATCCACAATAACATGGATATTCTACACGTACACACAAAAGGCCAAAAACTAGACACTCTTGAACAATTGGAAATATACAAACACACTAAAACACAAAAAACGACATCCTAAACGAACAGACACATTTCAAATCACACGTATTATTCGAAAATATCACACCCCACACAAAAAACAACATCGATCCTTCAAAAGTCGACGCCGTCGCCAAGAACAAGACGAACAGCGCTCCCAGTGGCAGCCTGTGACGAAGCTTATAATAAGCGAAAACTGGTTCAGGCTATAAGGTAAAACTTTTACGTTTTTACCAATAAAAAACTTTGTGTTCCGAGTCGGCAGTGACATAATTATATTTAGTATGCTACTTTATCTCATCCACCATAGATTTCGGCTTCGTCACCGTTTCACCAAATCCAACGCTTCCTCAGCTGCATCTATTTTACAAATATTTTGAAAAATAAAAAATATCTTATTTCTAAACATCATACAGCAATTTATATCCTTAGGGTCGTCGAATCAACAGTACCTTATGCACGTACGTCTGTGTACTTCTATTTACCGTGAAATGTTGAATAACACTGAACACTTTTTATAAGTACATTCGCAAGGCTAGAATTATGGAAGAGTCAGTGATTCACGATAACAAAAAGCAGGAACAAAGTTTTAATTATTTTGCAAACATTTAATCTGTCCGTTTACATATTGATCAATTTTCAGACTCATTTGCAACTACTGAAAGCTTTAACTGTACCGTTAAAAATTTTGAAAATTCATTAAAAATAATTAAACTAATAAAGACGATGGTAGATCTATAAAATGCCTAATACCCAATTGTCAAACAGGCAAAGTTGGGTTTCGGTATAAGACACCCAACACGTTCCTTCCGGTTCACCGCCGCGTCATAACTTATTCATACGTAGTAAACTCTAACATTTGAAGCTAAGGTAATTTTTTAATACTTCATGCTGTGTAATTTTATTGGCAACTGAGAATATTGTTCCCTTCATTTTCGCTAATCACACATCAAGTAAACGTTTAAATTCATTAAGCTTTATACTTATTTGACACGCATTAGGCTCATAGCTGTGAGCGCTGAGTGAATGTCGACAGCTTGGTACGACCCCACTCGACATTAGGGTTGTAGAGATTTGTCTCGTCTACTGGACACATCACAAATTCAGAATGACAGATATGAATAAATGGATGGAAGGGTTGCACTAATCATACGTATTGGGCGCACGAGTCATAAGAAAAAATATCATGTCTTCTCCGATCCCTGCTACACGTAGCGGGGGACAAAGACAATGTTTATGTCTGCTACGAAATCTGCGTGATATGTCTCGCAGAGTTCCCTTATTTTTATAGCAACGTTTGTCCACAACAAACGGAAATTTGTGTCAATTACACCACTCGTCTGAAATGTTACGAACTGTCCCTGCAACACGCCTGTTGTTACTCAAGTATAACCGGTCCTCTAGTGTGTGTGTGTGTGTGTGTGTGTGACAGACAAGAAAGAACACGTTGTAAATTGGGAGTATTTACTAGCGCCGACAGAAAACAGAGACGCAGAATCATCAACTCACCCCAAACCCGTGGGCTGGCCAGGTGGCGACGTTCCCGCCAACCTATCTCGCTAACAACACGCGTTTGTTGTTGTTGTTGTAATTTGTAGTTTTCGCAGCACCGGCGGAAATTATTTACTCTGTCAGAAGAGGGAAGGACAAACATCGCACACAGCCCAGAGAAACAGAGGCAGCCGAAAATAGAGAAAACGAGCAGCTACTCTAGCAAAGTATAACGAGCCTTATAAAGAATCCTTACTTGGGGTGGTTAAACAAGTAATAAATTAATAATTAAAAATTCATTTACTGCCAAAATGTTTCAGTTTCCCGGGCGCCACCTCATATCTACAAGGATGTGGATATAAAGGATTCATTTGCCAAACACACAACAACAATATTATGTCTAATGCTTATTTAATTAATTAAGTTGTAGCAAATTACAAATATAACACTCTGTATGGATATTTCCTTAAGTAGAATCACTTCTCTTATCTTAACAATGAGTATCTCTGAAATCGCGATTAATTAACATTTAATAATTTTCTAACACTTATAATTGTAAATTATAATCTACAGTATTTGGCAAATTTAGATTACTGTTTAGATATGATTTTTTAAGAATTTACTAATTGACGTTTTATTTCGCTTCAGTCGAATGCAGAGCACTGAGAGGCAGTTCTCAAGGTTAATTAATTATTAGTGTGAGTTCTTTGACTTGAATGAATTGAGTTTATTGACTTAACTCTAAAGTACCATTAGTTTGAGAGCGTTGATTATTCGTAGTTCATACTCTCGGTGACATCATGTGGTCCTCTGTGTTTAGTAGTTGCTGGTCTCCGTAGTCGTTGTAGATTACGTATCCCTTCGCGGTCACTGCACCTCACGATCACTGTTTAATTATTGAAGAATTCTCGAACTGTTCACTTTTCACGGCACACGTATTGTGTTGAATATGAGTGTCCTTAATTGATGTTGGTAAAGTTCATGTATAATGTTTTTTAAAATAGTTCCTTAGATTGCTGATTTTATGTCTAATATCTCTATGGTAGAATATGCACCGAGTCTCTCTGTTGATGTGTTCTGTATTATATAAAAAGCTGCTGTAATGTTTATAGTTTCTTGTGAATTATTTGTAATTGTAGAATGTCTGTTAATTGAATTTGTCTTCACTTAGTATTGTACTGTGTATCCGTATTCTCCGACACTTTGTTTAAATTACGGTGAAGTTAATTAATTGTAAAGTCTGTTTTTCATGTTGACTTCGCGTGATATTACTTTATACTAATAGTCTGTCGAACGCGATTAACTGTTCAACTCTCTTGCTATGAGTTTAGAATTTAGTGAGAATTATAACAACGAGTTTCGTACGATTTGTCGTATTCACTTCATTGTTCACTTTGAGAAATTGAATGTTCGCACTGAAGTAACCGTTCTCAAGACTCAGATATGCGCACTTCTGAAATTGTGTCGAGCGCTTGTAGTTGTTCACGCTTATGTAATGAATCGATGACTAAACATTGTTACTGAGTTAAGATGACTCGTGGTGATCACTTTGTAGATGAGTACTAGACTGCCGTTTTTCTGTTCTGAGATCTACCAAGTAAACTCTCATCCCGCCTACCTCTGCTGAATCTTCCATCTGCTTGGATACTCTTATTGGTTCTTTAGCCAGTGTGACAAATTGTATATTCGTCATTGGTTTTCGAGTATCTCTGCTTTACACGTGATTCTCTTGTCGAACTACCATTCGTCCTGATTGTCCCTACAGCCGTTTTCTCTATTTACTAGGAATCTCATTCAAGCACTCCAGAATTCGTGAGTTTCACTTTCCCCTTGTACATCAGGCGACATTTCTTTGTCTCTCGTGGCCGTCTCCTAGTGTCCACTTTCTGTTACGCTTTGACATAGATACAATACTGGTATTGTTCGATCTGCTGCACCATTGTTTATCTTCAAGTTGCACTCTGGCTTTGTTTTGAGTCTGGAACGAATCTTCCTTTGTAATCACGACTTTCGTCAAATTTCTACGTTGCAATTGTTCTGGCATCTAATGTTGTACCGTATCGAATTGACAAACTCTTTGCTTTCAGTCTGTGTCAAAGTTTTAAAAAGGGTAGATTGGTTTATTGGGGGTTATGCCTTTCTTCCCTCAGACCAGCTGCCTGATGCGAAATACAACGTCTCACATACATCTAGTAAGTGTCACTCTTTTTGTCAAACAATTAACTTTACAGCCGTAGCACATCAAGCTGTCTGTAGGTTACAATGCCAAAAGGACAGTCTTACAAACTTTCCCTTCACACACCCTCACATACGTCTTTGTCAAATATAACTGCTAGTACACATTATTTTTAGCTATTATTTACTACTTGTACAATTTCATAAATATTTTCAAAAATAAACGTTACATTGTCCTTAAATTTTTATTAAATGATGGCGTGTAACAAAATCAAATAATAAAATTTGTGCCCTTTTTTTTTAATTAATTATGTAAATTTTAATTAATTATGTAAATATTAATTAATTAAGTATAAATATCTAATGAGTTACATTTATTGCTAGTGATGTAATCCCTTTAACGGGTTCGAGTACGTTCAACTTGGTTTGTTTACGTTCGAAACTATCTACAGTGTACCCTTGTGTCTGGGCTGAGATTTATGACCTCTCCCATTCATCCCCCGTCACTCTCTCATTCACACCTTGTTACTTGGCAAAGGGTCCTACTAGCGGTTTCAATTTTTCTGTTTGCTATTCTAACCTATACAATTGTTTACAATCCTACGCACTACCATCCATTCAGACCACTTGTCTTCCTAACATATCATAATATAGAATTAACAACTATCTAATTCATTATGTACATCTGTTTACATATAATTATTCACCTAGATACTATTACTGTTCTTTCTTACTTCCTATTAGTTAAATATCCACTTATATATATTTTTCATTTGTCAATAATTTTCTACTTGCAAATGCATACAACAACAAAAAATTCATAATATCATATTAATTATCACTTAGTTCTTATCATTACTTTCATTGTTAGTCTTTGTTCAATGTCTTTGTTTTGTTTTGTTTTTCTTAGATATACTTTTATTCTTATATATAATATACAAAATATAAATCTTTACTCTGATATACATCGTCAGTTGATAACCTTACTTCGATTATTACTTTAAAATTTTACAATTATTATACATAACTTTATTATATCATATTTATTATATGAGTGCTACAATTTGCTTACTCACGTAACCGATCGTTACTAACGCATTATTTCCTTTTACTGCTCTTCTTGTCAGGTAATATATTGCTTTAGCTGTCGGACATTGAAATTTCCTCTTGTTCCTTTCTTATCGTCCAAATATTCTAACGTATAAGTAGCTTTACTTATTTGCTTCGCAACCCTATATGGTCCTTTTTTTTAACTGTCACCATGGGATTGATATATTGGCTGCTCGCTCGCTCGATCACTCCGTATCTTAACATTTTCTGGATCTCCTCTTCGACTTTGTCTTGATAGGCAATTGGTATAGGCCATCCCTTTTGGAAGAAGGGGGTGTTGTCCGTAATACGTAGTTCATGTTCATATCCATGAATTCGGCCCGGTTCTTCTCGGAATAGATTTCTATTTTTCATTAATATTTTAGTTAATTTTTTCTTCGTTTCTGTATTTATATTAGTTAACTCTTCGACAGCTTCTTGAAAGTTAATAGATTCCTCATCGGCCGTTTCTTTATCCAAAGCGATCTGATGTATATGTACAATTTCATTAGGATCCTCTACATTTTTCTTATAATTTCTATTTTTAATATGCATTACATTTTGCTGGAAATCTATAGTACACTCACCTTCCTTCAACATATTTATTCCTAGTATACAGTCTTTATTCAGTCCAGGGATGATAAAAAATACTAAGTCAAATTTATAATTATCAACCTCAGCTTCTAAAAGTACTTGTTTTCGTATTAATTTTGATTTATGTCCGAATGCACCTTTTATTTTGGTATTCGATAAGTTTAATAACTCGATTCTACCTAATTTATCTTTATTATGGTTGAACCACGTTTCGGCAATTCCGTTTAATTGACTCCCCGAATCAATTAGTGCAATTACTTCTACATTATTTAATTTTATTTTTATTTCCGGACATTTATTGTACGGGAAATTAGTGGTTTCTTCTTCTTCATCCATTTTATCCAATTCCTCACGAATATCAATATAATCTAATGCTACGTCTAACTGGTTATTTATTTTTCTACTAGCTAAGTATTGTTGCCGCGACAGTGGGTTGGCTGGTCGTTTTTTGTACGTGATTCTTGTGAAGGGCCAGGTTGTTGACGCTCAATTGTTACTGTGTTGACAATGGGCTGTTTTGTTCCCCTATCCTCTGTACCAAACGTTTGTTTATTGCGCCACCCAGGTCTGTGACTCTCGTGTTCAGTCTCCACTTTCATACCCTTCGTTTTATGATAGCCATTGTTAATATGTCTTCCACCGTTGTCAACCGTTGTCTGTTGTGGCTGCCGATACGATCCTCTCATTTCTCGTTGTTGAATGGTAG
This sequence comes from Magicicada septendecula, assembly GCA_034769895.1. NCBI lineage: Eukaryota > Metazoa > Arthropoda > Insecta > Hemiptera > Cicadidae > Magicicada > Magicicada septendecula. Next base: position 184,327 of record JAWRYS010000583.1, on the reverse strand, counting down.
CAAACTCATTTAATAAGCTTTCAAATTAATCTACTTGTTGGACGCCTCTAGTTATGATGGCAACTTCTATTTCCTTACTATAGTGGCGTGCAAGTTTGCGAATCAGATGCTGGTCCGAGATTGGTGGGATCAGTTGTCTGCACTGTAGAATTTTATTCTCGAGGTATTGCACCATAGTGAGTTTACCATTCGGATAATAACATCCGTACTCCAAGCTGTCCCGGATGTTTTCTTGAATTTGTTGACTCCAGAATTTCTTGGTAAACGCCTCCTCGAATTGTTCAAACGTATGTATTTGGGATTGTACGATTCTCCACCATACTGTTGCTTCACCCTCTAGATGCCTGCTAATCCACTTAATACCTCCGCTGGGGTAATATATCTCTTTAACCTCTTTTAATTCTTTTAGAAATTCCATGGGGTAGGCGTCTCGTCCGTTGTACCGTACCTCCTTTAACTGTTCTTGGTTAGCCACAATAGTATTTTGGTTGTTTACCATTGGTCTTGACTCCAACTCTGTTAATTTTCGTTTTAATTGCTCTTGATCTTCTTTCATCTCGTCGATGCGTCGACCCTTTTCTTCAGCTAATTTTCTTAATTGTTCTTCCATTTCTTCTTTGTTTACGGTAGAAATATTTCTGACTTCTTCTCGGACGACCTCTTTCGTTGTTTTTATTTCTCTTCTCACTTCCTGATTGATTCGATTTAAATTTTCACTTAAGTTTTTAGTAGTTTTTTGTATTTCACACTTAAATTTTTCACTTTGTTGCTGTACCACCTCGCCAAAATTATGCTCAGTTTTATTCAGTTCTTCACGCCATGTTTTATTCACTATTTGAATATCACTAACTAATTTGTCATGCAACGTGTTCATATCGTTTTTTATCTCCTCTCTTAACTTAGTGTGCTTTCCTGTAATATCCTTAATAGCTACTTCTAATTTATTCTGATTTGCTTCAACTTTTTCTTCTAATTTCTTCTGATTTACTTTAACATCTTGAATGTCTTCTCGTATCTTCTTATTGTCTTCTTGTAATTTATTCAGACTTATTTCTAATTTATTCTGTAATTTCTTGTTATCTTCTTTCATCAATTCGTATAGCATTTACAGCTCACTTTTTGGCTGTGGTCCTTCTGCCCTTATATTTTCAATATCCGTTCTGATTTCTTCCTCCATCATTGCTATGACTTGAGGATCTCCCATTTGGTTATATATCTCCATCTCTTCGCTCTCTTCAGCTCTCCTTGGTGCTTGTGTTTCTTCTTCACTGGCCATTGTCGTATAAGGTGTTTCTTTTTCCATTTTGCGTGCCTTACTTCGCGTCAACATATACCGTATATATTCGAACCGTGACTAAGCAACTGTAGTTACAATTACTAGCCCTATGTTCTTAATGTCTACTCTATTTATTAATACTTTTATTTTTTTTCTAATTCTCAGTTTAGTTAACTTATTTAACTCAATTCATTCATCTGCCTTTTTGACAAATCTAAATTTAGATTTTGCCACGCGAGTTGGGCGACAAATATAAAGAATTCTTACTTGGGGTGGTTAAACAAGTAATAAATTAATAATTAAAAATTCATTTACTGCCAAAATGTTTCAATTTCCCGGGCGCCACCTCATATCTACAAGGATGTGGATATAAAGGATTCATTTGCCAAACACACAACAACAATATTATGTCTAATGCTTATTTAATTAATTAAGTTGTAGCAAATTACAAATATAACAGTCTGTATGGATATTTCCTTAAGTAGAATCACTTCTCTTATCTTAACAATGAGTATCTCTGAAATCGCGATTAATTAACATTTAATAATTTTCTAACACTTATAATTATAAATTATAATCTACAGTATTTGGCAAATTTAGATTACTGTTTAGATATGATTTTTTAAGAATTTACTAATTGACGTTTTATTTCGCTTCAGTCGAATGCAGAGCACTGAGAGGCAGTTCTCAAGGTTAATTAATTATTAGTGTGAGTTCTTTGACTTGAATGAATTGAGTTTATTGACTTAACTCTAAAGTACCATTAGTTTGAGAGCGTTGATTATTCGTAGTTCATACTCTCGGTGACATCAAGTGGTCCTCTGTGTTTAGTAGTTGCTGGTCTCCGTAGTCGTTGTAGATTACGTATCCCTTCGCGGTCACTGCACCTCACGATCCCTGTTTAATTATTGAAGAATTCTCGAACTGTTCACTTTTCACGGCACACGTATTGTGTTGAATATGAGTGTCCTTAATTGATGTTGATAAAGTTCAGGTATAATGTTTTTTAAAATAGTTCCTTAGATTGCTGATTTTATGTCTAATATCTCTGTGGTAGAATATGCACCGAGTCTCTCTGTTGATGTGTTCTGTATTATATAAAAAGCTGCTGTAATGTTTATAGTTTCTTGTGAATTATTTGTAATTGTAGAATGTCTGTTAATTGAATTTGTCTTCACTTAGTATTGTACTGTGTATCCGTATTCTCCGACACTTTGTTTAAATTACGGTGAAGTTAATTAATTGTAAAGTCTGTTTTACATGTTGACTTCGCGTGATATTACTTTATACTAATAGTCTGTCGAACGCGATTAACTGTTCAACTCTCTTGCTATGAGTTTAGAATTTAGTGAGAATTATAACAACGAGTTTCGTACGATTTGTCGTATTCACTTCATTGTTCACTTTGAGAAATTGAATGTTCGCACTGAAGTAACCGTTCTCAAGACTCAGATATGCGCACTTCTGAAATTGTGTCGAGCGCTTGTAGTTGTTCACGCTTATGTAATGAATCGATGACTAAACATTGTTACTGAGTTAAGATGACTCGTGGTGATCACTTTGTAGATGAGTACTAGACTGCCGTTTTTCTGTTCTGAGATCTACCAAGTAAACTCTCATCCCGCCTACCTCTGCTGAATCTTCCATCTGCTTGGATACTCTTATTGGTTCTTTAGCCAGTGTGACAAATTGTATATTCGTCATTGGTTTTCGAGTATCTCTGCTTTACACGTGATTCTCTTGTCGAACTACCATTCGTCCTGATTGTCCCTACAGCCGTTTTCTCTATTTACTAGGAATCTCATTCAAGCACTCCAGAATTCGTGAGTTTCACTTTCCCCTTGTACATCAGGCGACATTTCTTTGTCTCTCGTGGCCGTCTCCTAGTGTCCACTTTCTGTTACGCTTTGACATAGATACAATACTGGTATTGTTCGATCTGCTGCACCATTGTTTATCTTCAAGTTGCACTCTGGCTTTGTTTTGAGTCTGGAACGAATCTTCCTTTGTAATCACGACTTTCGTCAAATTTCTACGTTGCAATTGTTCTGGCATCTAATGTTGTACCGTATCGAATTGACAAACTCTTTGCTTTCAGTCTGTGTCAAAGTTTTAAAAAGGGTAGATTGGTTTATTGGGGGTTATGCCTTTCTTCCCTCAGACCAGCTGCCTGATGCGAAATACAACGTCTCACATACATCTAGTAAGTGTCACTCTTTTTGTCAAACAATTAACTTTACAGCCGTAGCACATCAAGCTGTCTGTAGGTTACAATGCCAAAAGGACAGTCTTACAAACTTTCCCTTCACACACCCTCACATACGTCTTTGTCAAATATAACTGCTAGTACACATTATTTTTAGCTATTATTTACTACTTGTACAATTTTATAAATATTTTCAAAAATAAACGTTACAGCCTTTAAGTTCAGACTATGTTACATTTGTCTGCAACTTAAATACAATTGTACGCTTACATAATCCGATAATTTTATTATGAAACAGCATGCATATGATAGAACAATTTATACTGACGACATGTTTGACAACTGAAACAAGGGACACGAACTGCAATAATCATATGGCCCACGTATTACCATAAATGTGGCACATTTACAGACATTTATGTGTCTATAAGCATTATATGCATATAATGTATAATGCTATGTGTGTATAAGCATTTATGTGTATTTATATGCATATATGTGTACATTTATGAATACACACCACTCCCAATTTCGCCTGTAATGTCAGTTCGCCAATCGTAGATAATATGTAAAAATACAAAACAAATCATTCCCCGCCTTAATATACTACAGTAAACTCGTAACTCATTTTAAACGTGTAAGATTTTATGAATAAAGAGATTTGCCTATTAATAATTGCTGCTCGTTAGCTACGGATTTAATTAGGAGTCGTAGGTTTTTATGATTTATTGTGTTACAGAAATTCATACTTATAAGAATATATTCTTACTGTTATTACTTGTAATCCGTACAAAATAAGTCACACAGTAAACCTAATAAGTCTGTTTCGTCTCATATTTTGTATACGTTTAGGAGTGGAAAGGCGTCTGTACAAAACCAATGGTAAGATTTAACAATCTGATTTTTACACCACATATTCATGAAATAATATAAAGACAAGTCCAGTTATAGGTAATGCTCTCTTTGGTGAATAATGTTACATTATTTACATACAAAGAACTGAGTGATACTACTTTATGTAACTGTTAACACATAAGAATTAACATCATAAGTAAACTGTAATAAAGTGCACAATAATTTGTAGTCCTTCACCAGAAATATTCACTCCGTGTAGCAGTAAATCGACGTCGTTTTTCGGGTGACACCTACTTTAAACGCCTTCAATGCGTGGAATGCACTACCGCCACACTCGAAACCTGGCAACAGTGTAGCTAATTTAAGCAATCGTTAACACTAAATCTGGGACGGGCATTAGTAAAACACTGTAAGTACTAATGTGTACTAAGTATGACGTTAGTATTTGTCCGTGATAGCTTGATAACAACATAACCCACAGCACATTAGTGTAGATTTAGCCTAACAAATCAATTAATAGAATTATTGTAACGTTGAGAAACCTTAACTTTTAAAGAATGTAACTTTTAAATTATAATCCTAACTTCTCGTTCTCAATTATAGAAATTGGTGCAGAAGATACTTTTATGCGTTTACAGATACCGGTTTACGAAGTTTTGAAGAAACGGCCTAGAAAAAAACGAAAAAAGGAAACGGAATGTGGTAGATATGGCAAGTTGTTCGGAATGTGTTTCACATAATCGAAAAAGGGAGAGATGTTACTTCACAGAAGACAAAGATAAATTTGAGTAAAGTAGTTCGTTCGATTGCTGAGGAAGAAAACTAGTTCAAACAGTTACACAGAGCTCGAGTGCCAATTACAATCTATTACCGCAAATAATGTGAAAAACTCGCCGGTTCTCGGTAGGGCTTATACGGATCAAGAGTCTTGTCAGAGACCAATTTAACTACTTTGACCGACCCAGGTACTTCAGCAGAACAGCACAAAAACAGAAAGTATAAAATAGATAACCGTAAGTCGTCGCCATTGTATATCGGCAAAATGTTATTACATTTTTTTCAATCACGACTTCAATAACTTCATCAGCCGGACGGATTGACAGTACAGCGGACAGAATTCAATTTAATGCGAACAAATTGGCTTACACGACTCGGCGCAATGATAACGGAAGGTTTGTAATCGAGTTTGCCTGTCGCTAAGCCACACTGTAACGCTCACAAAACGTATTACTCTCATTCATGCGAGTACATATATGACAACTACGTTGAGTGCCTAGGTCCGACAAAATGTGACGTTTCCTCGGAAAATAGACTCCGTTGTCTTTCACCTGATAAACTAGTAAGCTGCCCCTTGAGCTGCAGAACTCGCTCATTATTTTGAACACAGGACATTTATTATTAGAGAAATTTCGATAATAAATAATTTTTTAATTATCGGAGAAATTATGAAAGTCCCGATTACGCTACTGTTTTTTGATAAAATAACAACTGTAGAGAAGAAAGTCATACAACAAACATTATAATTTCCAAACATTAGGATTTGTGTTAAATTTCGGTTTAGTCCGACACCTGGCTGGATTTTAAAAAGTTTTTCAAATTTTTGATCCCTTTTTTGGGTCCTGGGATCCAAATTATTTAATTTCCAAAAGTGTACACTATATTCAGCTTTTTGTTAAAATTCCCTTTAATCTGGTACCCCACATGGTATCGCGATTTTTTCACAATTTTGATCTCTCACATTTTTGCTTACCGCCCTCTCCCCTATTTTGGGGGGATCGATTTCAAAAACGACAGGGTTCTGTAAACGTACGGACATTCATGCCAAGTTTCACGAAAATAGGTCGATGCATTTAAGAGACGTCTGACGTCGGTTTTCTGACAAAATTATGATTTTCCTGTTTTTGTCTTAAATTATTCTACGGTTCAGTCTAATCATCTTTATATATAATACACAGAAAGTGGAATGAGTTTTGATTATAAAAATTGTTTTAATTTACACCGCACTTCCGCTTGGCCTGTTAGTGTAGTGACATTGGAGCCACACATAGATGAACAAGATTCCTTTACCCTCATGGTGTTGATTCACTGTGCAAATATAAAGTTCATTAATTACTAAAGAAAATTGTCCACAAAACTCACTCCCAGCAGCCATCGTGAATAAAATAAAACCAATATTTAGGAACCTGTCTAATACAGGTGTCTTCATGGGAAGACAAAGAATCCTAATGTTTCGTTCAATAATGTAGTGTGGTCACGTATTCTAAAACGTGTTTTTGTTTGTATACACCCAATACAACCTGGTGTCTGGGATGCAGTGGTAACTTATACCTCTGGTTACTTAGGAAGACTCGAAGTACTACGGGACCTTACTGGTGATGCAAGTCCAAATTGGTTGTTGGACTAAAATTGCTCGACCAGCAACAGCTCCGAACAGCGGATAGACAAGCTGAGTGAAAAAGGAAGAATGGTTCAAAGAAACAGGTAAATGAAGCTGGAAAAGATGAAAAGAAAGAGGAAGTTTATAGGATCGGAAATGATGAGTTTGTCTAAAGTAAATGGTGATTGAACTTTAATGTTGTTTTTCTCATAATTAACTCTTTCCATATTTAGGTAGGCCTACACGTTTCTCAAACACCGTTCAAGACAGAGACTTAAAACTTCGTACACGCGTACACGTGTTAACCACTTTTATGGAGTTATGGAAAGTGCAATAAAAAACAATAGTCTATTATAACCAAAAATCGGTTAAAACTTCAGTTTTTTTGTAAGGATTGTTTTGAAAACTATAAATCAATGTGCATTCTTCAATATGAGTTAAAACGTGGTATTCGTTAAAGATAAAGGTTCTGTCTATTAGCTGTGAAAACTTGAATTTGGGATCTCAAATGGTGGTGTCTGAGAAAGTCGTAACTGGAAATTCAAAATTTAACATTGTTTTATATGGGACGATCTTAAAAGTTATCGTGAGATATACCCCAAATAGACATACAGATAGATAGACAAATGCCAAACGGTCGAGTTAAATCTGGTAAGTCGCTTCGATCGCTCGAAAATATGTGTAACTTTCAAATATCTAACGGACTTAGGAACCGCCATGGAATCGATTCCGGTTCTGTACCCTCGTTCCGATAATAAGTACAATGTCTTTCTACTGCGCATACTTTAACGAGTGTCTGCCTTCACGATAATTAGAAATGAAATCACTCGACATGATCTGAAAACGTAAAGTCTGTAAAATACGGTGTAGGCCACGGTAGGAGAGTCACGTTTGTACGATGTGTTCCCAACGGCGGTGTGGTCACTTGAACTAACCGCAGTTACCGCAGTGGCCAACCGATTGTGTCGCACGTACAAACAGACAAAATACATATACTCGCTGCGGGCTTCACTACAACGCTTTCTGGTCCAAAGAGGTCAAGTACCTCGGATTACACCTCGACCGTCAGCTCACCTGGTGTACCCACGCTCAGACAGTTCATAAGGGAGCATCCGCTCATCTGAGCTTACTGTTTCCACTCCTGATCAGCTCAGCCATGACCAGGAAATTGGGCAGGATGATCGTCGGCGCGTATCTGCTGCCGGTCATTACCTACGCTTGCCCGGTCTGGGGTTACCTCGCCGCAATGCATAAAAAGAAGTTACAGAGCGTCCTCGACAGGGGTCTTCGGCTAGCGGCCAAAGTCCCCAGTCGCTTCTCATCACGCCTTCTAAGGAGAGGACTTGGTGTCCGCTCCTTAGACGAAACATTCAGGCGGCTTGCACGCAAATTTTATGCATGTGCGGCGAGGTTCCCAGACAATCCTCTAGTGGCTGGGCTGGGCAGGTACCGTATACGTCCAGGTGATTCGTGGAAAAACGCCCTCGGTGTATATTGCGCTAGTGTAGGCTAGCACAACAGCCGAGAATCGGCCTGCTATAGAGCACACGCCCTACTTGGGCAGGGCCACGAGGCAGGAGATCCAGAAGGTAGCTCGGAACTCAGATACCGAGCGGTTCGTCTCTGCGACGCACAACCGCACAGCCCAGAGCGGAACTACAACGCTTTGTTGTCAAATGTAGTGGATTTTGTACACATCGGAACAACCCATTGTAACTTTGCTCCCTACGTCCAAAGCAGAGATACAAACGGCTGCTCCATTCATTTTGGTGTTGTGGTGTATCTTAAATCGTCCAAAAGAGATATTCCGTGGTCCAACCCGACAGCCAAAACAATATTCGTAAACTTTTCTACCTTTACGTAAGTATCATAATCCAGTCCTCCACTATCCCACGTATCCTCCCTATACTAATTAGGGCTATGCGAAGTAAATGATAGGCAACGATGACAGTTTAATAACAAACGAAGTAAGTTAAATAATTTTAATTATTTTTAAAAATAAATTAAAACTATCAGGTATAAATTTATTTATATAAAAAAATAAATATGTATTTGCTAAATGAAACAGACAGTAAAAATCGTTGTATGTCTATTACAAATAGTGGATACGGGAATAGATATTACATGACTATGCAGAAACAATATGGTAAACACACACACACACACACACACACAGTGAAGCATTCTGTGAACACAAATTAATTATTTACAAAATGGTAAACGTTACTGGACTGAAATTTAACTTCACATCTGAGTAATAAAACTCTTGTACTCAATTCTCGATGAATGTTTAAAAATTGCAGGTTGAAAAACTTTACACAAATGTACAGAATTACTCAAGACTTTGAAACATATTCAAGTAGTTGAATGCATTGAAACAGTTCATACGGATTTATTCTCTGACGTACAATATTCGGCGTTTACATTTCGAGCGAAGAGAACAGTCAGTGTTTTAAGCACGGAATCAGGGGTGTCGACGAGAATGGAGCAACCATACACGCTCTCAGGCGTCATCGATCAACGATTTCCTGAAGGGTTGAAACTAATACGATAAACGGAGTCACGCTAGGAATTCGCTGAAGTGACGCATACACCGGATACGAGATTCACAAAACCTTTCATAGTAGGCTATACTCAATATTGATAAATTTCAGAATAACCTAACCCCCCCCCCCCCCAGCTAAAGGTAAAAATAGAAAACGAAATAACGTCTCTACGTCACACAGATCGATCACCATGAAAGACTAGTAAACATTCTTAGTACACAAAAATGGCCGTATTACGTTCATGTAAACACCTATAGTAAACAAAGCAGGTTTTTTAATGAAACATCTATACGCTCCATAGAGAATGACAGTACTATAACAATGAAAGAGACGGTTGTTGCTTTGATTTTGTAGTAGGTCTAACATTTTTTAAACAATAACGTCGGTGTATATATTATGAAACAACAATTTTATTCTGCGTATTGTTTAAATTAGCAGCCATCCTTACTTTTCTTTTATAAAATTGCTAAACTGCTAGAATTGTTATTGTTTAGACAAAGCTTTTCGTCATTACTGACATCTTCAGGTCTTAAACAACGTTGTTTAGCAATTTTATAAAAGAAAAACAATTTTATTACTCAGTTTAGATATTATCATCATCAGGCTGAAGAAACAAAATGATAACTGGTGTTGTCCCATAGTCTTCGTGGGGCGACGGTTGTTGACGAGTGGAATCTCCCACAGGCTACTTCGCGACGTTATTGGAAAGTTGATTTTACGTATGTCTCTTATTCTGTTTCACTTCGTTCAGTATTTAGCTACCACACGTCTGTGGCGCCTTTTGTTCGCAGATCGACTTTTGTTGTAAACTGTATACATGATTTTCTGTGGTTACTTTATTGTAATAAATAAACACACGAAAGTAATACTGATTCTGGGTAAAAACATTTTGTTTTTAATTACTGCTTTACAGCCTGTAGAAGTCAGGGCCGGATCCGGCTTGCATATTGGTGGAGGGGGGAAGATTTGACTTTGGGAAGCAATTATGGAAAGTTGGGCCATCCTTTAAAAGTCTAAAGTATAAATTATAAAAGTGGGTGAGGATAAAATAATAGTATGTTATTTATCAGCACAGTAAATTTATTAACGTATAAGTATAAAATCATCTGTGTTTGCCAGTTCAAACAGTTCATTGTTATTTTAATAATATTTACTTACAGTTTAAAATACAGTACACGCTAGTCACTTATGGTATGCATCAAACAAAATTAACATACCTAGTAAGATACAGTTAAATTCACAGTAATTTTAAAATAAAAGCATGAACCTAAATAACATTATATAAATTTTTTATCATATTCACAATCACATAACCATTCTCAAATCACTAAATGATGGAAAAACTATCGTCTCAAATGAATTCCCCCATACACCCGGATCCGCGCCTGGTAAATGTTCACCATAAAACTTTAAAAAATACGATTTAAATCACCGCTTTTATATACTATGTACACAGTTATTTATTTAATAAATATAAAAATAATAATACATTTCGTATATTAGCCTATAGCCGGTTTATACATAGCAATACGCGCCTCCACACACACGCCATTATTTTTTATATTAGGCCTAATTAATTTTTAGTGCATTAATATAAGTAAATATATTTTAGAATGTAAAACCTTAACAAATATCCGAATACACCAGAATCAGTAAATAGAATGTAATGAAAATTAACGTACGCCAATAAGTCTGTATAACGACGTAGTAGGGAGTACTTTATATCACTTATTTTGTGTGTTTAAATGTATAGTTTAATTTTTACATTAACATAACTACGCAAAAAGGTAATTTGTCGTTAGATTTTGGCTTTTTAGGATGGTGGTTTAAAACAACAAAAACGCTTTTTCCAAAAATTTTCAATTACTTATCTTCCCCCTATTCTTTAAAAAACGTTATGGTGGTGATAACGATTCCACTTCGATAATTTGGATTCACAAAACCTTTGAATTTACAACAGGACTACAAATAGCGGTACAGGGCGTGAACTCTGGATTCAACACGTCTGAAACAATACGCCGACTTGTAGGACAAAACCAAGTGTGGAACAGCAAAATGTAAGGGCTGCACAGTATTAATGAGCTCTTACCCCCTCGACCCTAACACTCGCCCTAACTGTACTCAGTAAACAGAGATTGTGCAGGTGAGCGCGTTTATCATGAATCATCGTAATCATCCGTTTCCGGGTTCCAGTTAGCTGGCAGTGCTTGACGATGGTTGTCAGCCAAACCGCTCTGACATATCTATCTTGTTGTTTCAGTGTCCTTCTTTATTTATTTATTTTTTTTAATTTTACTGGAAATGGGAAACAGTCTATTACTGTATGTCGAATTTGTACGTTACCATTAGGTTTGTTGTTTATGGTTAGGTTAGGTTAAACTAATGAGGTTCAGTACGATCGTAATCGGTGAGGACTCCGAATATCATTACCATCGTCATTCATCATATCTTCATTTCACCTTCTTTAACCATCTTTATTATCATGATCATCCTCTTCATCATAATCACTGTCGTCGTCATCGTCATTTTTATAATCATAATAATGTTACAGTTCAGGGTTATGACCTGTGACTACTAGGCCCTAGTATTTCTTACCTTACGTACACTTTATCGTTTATTTTTTCACTTATTAGGGCATCACTGCATTTCCAGATTAATAAAGGAAGTCTAATAATTACAGAAATATCTATAAAGATGATTATTATTTATTTTACTACGTCGATTTTTCGGAGGCTAGAAAAATTATTTTATATAAAAGGCATAATAATTATTATTACTTGCTTTAATAATTATACAGACAAGAATCTAGTCTTAATACATCATTACAGACTTCTAACATATGGTCACTTTGAAATACTAATAACAGAGTTATTGCTGAAGCTATAAAACGATTCATTTAATTGGTAAATGACATCGTAATGTTGTCAAATAATCAGTAGTTCATTGTTCATGTTTTATTATTCTAACAGTGTAATATTATTCAAAAATTATAGGAAAACACTTCCGGGTAAACTGACTGTGCGAAAAGGCGTTTTTTACAAAGCGGACTATTTTCGTCTTATGCAGCAAGTGAATTAACTTGCCAATCATTTACCAATTCAACTAGTGAATCCTACATCTTATTAGCGGAAAATATCCGTATCTTTCACAGTAATAACCGGGGCTTGGATTTTTATGGTGTAAAAATAGTTTTACAATAAAACGTATCAAATAACAGAAATCTCACTAAAATATCTGAAAGGCTGAAAAAATTACCCACAAAGTGGAATGACAATATGTAGCCTATATACTGAAATATTAAATATCTGCAATGACCACATAATTTATAATACGTTGTTGAGTGATAACTATAGGCTACTAGTATATCACAATGTAGGCTATATTAAAATGATGATGTTAATTATTAATACAAAAATTGCAATGATATTTACGGAGGTGCATAAAAACACTTTTGACGCAATAATATTTCAATCCGCTCGGTTTTTTGTACCTTATATGGAATTATTCAAGTAAGATAATTGAATGTCTATATACTGTGATTATTACGCCGTCAAGCAAACCCTAAACTGAAAATAACTTAAAAGAAGAACAAGAAAATTTCTGTTAGGAAGTTCGGTGCGTTATCGTATAAGAAGTATGTAGGCCTAAAGGGCCGTATATTAGTGCTCAAGGTTATTTAATTTCTCAGTGTCACAACTCTTAGTTTTACGACTAAATAATGACGTAAAGGAGAGAAATTACTTAAAAATAACAACAAACAAAAACAAATCCACGGAAATGACAAAATGGATTACGAAAAGGGCACAAAACAACAAAATCATATGAAAGATGACGCCCAACCAGCGCCAAGCGTGCCACTTAGAGGCATGTGATAACACAAACAAAAATATATGTTTTTACTTGAACTTTTTTTATGTAATCCTTTTAGTAGATACTTAATAAATCACGAATTTCTGTAAAAAATATAAACATAATAATATAGAGCTTAGATAGATTTTTTACTCTAAAAATTAAACAAGATTCTTGTGTCTACAGTAATTTTTTATGTACTAAAACCATTCATATTTTATTAATTTCAGTTATGTAGGAATAAAATGAAATACGTGTGTACCTTATCTGTTTTTGAGGTCCTTAAATCGATTTATACACATGGAATTTTTTTGTTTGAAATTTTAAACGATATTTACTAGCTGTATGTACATTTCACTTTAGCTGAATGTCAAACTGTCACTGCAGAGTTGAAGCAGGAAAAAACTGAAATGTATAACGAGTTAAGTTACTTGCAAACACTTAAAAGTAGTATTTCATATGGCTTTAGTAAAGTCTTATTAATTGAACGAACGAAGCGAATTCTCAGTTTTCACTCGAGCGTCTAGCATTTGTCTGTCTGTCTACCTATCTATTTGTTTGGGGCATATCTCACGACAACTTTTGAACGCATCAACCGATTTCCGTAAAACTTGGCACGCGTGCCCATACTTATACTAAACAGAACCAAATGTTTTTTATATTGATCCCTCGAAAAGTAGCGGAGAGAGGCAAAAATGTGGGAGTCAAAATTGTGAAAAAAAGCAAAATCCCACGTGGGGTATCAGATTAAAGGGAATTTAAACTACAAAGTTTGTGTTACAGAGAATTTTAACTAACATCTGAATGTAGTGTTAAGTTTTGGAAATTTCCAAATGTTTTCACCCCAGAGTCCAAAATAATAGATAAAAAATTGTGAAAATCCAGCAGGGTGTCCGTCTAAAATGACTTGTAACCCACATCTGAACGTTCCTAATTTTTAGTGTTTATTGTATGATTGTGTGCTCTACAAATGTTATAGCTAAGGAAATAGTACAGAAATATGTGCTCTAAGGAAACACTAGGAAAATCGGAATTTTTTGTAACTTTTCCGTAACTGAAAATTACCTAGTACTGAAATTTACGTAATAATAAAAACAAATGTACTTCGTTCAAAATAGTGAGCTAGTTCTGCAGTTAGGGAGCGTACTATTATATTCCATATCTCGGCTGTGCAGTAAGCTATGAATCTGAATATGATATGAGAGAAGGTAAATAAATTTAGGGATATTTGTGGTACGATTTATAGAAATCTTAGAAATAAAACAAGACACAGCACAAGGATTAAATTTTATAGGACAATTTCAATACCCACATTGACAATGTGAGTGAGGCGTGGGTCATGACAAAAAAGGAAAACGGGAAGATTCAAAGTGCCGAAATGCAGTTTCTTCGAAATACTTTAAATTGTACATTGCAAGATAGAATAAGGAATGAGGATATCAGAACAGTACTCGAAGTAAAGAACATATATGAAATTATTTCAATTTACAGAAACAATGGTGGAATCATCTGCGAAGGATGACAGAGGATCGATTGCCGAAAGCGGCGCTGAACTATAAAGCCACTGGTAGAAGAGACCTGGGTCGTCCGAGGACGAGATGGGTACCGGATCAGGTTTATATAACATAATCCTTGAAGAGGAGAAGAAGAAAAAGACTATTATATTCCTAAACGTAGTTTAATATTTCTCTACACACCTATGCGTGGTGAGTAACTCAAAAGTTTTGTCACGGCTAACTTTAAATATGACGTCATCAAAATACGGGCAGTGTTAATTATCAAAACTCAGCTCCAAAAGTCCCGACTGCTTCTCTCTGCGACCAATCCCAGTTGTTTGCTACACGTGTCGTCGTCGTCCTTTACGGCTTAGGCTAGTAGCCTGTTCCAGTCTCAATGGAAATCATCCAACCATCGCTTACGGGGTCTTACCACACTTCTCTTCCCCCCTTGGATGATAGTCAAGGGCTCTTCTGGAAAATCTAGTTGGATCAATTCTCTCTACGTGTAACCGCCACTCCGTTTTGTACCGAGACATTTTTTCATTTAAGCTTTCATCTATGCCTAGCTCCATTATATGATCATTTCTGATAAGATCTCTCCTGGTATAACCCTTTACATCCATCAAGAACCTCATTTCCGCTCCTTGTATCCTAGATATATCTTCGGCCTTTCCAATCCAAGTCTCACTACCGTACAGTAGTTGAGGTATGGCCATTACAGTATAATATTTCAATTGCGTCTCTTTCCTTGTTTTCTTCTTTAAATGTTTAATGATACAACCACAAAGCGACTGGAAGAGACTAATTTTGCTTTGAACCTCCTTTCCATCTTAGTATGTGATGCTGCACCCTAGATACTTGAACCTGTTCTAATGGTGAGTCCTGTAAGACAATCTTTGTTCTAATGTCTGTATAACAATGATTTGTCCCAGAAAAAGCGATAACATTTGTTTTGGATACGGAAATGGTTCGATTGTAATCTGCCAAAATGTCAGTAAGATAAAACAACGACCTTACTTGCACTAGGCTTACTATACACGGCTAATAATTCCAGTGCAAACGGTACAATATAAAAAATACCCACTGAAACGTGATTTTAAGCAACTGATCAGTTCGTGACCAGCCTTTCACGTCTATCTCTACTCGTTCGATTTTCCAGGCGTAACTGCTATTCCGAAATGTTTAAATCCGGTGTAGAAGAGAAACCATAGACATTGTAACATTGTGTTGGTAAAGCTTAAAGGAAATCAAGGTAACTTGCGTATTTGGGATTATAGTATTACAAAACTTCCTTTTTTCTTTAGGTAACAACTGTTTATCACATTCGAGGATCCAAAGAGGGGATGGCGAAATTACCCCCTCCAAATGGGCACTTCAGACAACATTTTTTCGTCGTCTTATGATTGTATAGAATGGTTTTGTGTTTATGAATATGATACAACGTATCATGTTATACATGTTCATACTCATGGTTTTACTTTAAAATTTTAAAGGCCTATATTAAATTATAACTGTACCTACCTTATCACTATGTTAATTTTTGTTTGATAAATAGCTTAAATGAGTAGTGTGTTTTTTAAACTGCAAATGAATATTATTAAAAGAACAATGCATATTATTAAAGAACAAACACAAGTACGATTTTATACTTGTACGTTAACGAACGTATTGCCCTGATATAACACACTCATTTTATCTTCACTAATTCCAATTGTTTATACTTTCGACCAGCAGTCAACAACCCTGCGCCCGTCGATAAGGTTTGACGCGCCCCCGAAACAATTTGTAATTTTCTTTTCTTTTGAACGAAGGAACGCACACGCATTGTACCTGCTTCGAAGTACTGAATTATAGAATATCACAAGCTGTTTGAAGTTTTACTTTTTTCTAATACAATAACTACCGGTACTGTAAGTTAGTTTTTCCAAGAAAAGGAACTGAAACCTTCATTTATGTTTTGAATGTGATTTTTACATTTCCGTGCACTTTATAAAAATAAATAGTGTTATTGTGGTAAGTTTTTTAAATCGATTTTTATTAAAATGTGTTCCTGTTTAAACATTTTTTCGTTTAAAGTTTTGTTAGTTTTAATGTGTGTGTGCATGATGACAGATTGTTGATGACCTACTCCTAACGTGAAAAATTTTCACAGATTTATATGAAAAATACTACAAAGCTTTTTTTCATTCGGTGTTCCACCTCGCTAAATATATGCGCAAGGGTATTACAAAGCGACTGTTAATGTTTATCGTCCAGCTATTGACCATTGATGTCGAACAACGTCCAGTTCTGCACCTTTCTATTTTCCATTGATGGTGTGGGGAGGGGTGCGCCCATCGAACTGGTCCTCAGTTATATATGCGTCCCCATAAATTCAGAGGTTGCCTACGACTGCTTTAGACAAATAAATAATGGTCCAACTTTTCATATTCTCCCCCCACCCCGAAATTCAACTCTTTCCCTGAAGACTGAATAAATAGTATGACAGAACAGTCCTGAATACCGGCCTGACTGAAACTTCTTCTTCTTCTTCTCCACTTCAGGTATTAGGTCATAGACCTCTTGCGCCCTCCGGCCGTGATAGAACTCACGCCCCACCCCAGCCAGAGAGATATAAGCCAAACTTTTAACCCACGCCCGGGGGCAAGCCGTGCGGTGGGGGTGGGGGAGAGTGTTGTTTATGTGTGTAGTATATATTGTGTGCCCTTGTTACTTATCTGTCCCGGGTATGCCAGAGAAGACGTACGTATTATTTGTCCGCGTACGTGCGGGTAGACGAGCAAATCGAGCCCTGGAACTTCAATTATTAAAAAAAGGAACTTGACCGTACTACACACACACACACACACACATTGGTACATAAATGTTCAGAAGGTTTGTAACAAAGCCTAAATAGGCCTATGCATATTATTTATTTCTGGACGTGATAAAAAATGTCTATACTATGTCGGTTTAAATTAATTACATATCGGTTATTGAACTTTTACGGTATGGCCAATTGCAAGTTTTCATTTCGGGGGAAGGTCAGCACAAAGTAGAGAGGAAAAGAATTATGGCCAGCCATCTCGTAACATTTTTGTAGATAACATTAATTATTACTGCTTATTCGATAGTATGCACACCTACGTTGCCAACGCCCAGAAATGGATTTATCCTACATGGACCACTTCCCAACTCTGTTGTGGAGACGAACATTGTCAGAACTTTTCAGAAGACTAGATTTGATAAGTAACATTAACCCAAGCCCTTCACCGGTTAATCACCACTGAATATCAAACATTTGAAGGATTCTTTACCCTCAACATTTTTTTAAATTTCACTCTGTGATCACAAATTTGGTTCTTTTATGTGAAAGGCGATCAACAGATCAATATGAATTTTATCTGCCAGATACAAGGATTTTATTAGGCAAGGTTAGTGACCGTTCTTCTTCACTGAAAATAAGCAAAACTTGAAGCCGATAAGTTTTCATGTAACGGTGACTTATTCTCAATAAGCAGGATAGTTATTTGTAGGAATTTAACACGCTACCAAATACAGGAAAAAGTAAAATCCAAACGATTTTAACTTGTCAGAGAAAGTACATAAAGGCCGAATTTACTTTAGACTACTCGTTAGTTCGTTAGGCAACCTAGGAAGATTGAAAATGTTAGCTTGACCCAGGGTTGATTTTGTAAACCTGATTCAAAAAATTTCCATTTGACAATACAATCAAAACCGAGCACAGGCATTTTGTTTGCATATCAGAAATCGTAGGAACGATTAATGTCCGCTTAATCTACATTTCTCAAATTAAGACGACAATTATCAGCTAGGCCGATATTAAGCGTTTGAATAAAGAATGTAAAACATAAGACGCATTAATCTGCTACAAAATGTTTCTTCGTTTTTAGGTAAGGCTACACTACCAACTCAGACTTCAAATGTTTTAGAAACAGACTCTAGTCCCGCTACAGATGTTAAACGATTTTCGACGACGAGGCAGAAGTTTATTATTCTTATGAATTAATGCGATTTATATTAAAAACAAAAAGAAATATATCGTAAGGTGGCAAAACAATGTGAAGGGTACTCACGTTCCATTTGGATCCACAATACGACCGGTGTCGACCGCCACACTGTGCCTCTGCGGTTTGTCTTTCCTACGGTTGCCTGCACAAAACACAATACACACACATAGTCAGAACGGCTTGCTGACAAAGAACAAATTATATATTTGGAGTTTCGAGCACAAGGAAATGAAAGGGAAAGAGCTACAAAGCACATCGATGTGTAATATATATATATATATATATATATATATATATATATATATATATTATACATCGATGACAAAGAATAATACAGATGCCTTCATAATATTTCACTGTTACAAAAAGACAAATATGTTTATTATAATTATAGAGTGATTACATTAAAGACAAGATAAAAGGAAAAATATTGCTAGGATGATATCAGAGGCTTTTACAGTAAACCTCAAAACATATTAATATTTGAAAAATGTAAACGAAATTAATACATTAATTTCTAATAAAAATACGATAGGCACGAAGTCTCTATGATACTCTTGCTATTATTACTACGTATTTTAATCTAGGTTTAAAATATCCACGAACTCTTACGCGTTTGAAAATTGTAAATAGGGGTGCGAATAAGGTCGATTACAAGTTTTAGACAAACAGGGCGTCTGGCTAGAAAAGAAAGTAGAACACAATCACAGAGAATACCTAGATTAGAGGCTAAAAATTATCAAGAGAACACCATAACGATCCTTCCCAAAATTATGGCACAATCTGTTTAAATTCTATCGAACAGTAGACTGAACAAGATTATTTCCAAATGAAATTAATCGAGGTCAATTGTAAACACTTATTCTCAGTATCAGGCAGGCAAGTACTAAGTGAATACGCATATGAACGACAGTTTCCTTGTTTTCGACAGTTCAACATCTTTTCCTGTTATGTAAACACTATCAGGTACGGTCGGTTTCTCATCTGCATTGTCCTGAGTGGCATACAGTCTAAGTTAAGCTGACCAACACAAGAAATTACACAAAAATACGACAACTAAAATAGATGTGAGATGTGGGGTCGTACAGGACGAAGGGCATCTCCCGGTGCTGAGCCGTATCCCGTGTCCCGTATGCCGTATCTTCTTATTATAGAGCTCCCGCCGTGGGGACAGCAATTCACTGGATTTTCTAGGCGTGGCCAGTTACCGGCCGTGTGATATCAATTAGACAGGTCTAATCGAGCGTGAGGGTTCGCCGACGTCGGGTCCAAGATTCACCTGGCACAGACGGGTTTTGACCGAGGGCGCTAATTAGGGGATTGCCCTGAAAGCGGGCACTGCGACCGTAAAACTTTCTAGAAAGTGTCCGTATGGTGGTGTTCAGCGAATGGACACAGGGAAGTAGAGGTGGTGGCTTGAGAATCGATATCATTCTATAAACAATATACTTGCAAAATTCAAAGAGGCTATAGTAAGCCATTCATTGTGGTTTAGTTAACAATGAACCAATATTTTAACAGCGAGTGAATTACAAGTGCACTTCCTGGAAACAATTCTATACAACTTCAGTATACAAAAATTAAAATAATCTGCAAGACATAGGCTACAATAATACTACTTCCGAAGAAAATATAAAGAGTAGTTTTATTTTCCTAGTATGTAAAAACGTTTGTTCTTAATACAACAATTTCTGGTAAAACGTCCATTAGAAATCGTCACTAGTAAATTTAAATAATAAAAATTCCTAGAAAAATACTGAAAATCTTGTGGGTCCAACTTGTACAGGTACTGAGAAGAGCAAACAGTGAACAGGAACTAATGCCAACCATAAAATCCAGGAAGATTGCTTATTTGAGACAGAAATACAAAGTCACACAAGTTATTCTGAAGGGGAAAATTCTTGGATAACTGAGTACAGGGGGAAGACAACGATCTGTCTCGACAATGTCAATGAGTGGACTGGAACAAGAGCAGCTTTACCGCCTAGCAGAAAATCGTCGAGCTCTAGCTGTAGTCAGCCAGCAAGGCACATACGAGAAGAAGTTTAAATAAATATTATCATACGACATAAGCCTGCAAAAAAGACGCTCACTGTATCTTCGATTCTGTGTCTTAGGCCTTTACTACAATACGCAACTGATTGCAGAAGAAGTTATGGGGTACTGGTTTGTATGTAGCGTATATACTTACTGCAATTGGTTACACGGTCTGCTATCGATAGCAAGACAGTTGCAAGCCTTGCAATTGCTTGTGCAACATTTAGTTTCACGCACTCGTTGTGGGGCATTGATTCAAATGTACCCTATTGCACTATTCAACCGATTGCATGGAACTGTGCTGCGCGCGCATTCTGTAGACAACGAAGGAATTTCATGACACGGGACCGAAACAAGATATATATAATTTTTTACAAACCGCCAATATCTTAAAAACGAAAAGGAGGATTTTATTGAAACAAAAAACAGAATGAAATTTGTAATGTTTTCTAAATTTCACTTGCTGACACCATATACCTATCTCTTATAGAAAGAAAGTTTATCTCATGGCTAACATTTTACTACATGCAAATTAACAAACATTTAATGACATGGGACCGTTTTAATTTTTCTGTTCTTGAAAATTATTGAAGTTATTGGTTCAAATTTATGTCTAAAACTTCACCAAACTTCAAGGAACTCTGTGATGAACGAGTTTTCTTTATCGGATCAGTAGTTGCAGAGGTTAGCGCAGACAACGATACAAACAAATTTTACCTCTTTATAATGGTAGTATAGACGCCATGTTTATTCTGCAACTGATTGGAGGGCAGTTGCAGCCTGTTTTACTACCGTGCAACTAGTTTCATGTGGGCTTAAAATCAGTTGCATGCAATCAGTTGCGTAGTGTAATAGGGACCTTACACTCCGACGTCCGGAAACGGATAATCGATATTATAAGGAGGTCACGAAGGAAACTAATTACTATTTTCGAAATTTATCCACACGCATTTAACTCTGAAATTATCGGTTGATTTTAAAAGTGAAATGGATATGACAGAAAAAATCTGTTAACTTGAGCTTTTAAGAAATCACATTACTCAACACTTCAAGGAAACGTTGTCTTTATTGTTCGACGGGAATTCCACGGAAGAGTCGATACGTATAAAATAGGGTCATATATTGAACGGTAACAAGACAGATATTGTATTCCTTTGCTGTATATTGAATTTCCCAATGACGAAGTATTATCATAACTAGCCCATACCTAGGACCAGCCTCCTGCGGCACTCCAAGTGATTCAAAACATGTAACATAAAAAAAAATATATAGATGAATATTTCAAAACAATGGATTTAAAAAATCATAAAAATCAAAAACCGATTATGATAATAGTTACAGTGCACGTAATACATAATAATATCGCATTCAGAAGTTGTGTGAAGGTGAAAGTGACCAAGCGGACATTTGATGTTCAACAGTTAACCACGAAAACGCAAGGAAAGGAGCTCATTGATATAAAAGTCGAACATCAATATAAGAACTAAAGTCTGATAATAATGACTTCAGAATTTAAAAAACACATAGGCCTACACCGACGTCGAGTAGAACCTCTGTATTTACTTACGCTGAATAGTTTAAAATATTATTTCAGACATTCTGAATACTTTCATTGACTGAATTCTAATTTAGATAAGTGGTAGATAATAACCATGTTAAAGATCGTCTTAACTTCTTCTTCACTAGTCCTACGTTTTATACAGTAGGTGGTTCGAGAGTTGGAACTTTTTTATAAATGGCGTTTCTTTCTGGAGAAGAACTTCATCATAAGAATCAATTCACAGTCTAATGATAATGTGATGTACTTATAATATACACACACTTATTGTTTACTAATGGTACCTATAATCTCAATTTTCTATTGTATTGCATTTATTGTTCATAGCCTAAAGGTACCATGCCACTGTTCATTTATGGTACCTTTAGGCTATGAACAATAAATACAATACAATAGAAAATTGAAATTGACAGTCATAAAAATGAGTGTTTAAAAGGAAATCTCTATTAAATTGGCCATTTTTCTGCTCGTGCACGATACTTCTAGTTTCGTGCATCTGTTTCGAAGTTGGAACCGCCAGATGAGATGCCATTAATACTTTCATGATTATAGACTCGACATTTTATAAACAGTTTTAGGAACATTATTTTATTTAAATAAAATAAAATGATAAAAATATTGGTTAAAATTGGGGCGCGGTACTGACATTGATATTTTATGACGCCTGAGTTCATAACAAAATCGTGAACACTACCTGTCGTTCACATCTTCGTGTTGACAATTCACATAAAATGTAGCAACTCAAATACGAAGCAGCGGAAAACGCTAATTTTTTTTAAAATTATTCAGCATCTTTAAAGCGTCATCCTGTCACGACCAGAAACGCAAAATTCGTCAGCTAGTTATTTGTTTTCTTCTTGATGGTAGAAACCATCAGTACAAACAAATAAAAACAATTAAAAAAGGACTTTGTCAAATTTTGTTGCTTCCCTGCTATATACACTTTTTCCTCGAACGAGGCCTTTCGGTTTCGCAACCATTATCAAGTTCTTCCTACAACAACAAACAACCAGAACTTGATAATGGTTGCGAAACTGAAAGGCCTCGTTCGAGGAAAAAGTGTATATAGCAGGGAAGCAACAAAATTTGACAAAATTGTTATGAAGACTGCTAACATAGAGAAAATAACTGATAATTAAAAAATGTATTTTGAACAATTATTTTTCGCTTTTGTTATTCTCTCAGCCATTTCAGGACAGCTGAGTAGCAGACGTACATTTCCATATTATGAAGTCATACTCTTTAAAAACACCAAGTCTGTACATCAAACAATCATTTAAAAAGTTCCCGGACTACGAGATTAACACAAGCTGAAGTAGTAATACAAACGAAAAGTTTAATGAGCTCGGACCCGCTGCGCTTCTCGCCGGGGAATCAGTTTCAATCGGAAGGCTCCTATTTTCAAAATGTAACCTCACGGAACAGAAACAAATATGAAATTCTGCCGTCAGCCGAAGTAGTACGGGTATTTGTGTTTCTTTACACGTAATAATTTATGTTAGTTCTTTAAGTGAAAGCCAGATGCCAGTAACAGTCTGAAGAGAGAAAGATTCAAATAACAGTACTTATCAGCTGTTAATTTTGTTATTTTGTATTCTCAAACACAAAATGACAAACATGTTATACAGTAGTAAGGATTTCAACTGTTTTTTGCAAATAACGTTTTGTAAGATATTTTTAAAATACTGTTCTAAAACGTTATCGCTAAATACGGTGTACAAAAATTAAACCAGAAATTAAAATATTCAAACTAGACAATAAAACTAGAAATTTTCAAACAAAAAGGTAATCTCAACGTGTATTAGCAAGCAACACACACACACACACACACACACACACACACACACACACACACACACACACACACACACACACACACACACACACACACACACACACACACACACACACACACACACACACACACACACACACACACACACACACACACAGTAGTAATTATTGTAGGTAAACGCGGAGTCTGAATATTGCACTGAAACGTCTACAGTCAAAGCGTTACAACATACTACATTACATAACTGAACGAGCGAAGCGAGTTCTCAGTTTTCAGTCGACCGTTTGTCTGTTTGCCTGTCTATATATCTATTTTGAGGTGTGTCTCACGATAACTTTTGAACGCGTCAACTGACTTTCGTAAAACTTGGCGTGCGTGTCCGTAATTTTACCCTACAAAGCACTATTGTTTTTGACAGTGAACTCCCCGAAAATAGAGGGCCGACAGGCAAAAATGTGGGAGTAAAAGTTGTAAAAAAATCGCAAACGCCCATGTGGGGTATCAAATGAAACGGAATTTTAACTAAAATCTGAAATAGTGTTAGTTTGGAAATTTTTGGATGCCAGGGCCGAAAAAGTGGGCAAAACTTTGATCAAATCACAAATTGCATGTGGTAGGCCTATATCAAATGAAAGAGAATTTTAACCAGAATCTGAATACAATGAACAGTTTAGAAATTCAAAAAATGTTTAACCACAGGGTCAAAAAGTTAAATTAAAAATTTTCCTATATTAAAAAAAAAATCAGCCGAGTGTCAGACTAAAAGGAATTTTAACACAAATCTGATTGTTTGGAATTTTTAGCGTTTATCCTACGATTAGACTACAATTGTTACTTTACTAAACAAACAGTAGAGTAATCAGTATTTTCGTAATTTTTATGATAATTGAAAAATTATCTTTTATCAAAATTGTAACTGTACTTCGATCAAAATATTGAGCGAGTTCTGCAGCTCAGGGAGTATACTATATAATAGCGTTAGTACATAACCACTCCTATATATCAGTATTTGTAGCGTAAATTAAATCTGAATTAGAAAAATAAAGCCAAAAAACGAAAATTACCAACACCGTGTTTTTTAATACACGTAACGGAACGTAGAAAGTATAAACTCTGCTAAGTATGTTTTATTATATAATTTTAATAAACATGCATGCGTGCATATGCTCCACAAAAAATGTTTTGAGATATATGATGAGGTAACATAAATAATTCCAGTAAACCGACTCGTAAATATGGTTTTTTTGTCAAAATGTTTAATACTGAAAAATAAATGTCCATCTAAAGAGTTAAACAGATGCTTTAATTTTTACATTTTTGCAACTAATTAGACTTTATTTAACAGACTATTATCTGTATACACTAAGTTGGCGTCTGGGATTACCCGGGCCAGCCCCAGGTAGTCGCCGGCCC
The DNA here is from genome assembly GCA_034769895.1 of Magicicada septendecula. NCBI lineage: Eukaryota > Metazoa > Arthropoda > Insecta > Hemiptera > Cicadidae > Magicicada > Magicicada septendecula. The sequence continues at coordinate 158,906 of JAWRYS010000583.1, read as the reverse complement.
AGACGCCAACTTAGTGTATACAGATAATATTTTTTTTATTTAACTCCTAAAGGCAATGCCTTGTCGCTGTCGCCACGTCACTCTATCCCTTGCGATATTCTTTATTTCTTTATAGGACCCACCATTCACGACACTCATTGTGCTGCGGAAGTATGCAGTTCTTGGTCTTCCTTTGGGCTTCTTCCCCACTACTTTGCCCTCAAAGATGTTAGTTAAAAAAGCACTATGTCTGATCACATGCCCTATCAACTTAATCTTCCTCACCTCTATACTCCTAAGCAGTGTTCTATTCTCATTTATTTCCTCTAAGATCTGTTCATTCGTCTTCCTATCTGTCCAACTAGTTTTTGTCATTCTCCGCCAAATCCACATCTCCATTGCCTGAAGTCTGTCACTCTCCACCTTCCCTAAGGTCCACGATTCACACCCGTAAGTTAAAACACTCCATACAAATACCTTAACAAACTTCTTCCTTGTTTCAATACTAATATGGTTGCTTGTTAATAAGTTCCTTTTGCTCTGGAATGCTTGTTTTGCCAGAGCTACTCTCCTCTTAATCTCTGCCAGACACTTGTAACTATGCTACCCAGGTAACAAAATTCAGTAACGTGCTCCAATATCGTGTTGTTCAACATAATGGTTGATTTAATGTACAGATAATATATTAATATTAAAATATATGTTGACTGCGGTCAAGGTGTTACGAATAATCTTGAACAGTAAGAGATTATTAAAATACATGGCTGGCCGTGAAAAACCCGCTTACATAAAGTCAAAATATTTATCCGTTCAGTAACGCGCAAACCCATCACATAATGTACACAACAGCTCAGACGAAGCCATACGGCATTGTAATGTGTACGTTAACAGAAATCGTAAATAAATATTCATGCATACAGCGGCGTGAGAGAAATCGTAAAGCGGGTCGCAAGGTTAAGTCTCCGATTACTTCATCGCAGTCGTAGACAGCTTGGCAACTTCACACGAGAACGTTTGGTTCGCTTTATCGCTACTAGAGCGCAGGACAACACGTACATCGATATTAACATGACTTTTTCCATCATAGTTGAAATGATTGTTTAACTGGGGGTTGGTTGCCATCTGCTAACATGAATTCTAGAACGATCGGGCTCCAAAACTATGGCAATCCGCAACTGAAACCTGTAGATATAAAAAAACGATTATACGACGTGTCATTGGCATTTCATTATATATTATATCGTTGACAAAATAAAAATAGTTTTCAAAATGATGACTTTTTGTTTGAAAACTTCCAATTCTTTTGGTTATTCAATGAGCTTAACATTTTTTAACAACAAACATGTCAACTCATAATACACTTCCTTATAAAATAGTATCTTTTAATTAAACACGAAACAGTTATAAATACGAAATAAACATTCACCACGAAAATAAATAAGAAAAATTATAATACACAATTTTTTTTTTTTTTTTTTTTTTTAAGCGACAGTCAGTACTTTTCTTGTGTGGCCTATCATCATTTCTGTATAATTTCAGCTTTACACTGAAGTTTTCCTTTTGTGAATCACGAATTTTTTGTAATGCATCAACAAATAAGCATGTACACAACATGGAAAATTAAAGAAACTGACACTAATTTAAACGCAAAGTCACAACATACCACTTATCACGATAAACATTTATCAGCTGTTTAATCCTTAAAATTCGCATTACTAGCCATTTTTTAAGGTTAGATAAAATACCGGACTTGGACGAAACTCCCTGGGTCATTCTTGAAAAAGAAGAATGTCAAAGAAAATTCGGACGGATTGCAACCCTAGTTTAGCGTAATACAAGTTTTACACAATTAAAAAGGTTTTTATAATAAACAATATCTTTTATTTATTAGCAATAAGAAAATACACTCCCTAAGCTAATCTGCTGATTAGTGTACACACGTAAGAAATGTACAACTAGATGGCGTAAAGAGGTAATCCATCCAGCGATGTCACCTCGTGGTCCTTAAAGGTCGGATGTCCAAAGTCTTCTCAATCTTCTGTCGATTGCAGGCTGTAGAAGTAGCATGATCAGCGGGTTACGACAGTTTTAAAGTCTTGTATCGTATCTATTACCACGTTCACGGAGACTTCACGGACGTATGGAACATGGAAGTCTATGTGCAAAGTGTGGTTGGTCATAACTGCGATTGCTCGTAGGATCTTTGATCGCTGTATGATTGCTATGTTACATTTGGTGGCGCAGCCCCAAATCTCGATTCCGTAACTCCATATGGGTTTAAGGATAATTTTATACAGATGAAGTTTCTTGTTTATAGATAGATTGTTTTTTCTGCTTATCAGCCAGTTAATTTGATTAAATGTTAAACTATTCGTTTTCTTTTCTGTTTTATGTGGTGTTTCAGGTCAGTTTAGCGTCTAAATGAAGACCTGGGTATCTCACTTGTGGTATTTCGACGGGGTCGAGATGAACTGTGGGGCAGTTGCCTCTCCGTAAGGTGAATGTAATGGCGACGACTTGGATTCATTGACCTTGATTTTCCATTTTCGTAGCCATCCGCCGATGAGATAAAACAATATCTGAATGTTGAAAAATCAACGCTACTGATGAATAAAATAATAAAATATGGATGTTGAAAAGTCGAACACTGCTAACGAATTTATGCAATTTAAGCGTTTACGCTAACATCAGTGAGATCTGTAATATCCAAAATTAAAAAATGTTTTAATGACTATTATATAATACAAATGAAGTGAATATTTAGCTATTTCAAGTGTCGTTTTGTTTGACACACGAGCGTTTCTGGTTCACTTGACGTAGACGTTTTTACGCGGATATAACCGTCATTCTACTTCGCACACTCAGCCTTACTTAGCGCGCGCAGTGGCTCTGTTCTTTTAATGTGCAGTGAATTATTGAGAAATAGACAGTAACAAATGATTTCGTATAGACGCCAGTTCCTCGAATGGTTTCCTGAAAAGTTCGTTGTAAAATATAAAAGACTACGATTGTATTCGAACGCATTAAGTCTCTTGTCTTCTTCGCTAAAATGATTTTCCGGCTGTTGGGCCGTGGTTCTCTTCTTGTAGAGCCAAACGTTTCGACTGCAGCTGCGGTAGTCATCTTCAGCGGTCTTCTGCAGCTGCAATCGAAATGTTTGGCTCTATAAGAAGTGGACCACGGCCCAACAGCCGGAAAATAATTTTTGTTAAGATAATTCAGCCGTGAAAGCGAGAATGTAATAAGTACAGTTGGCGTAAATATGGAACCGCTCCTTCCAGTGGCGTATCCAGAATTTGGCCTTGAGGAGGGGGTCTCCGTGGTCGGATGGCTTTATACAAAAATAAACAAATTAAAAACTATTCAACATTACTATCTATAAAGTGGCTGTTTACAAGAAACTTATTGATTGGATTGGTTTTCTACATTTCATATTTCAAACGTATACGCAAATGCTCTGTTTGTATATAAAAAAAAGAGTTACACAGTTGAAACTTTTGTATATTAGCGTACACAACAGAAAAAATAATAAAACAGCCAAAAAATTAAGAAATTAACAAAATTCGTCAACTTTTTTTTACCCTGTAGGGAGGTCCGTCCCGTTCGTCCTCCCCCGTAAATACGCCCCTGGGCTTCTTCCTGAAAAGTCCAACTTGCTAGGCTACGACCCACAGAAACATGAATGGCTGTTGTGTTATACGTTTTGAAAATATGCCCTCCAACACACACAGAGAAACATTCTATTTACAAAGTACGCGTAACATAATGGTATTATAGTGACTCGGTATTATTCGGTAGACTCGAAGACAAATACTATTAATCACGTACTACGGTTAAAGAAGTAACAAGCTTCCAAGCTAGTAACAAGTAGGTTAACGACGAGGTGATCATTTCAGCTAATCAAAGTAGGAGATAATATATAACAACATTCATTAAGCGAAAAGTAAGTATGTTGTTATCATTCACTATGTTATCTTACGATAAATAATAAAAAGAAGAAGAAGAAAACGAAGATGGAACAGCAAATGGAGGGTGGGAAGGAAAAGATTACAAAAAATGTTTATAGTATAATAATAATATTATTATTGTTAAATAATAACAAAATTATAATAATAGTTACAGCAACATAACAGTAATAATACTGGTAAGAGTAACGAAACGTGGATGCCCGCGGTGGGGAATGAGAGAGACACTTGGCCGATTCTCAACTGTCGAAAATTTACGTTCTTGTTTTCCTTACCAGATAGCAGCACAGTACTATGCGTCCTTCTGCGTACACTATTCTAAAGTTTAACGTTCATCCAAACCCAAATTTTATTAAAATAAATTCAAACATCATTTAACTTGTCATGGATTGTAATTGCCTAAAGTTATCCCCTAACCTGCATGTACAAAATACATTATGTATGCCTCACTCCTCCACCAAACACCGCTTTGTTAACAAGGACCTTTTCCCATTTTAGCATTTGCGACACTAAAGATGTTTTTTAATTGTCCAGTAAAAACTTTTGGTAATTTTTTTGTAACTTGACACGTTACTCATTTCCTGTGTTCACTTTGGGCGTCATACAGAGGGACGGATGCAGCGAGATATTTTTAAGGGCAGCATTTTTTAAAATTAATCGACTACTCGTGAATGGGATTTTTAATAATTTAAAAATAAAACTACCCTACTTATTTGCTACCAAAGATAAAATAATTTCCTCACAAGAGGACTCTTTTTTGAAGATTTTTTTTTCAAGAATAAAATTTGTTCAAGGATTTGATTGATAGAAACGATTTCCCTGATTTCTTCCCTTGTGGGTCCGCCCTGCATCATAAGTATTCTGACAATCATTCTCCGACACGTAACACATTATTTACTTTTCTTGTTTCGTCTTATTCGTATTCTAATCTCTTCTCTTTTCGTATTTTTTTCATTGTTTTTCCACGAGCCCATAGTGCGTAGCGTCCAACGCAGTTCAGACCAATGTAAATTTTTCAGTGGAAATGATTTGGTATAAATTAAATTCTATTATACATTTTTAAAACGTTATAAGGTAATTTTTTTAAATTTCATTACATTCTAATTAATGCACTTTGCGTTTTAACATTTTTAAGTTTGAAAGGAATTTATTAATTGTTTAAGTATTAGTTTTATAATGCAGTGAGTAGCGAATTTCAAAAAGCAATTGGTCTTAAGACGGGGAACGAGAATTTCATTTTGAAAGCGATATCTCGTAAATAGTCCTACTTTGTGATGTTGTGACGCCATTTTGATCTAACCATAGTTACATTTATTATGGTAATTAAATTATATTTGCAAATATCTGTATGCTTGCGTCCCGGAATAGCAAAACAAAATATTTCTGCACGGTTATTATTGAATATGCATAACCAACAGTTAACTTTTATTTTCTCATTCACTATGCCGTTCGAGGTTTTACGAACTGTGAAATCACCTATTTACTTTTTATTTGTTTACAGAAAGTTCTACAAATAATAATGCATAGGAGACTCTCTTATTGAGACTAGTAGAACTAGCGAGAGTGTGAGGACGTGGCATATAATTTTTCTAAGTGGACACGCGAGCGCGCGTTTCAGTGCATCCAGAAGAAAGCATGAAGTGGCGAAACGTGATCAACGGGGAGATGTTAGACGTAATTCATGTTTTAGGCATTATTTGCATACACGTTTAAAAACGTTAATCTCGTGAATACGTTCGAATACATAAATCATGTTTCTTGCATTTTGTTTGGCAGCAGAAAACCCTCAGCACTGAAGATAATTCTCAATACCTTTCAACAAAAATCCGTACAGGGAACAGCAAAGTGAAGGAATTAAAAAGTCGAAACGGTCGCCATTTGAAATGAAAAAATTTTCGTTATCTGGTCTGTGACTTAACATTACACCGCAGAAATGCAGAATGCACCTACGATACGATAACAGTTCGAGATAGCTAAATAAAAACTGCACCTCTCATTGCTATCAGCTCGTTTAAAAAATTAATTCAGATAATTTCAATAGCCATTGAAGCCATTGTCATGAGCAGTGATAAGAAAAGTTTTGTTTATTATCGCCAAAATATGTCAAGGTCGCTAATGTAAGTTTGAATCAATGGAATTGATTGAGTTTAAAATATTTCAATAAACGGTATTTCTTCCCATTACGTTACTTGCTACTGTCACGACGTGTGCGAGTACAAACTGTGAAATGATACAGGAAAAGCCTTTCCTGATAGTGTCAATTACGCGTGATTCCTTTTACTACGTGTTTGTTTACCAGGAAAATACGCGCATTAATTCCATTCCGTGTCACTGACTATGGCGCCTACAATGATATGTTTTATTACTTATCATGTCAAGGTGAACGGTTGCGACGTAGACAGATAAACACCGATTATTCGTACTTAAAAATAGCATACACAAATCCAGTCGACTGTCCTTCACAGTAGCGTATACCTTTTTCCTGTCTTGAACTGGATTTTCTCTCTTCGTCCATTCCCCTGCACACGCAAATGCATCTGACCACTGAAATGTTCTTGATGCTATTTACCTGTTATCCTAGAACATACATGCACACCCATGGCAAAAAAATTGAATCTTCTCTACTACCAAACTTTAGAACCACACCCACGTAAGGAAACAAGGGGATAGGATTTTTTAAATCGTATAGTAGAAACCAGGCGGTCGTACGAGACATAGGCTGCGATGGAACGATCAAAATATAATATTCATCAGGAGGATCAAAATAGAGGTCTGAAGAGAAAGACGCCAAGACTCGAGAACTAAAGAAAAACTGGACCTTATCGGTTAAGTGGTAGGATGCAGTGAGCAATTACTCTGCGTAGCAGTCGCCAGTAACAACGCATTTCCCCTCCAACGCATTTTGCACCATTCCATAGTGACAGCTTGGCCCGTCACTCTGTATGCCGCAGTCGCAAGTGTAGTAGTATCGTAGCATATCATGAATTTCCTTCAGTTAACAGCACAGATTTCCGACAAAGATTCAGCGATACAGTTTCTATCAAACAAAAATATTTTACATAACCCAAGAATTTGTACGAACGGCCATCAAATGAAACTGTATACGACAGGCAAAGACCGTTGAGTATGTTCTAAAAAGGACTGCCGGGAATCGTAACAAGTGCGACAGGATACATTCCTAAATAATTCTGGATTAGATTTCCGCACAATCGTATACTTCATTTACTGTTGGAGTAAGGAGTACACAACCGTGCAATACTGTCAAGATGGGTTAGAAGTGAATCACTCCACATGCGTGGATTGGAATTCATACATGCGAGAAGTGTGTGAGAATCATTTATTAAAAAGTCCAAAGATTATTGGTGGACCTAATTTGCATGTAGAAGTGGACGAGACTTGTTTCACTAAAAGAAAATATAATAGGGGACGAGATTTGCCAAATCAACGGGTGTTAGGTGGAATTTGTCGTGAAACAAGAGACTGTTTCCTTGTGAGCGTTCCAGACAGATCCGCAGGGACTTCAGTGCCTATAATAAACCAGTATGTTGCCCCAGGTTTCCACTGTCCACACGCGCGCGCGCGTGCCAATTTATAGAGCATAAATAAAGAATGGTGGAAGTGTGGTGATCAACTACACAAAGGATCTGAAGAGGTCCCCTGAGTTACAATTTTTTCAGGGAATGTAAAGTGAAACATGTAAATGTAAATGTAAGCCTATAATATACATAATGTATATAACGTAAAGCCTATATGATACATTTTGATTCTTTCATTTGGTAACAAGTATTATTTTCGGCAGTATTTTTTAACTTTTAATGGTGGTAGCCGTGGCGGTAGCGATACTACTACTACTACTAGTACGAGCACTGTCCCGTGCAATCTCTGTGCATCAGTCAGTCTGTCCAATTAGTAAAATATTATCGTGTTGAGTCCACGTGTACGCAATTGGTATTCACCAATCGCAGCTTATCATTTTCAACGAAACCGACCCGTCTTGTCGTCATTCTGCTGTCATTGAGCAGTATTCTGACATCTTTCCGCAACTGGAGCTCGTCTGAGTCTTAGTAGCGGGCGACGGGCTTCCACCCCTCCTGTCAGTGTAGGCTTTGTTTCAACGATGCGCAGAAACACCTCAATAATGTGTCTACATTAGTGGAGATAAAACATTCATTACGACTGGATAACACGTGCTTCGATATAAAAATACTTTTGAGTCAACAATATTTAGACTTTTATTTTCTGCGATACACATAGGCCTAATTCTTTTTACACGCAAAATAAGTAAATAACAGCATGTTGTGTTATTAGAATATTATACAAGTCGAAAATAATTTTCCTAAGAAAATGAATAATTTCACTAGCAGTTTACCGGATGGGAAATTTGTACAAAATTACGTTATTTCATTACATCACAGAGCGCTGAGTTTTCAATAGTTTGAATTTAGTCATAGGTATTCGAGGCTCCAATAATATTCATATAGGCCTATGTTAACATATTCGGCGTAAATGCTTCGAAATTACTAAATAATGATGCAAAAGTAAGAAAATTACTGCTCGGGTGGTGTCTATTTTTAAGAAAGGAAAACTGAATTATTATAGGGGAATATGTTTGGTTGATACTGGATACAAAATACATGCAAGGATAAAAAACTACCGTCTGCAGACTATTTTCCAGCATCTTATTTTGGAAGAACAAAACGACTTCAGTAAGAGCAGATCTTGTACAGACAATGCTTTTATTATTATACAGATCATTGAGAAGCATCGTGAGTTCAATAAAGAAATGCATGTAGCTTTCGCTGACTTTGAAAAGGGCTTTGATAGACTCGACAGAAATTTGCTGAGGCAAATATAGAAGAACGGGGATACCCACAACTTATGAGAACTATACAGGGCCTGTATAACGATTAAATTAGCCTTAATAGCTATTAAAAATAATTGTAGGATATCTCAACAAATATCTGGTAGGGAACCGGAAATATCTAGTGAACCCTGGTATTGAGTTATCACGAGACAGATATCTGAATGTGCTGTTGTTTACTGACGACTTCCTCGTTCTTCAAAATACAGAATCTGCTTTGCAAAAAAACTCTTCATCAGATTTCCAAACAATATAATTATGAAAATCTCCACTATAAAAACAAATGTAATGAAATTTCGAAGCAAGGACGAATAAGAAGAAAAATAATGATTAATGATCGATTTCTAAAACATGTGAGTCATTTTAATTATTTGGGAAATGATGTTAGCTATGATAGGAATTACGATATTGATGTTAAGGTATGTAAGTTCCAGACGATCTGTGGAACAATCAACTGTACTGGGTATGATAGGAATTACGATATTGATGTTAAGGTATGTAAGTTCCAGACGATCTGTGGAACAATCAACTGTACTGGCTATGATAGGAATTACGATATTGATGTTAAGGTATGTAAGTTCCAGACGATCTGTGGAACAATCAACTGTACTGGCTATGATAGGAATTACGATATTGATGTTAAGGTATGTAAGTTCCAGACGATCTGTGGAACAATCAACTGTATTGGCTATGATAGGAATTACGATATTGATGTTAAGGTATGTAAGTTCCAGACGATCTGTGGAACAATCAACTGTACTGGCTATGATAGGAATTACGATATTGATGTTAAGGTATGTAAGTTCCAGACGATCTGTGGAACAATCAACTGTAGTGGCTGTGATAGGAATTACGATATTGATGTTAAGGTATGTAAGTTCCAGACGATCTGTGGAACAATCAACTGTACTGGCTGTGATAGGAATTACGATATTGATGTTAAGGTATGTAAGTTCCAGACGATCTGTGGAACAATCAACTGTAGTGGCTGTGATAGGAATTACGATATTGATGTTAAGGTATGTAAGTTCCAGACGATCTGTGGAACAATCAACTGTTTTTGCTATGATAGGAATTACGATATTGATGTTAAGGTATGTAAGTTCCAGACGATCTGTGGAACAATCAACTGTATTGGCTATGATAGGAATTACGATATTGATGTTAAGGTATGTAAGTTCCAGACGATCTGTGGAACAATCAACTGTATTTGCTATGATAGGAATTACGATATTGATGTTAAGGTATGTAAGTTCCAGACGATCTGTGGAACAATCAACTGTATTGGCTATGATAGGAATTACGATATTGATGTTAAGGTATGTAAGTTCCAGACGATCTGTGGAACAATCAACTGTATTGGCTATGATAGGAATTACGATATTGATGTTAAGGTATGTAAGTTCCAGACGATCTGTGGAACAATCAACTGTATTGGCTATGATAGGAATTACGATATTGATGTTAAGGTATGTAAGTTCCAGACGATCTGTGGAACAATCAACTGTATTGGCTATGATAGGAATTACGATATTGATGTTAAGGTATGTAAGTTCCAGACGATCTGTGGAACAATCAACTGTATTTTTAGAAACAAGGTACGACGACATACAAGATTAAAGTTTTACAACGTTAAGGCAGTCCCTGTACTGTCCTATGGGTGTGAATTATGGACAACAGCCAGGAAAAAAAGACAATAAAATACAGGCCTTGGAAATTGCATTCTTAAGAGAAGTTAAAAGATGTTCTAAACCTGACCATATAAAGAATGAGGCCATAAGAAAAGAGTTACAAGTTTTTAACTTGAATTAAAATTTAAAAGAATAAAAACAACGGTGGAAAGAACACTTAGAACTAGATTCGGGACTGGCCAAACAAGTTTGGAAATACAAACCTAAAGGGTACAGGAATGTGGATAGACCCAGGAAGACATGGCTGTAGGATCTTTGAAGGCGGAACAGGGAGTACCTTGCCTATGGCGTGTTGTGAAGTGATGATGATAAAGTAAGAAAATTACCTGAAAATTAAAAAAATTGAAAAATGAGGAAAATAAATACGACGCTTAAATAAATAAATAAATAACGGAGGCAAAATTTATAGAACGACTTAAAAAAATACGGCATAAAACTTGGCATAAACAACAAAAACGTTAAAAAATGACGTGTATTAAAATCCCGGCCCTGTGGTGACAGTTAATTTTTCCAATTAATTTCTGCATAGAATTCTAATTCTACCATGGCGCTACTTCCTGTATTTACCTCGGAAGCCGTCTGTCGTTTGCTTTTTGCGTTTGTTTATGGTAACAAGTCATTACTGGCTAGTGCACGCTATGGGCGAAGTGCAGTGACCTAACAAATTATGTACGTAGTGCGGTGGCTGCGACAATATCGCACAGAAGCCGATACGGTCCACCGAGCACAATACTCCGACTGACCACATGACAAACGTGTTCTGAATACGTATTCCACCGTTACTTCTTCCGTGACCGACCGACAGTAGGCCTACTACTGCCGACTACTAATTGCCGACATATGGTCACAGAAACGTTACACTTAACACAAGCCTGCGTTCCTTAAACTCGGCAATGACACTGTTAAATATGCAAAGTTAACCGTATTCCTCCAGCGCTTTAGTAAAAGCCTTCACACTAAATACCCTACTAAAGCCACTAAAGCCTACTTTCTTTTCAAACCCGATGACAGTTTGTAATTATCCATAATATTTATCATTTTTACAAAGACAAGTCCTCGATAGAAAGAAGAATGTGAATATAAGGACGGAACTGGGGGGTCGATCCATTGTTGGAACAGATAAGGAGCAACAAAAGAAGGTGGTGTGAACTTTTGGGAAGAATGACGGGTGACAGTATTCCAGAGCTAGCCATGGAATATAGACCGGTGAGGAAGAGAGACGCAGGACGGCCGAGAGCGATGTGGGTCCCGGAAAAGGTTCAGGATGAGCCAAGTCCTTGAGGCTGATGATGATGATGACAAAGACAACTCTCACTTAGCTTACTTGATTCCTTTTAGCTCCTTGTGTGGAACACAGGGCCGCAACAAAAGATCACATCTTGTCCCGCTTCTTGGCTTTGATGTCACTCCGGCTGCTTCCCTGCTATTGTCATTCTGGTTGTTCTGTCCGCCGCAGTGTCGTTCACGTCTCCTCCTCCACTGCGGGTTCCAGTCTTGTGCCCCGTCTGGCAAGCTGAGCGTGTATCCAAACCATCGCCATCTTCTGTGCCTTCTTTCTAATTCAAGGGGCTCAGCCGGTGCCGGATTAAGGGGGCTAGGGGGGCCCGGGCCCCGCTTGTCGGGGAGCCCCATGCCCGATCATTTAAAAATTCTCATTTTCGAACGAATAAATAAAATTTTCCGAGCAAGCGAAATATTAAAAACCGCACTGACAAGGAGAGTACCTGAAGTGCGGATCACGGATTTAAATGAAACTTGGGGAGATTTTTGAGTACATAAGGTTATGGTAAAAGCCAAAGCAGTAAAGTTTATAACGCTCAAAATTTCCCCAGTTATAAAGTACGGTATTACAATTGTTTTATGATGATTTTTGGAGAAGGCTCGAGAAAAATATACGTCCCTTTGAAACTCAATAATTCAGATTTTAATGTGCTTACAAATACTTACAAAAGACAAAATGAAAGTAGAAAAGATAAGCTTATTTTCTTCTTGTCGAGTGTCGAAATATTAATTCTACGCGAAGATATAAAGTTTTAAAAAAGCCTTTGAAAATGAACCAAAAAAATTAACGCTGATAATAAACAACGGAACTACGCGGTGCTTGATACCCGCGTAACTAATTTACCAAGATTACAAGATTAACTATTGAAACATAATTATTAATAACATTGGATTTGGATGATTTGATAGCAGTTTTCCGAAAAGAAGAGGAAAAAGAAATATTTCAATTAAATTATTTGTATTCTCTAATTTATTTGTACTGTTGATTATTGTAAAAACATCTGAAATAAAATAATAGTAAAGAGTTTCACCATCTATTTAATCAGTATAAAATAAAAAATATGTGAGTACAAATACAGTTTAAGAACAATATTTTGTTTATTATATTTATTAAATGATCGTCGGAATAAAGTAAAGTATTGTGCAAAACGGGAAAATTTCATACATGGGCCCCTGTTCTTAAACAGCTCCGGGCCTCCATAGCCTTAATCCGGCCATGGGCTCAGCTAACTCATCTTGATTTAATTCGATTTACTAATTTTGCATAGCATCTACATGGTTTGTTATTGTTTTGATCAAATATTTTATTTCATTTACAAAACTCCGAGACGCTTAGCATCGGTTCCACTTCCTCGGAAAGTTACGCATTGTAAACTTCCTACGTTCTCTCTTCCTAAAAAAAAACTAATGTACTTGACACATAAACGTGTTTCTAAGAATGAATTCAAATTGATTCTCTTTTTCATTGTTTTGATTTTTCCCTCTGCAAGTTAGGTAATCTACAATTTCCACGACTGCTCTAAACGTCAGCTGTGGTCGTGCTTTCGCATGTACGCCTACATGTTTCTCACACTAATTCCGGCATTCCTCCTCTCCACTTCTTGGGCGATTGTCACAGTAAAAGTTTTCATGACCGACTGTCCATCTTTGGACATGCACTAACTGATCATTTTCACACGATCGAGAAGATATGTTTACCGAAATATTCACAGTAGATGATTCCCCATATACTTAAGTTTTCATTCACACTAAGTACGTAAGACAAATATGTTGTGTATAACAATATATTTTACAATACGACTAAACTAGATTTTATATTATAACTAATTATTAATGGTACGCTTCCTATGAACTTGTCTAGCCTTACACTTAGCAAACGGAATGCTCAAGTACGTTGTTATGCTCCGTTTGGAAGTTGTAAACGAGTTAAGTCAGTAAGCGCAACTTGTTTCATCTTTGTGAAGTAACTGTTTATTGTATCTTCGTAAAGTAATGTCTAAGTAAATTGCATTCTTTTTCTTCCTTGACGCTTCAGTTTTCAATATAATGCAGATGTATACAGACTTCAGCATTTAACAAGATATAGAATAAGCTATACACATTCATCTCAAAGAGTAGTTATACCGAGACTTTATTCTGGTATAGAATGCGTGATACCTGGATATTCGCATGTTCGCTTATCGGTAACAAACGGGTGGATAAGTGAAGCACACGTTAGTGAGATATGAGATGCTGACGATTATTTTGTCTCAGCAGGCAAAGGACGGACAGACGCAAAGAAACATCAAAACATCATAAAGGACTGAGGGAAAGGTAAAAAGAAAATGTAAATTAAATAATTATTTGGACAGCGACTGGAGAGAAGGGTTTATGACCGCTTTGTAAGTATACGTCAGCTACTTTATATGGAAATAAAAGCCACACTAAAGGCGTAAAACACAACTAGGCACGTGCAAACGTAGTCTATGTATAAAGCTATTCTGTGAAGCCTCCGTTATCAGAATGTAACAGCATTCCGTGAACACCCGTGGACGCAGTCCATCTAGGTGAAACCTTACACGCTGTGAATCCATATTTTTGTGAATGGAGTAAGGACGTATATTAAAGTTATTGTTTTTTTTTTAAATTGTACTAGTCGATATTGAGCCTAATATTGACTAATCGGCTAATTGAGTAATCTACATTCTATTATTAAAGTCTTAAACTATCTATAATCTAAAATGTCCATGCATGTACCGGTACTTGTGTATACTAAATTCACGTATTATTAATAAAATCACAAGTTCACAAGAGGTTACGCTTTCGTAGTCTTCTTCATAAGTTGGTACTGAACAGGAGCTACATAACAGCGGTGCTTGGTGAGTGGAGAGTATCTTCCTTACAAATCTGTTTATTTCTTTTATTCCCGTAGCCTTATTCAGATCTCTACGAAATGTGATCGTACCATGGTGGGTCTACAAAATATTCATCATCATCATCATCATCATCAGCCTCAAGGTTTAAACCAAGAATTGTTTGTTCCGGTCTCAAATAGGCAAATATTACAGCTGTTCACTCCAGCGCTTCCTCGGACGTCCCACACCTCTCCGTCCCCTCGGCTTATAGTTCCATAGTTGTTTGGGGATGCGGCAGTCATCCATTCGACAAAGATGTTCCCACCGATTCCGTCGATACTGGGCGACCCTGTCGAGTATACTCATAATAGTCATTTCCTGCCTTATATCCGCGTTTCTTCTATGAACATGAAGAGTATACCTTGCCACGTGCCTGAGAAATCTCATTTCAGCCGCTTGGATGCGACTGGCCTGGCCTTTCGTTAAAGTCCAATTCTCAGACACATAAAGAAGTGTGGGAAGAGCCTTGTCGAATTTTAGGCATGTTCCTTTACTTGCTGACTTAAGGGTTCGCCTGATGGTCCCGCACATAAGGTTAAACTTATGCAACTTATGCACCACGTCGTTGATTGCATTATAAGACACACTGTAGCCCAGGTATTCAAAACTGCTAACTTGTTCCAGGACAGTACCATCTATAACAATTTTTGCCCTTACGGGATCAGTTTCACAAAAAACCATCACCTTGGTTTTAATTGTGGATATCTGCAATCCAGAGTCTTTGCAGATTCCATTTAACAAATATATACCCATCTCCAATCTGTTTTCCGAGTCCGACAGAATAGCCTGATCATCCGCAAAAAACAAAGTGTCAATTGTAGAGTGACCAATCACAAAATGGTCTGGAAGACACATCTGCCAGTTTTGTATGACATCGTCAATATATAAATTAAAAAGGGAAGGTGATAATGGACACCCTTGTCATACTCCACAATTGGTCAGGCTAACTCTAGGAGCTGTTCTCGGTCTCCCTGCTTCAATTAAGATTTTGTTCTCCAAGAACAGAGAATACAGGTGGGTCACAAAATATTTGAAACTCTATTCTGTAAAACCGAAATTTTATTGATTTACTGTTTTGTTGATAGCTTCATAATTAAGTATACGTCCAAATTGGCTTTTCGGTCAACTTAAAAGGAGTAATTTGGGATCATATGGAGAAATCGGACCTTTCGTGATTACAAGTGTTCTATTTTTGGACTTGAATTCAATTTTGTTTCTTTTGTTTTAAAGTGTTTTTTTCATCGTGCTCGACATTAAGATTCATTCTTAGATAATTAGCTTTGTTTCAATGTGGAATATTAATGTTGTCAATTTGGTTTCCGCAGCACGTTAACGTTTACACGTTTCGTACTGTCATTTACAAGTACAGGATGTTTATCAAAACACGTTACTGAAAACGTGTTTTCGCCACAGTAATGTGAAGACTGTTAGAAAAACATTTTACTCCGTCCTATTTATTATAATTCGAAATTGCAAGTTAATGCAGAAATAAAGTTCATTTCCATAAATACTATAATCTATAGGGGCTTAGTAGACCAGCGGGGTGTACGGCGCATGGCTACTAACCAAAGTCACTGCTCGACTCTTGGGTGCACCATAAAGTAAAGGTGCGTTTTACAGCTACCAGATCGACCCAGCCTGTGCAAATGAATACCTAGGATAATAATGAGAGACTGAAGCGTAGTGCTGGCCACACTACCTTCCTTGGGTGCCGAACGGCTTACATAAGGTAGCCTACCGTGTCTAACTCTTAAACTACTTCCTGGTGCAGAAAGGATTCATTATCATTATGGTTGTTGTTTGTCTGTTAGGTATCTCCTTCATTAAGACATAAAGATTGAAGTGGCCAGTTCGTGTCCTGAGAATAGAATACGGCAAGACAGTCAAAAAGCTGCACAAAGTGTTCTCCTGCTGCGGCCCAGAGGATGGCCTGGAGTCGGTAGAGAGACAGGATGTCAAACAACGGAAGACAAACATGTCCCTTAGTCAGGACCGATATGGATGAGCAACAGTGGTTGAGGTCAACAGCTACATGCGTTTGTTGCGCCAATGAAGGAGAAGTATGTATATTAGGGGTGTTAAATTCTTTTTAAATGTCTTAAGAATGAACAGCCAAAAGAAGAAGAAGAAGAAGAAGAAGAAGAAGAAGAAGAAGAAGAAGGAGGAGGAGGAGGAGGAGGAGGAATAATAATAATAATAAGAAGAAAACAACAATAATAATAATACGAAAATCCATAAAACGATTAGATTTCGACCAGAGCCTGTTTTTATGTAGTTGTTAGATCTGTATCACTTGGAAAAAAAAAACACGTAAAGACGAAAAGGCAGAAGAGAAGCATATTATGAAAAATCAAGGAAAGTTAGATATATTCTGGGAAAACTACGATACGATGTATAAGAGAAAAATGGCAGGAGAAGGCCTGCGCGTGCTCGTGTTCAGCTCACGTGCACTGACTGTGAAGTGCACTATTCTGTATTCCAAGAATAAATAAACAACACAACGGTTATCAAGACAGCCTACTGTTTCGGAGATATCAAACCTTGTTAGTGCAGTATCAAATTTTGGACAAAGAAAGAAGACAAAGTGTAAGAAAACTCGGAATCGGAAAATAATGTGCTCGACTACCGACGTTTTGGGCATACATCCAGCCTACGGTAGTGTCAAAATTGTATTCTAACCTTACACAAACAATTCGAACAAACCTGATTCTAAATGGTTCAAACAAACTCCCCGCCCCACTGTCCTCGTGTGCTCTGAAGTAAACTAAAGGTCGTAATAACTATATTCATTCAATCGAACACAATAAAAAAATAAAAGGCGTGGTTGGAGCGAATATGTATAAAAAATAAAACGAGACAAGCGGTTCAACGAATGCGTTTTCGAGCCATAAATTTCCCATTCAAATACGCTGCAGTGACCCAAACACGTGTTTAGGCCGTAGACCGTCTGAGACCCATTGTCTGTTGAATGTATTTCGACACTTAGACGGTAATAAACGTTTGCTGGAACAAGAACATGAATGGAACACGTCTCTGCTGAGCACAATGGACGCCATTACCTGTTGAAAACCACACATTACGACCGGCCAAAACAAAATATACGACTCCGTTTCTGTCACATATGTATACTCATCTTAATACACAACTTATAGGTTATAACGTTTACAAATTTATATTCCCGATCAATATTATTTGTAACGATGCTTCATACACCAACAAAGTACAACTAATTTTTAATATTTAATTGTTTGTGAACTACAAAAAAAAACTCTTATCTCTCTCTTTCATATTTTTCTCTTAATTTTAAATTTATTTTTTTTCTGTAGCTTTTCGTTTATTAACGTGATCTCAACCAACATTAACGGCAATATTATTTTATGCATTTTGTATCTATCATTAGCCTATGTATGAGGATATTCGTCAGAACACACGGTGGGTCACACAGGATCAATGGATGCACAAAGTGACCGATTGATGCGTTGTCCATAAAAATAAACATGGTGCTTATTAACCATATAGAACACGCAAAAATTTGTCTTCTATTATATTCAAAATAGAACGTACCATGTGTCCGGTAAAATTCCTTATCTGTAAATGCTTATATGAAAAAAAAATTCATACTCCTGTATTTTTTACTTGTATACATATATTTTTATAAGTACGCACAAAGAAGTAAATTTTGATTAAAATACTTTATAAGCTTACTTCTTATAAAGTAAAAGAAGTACGTTCTTAATTTCTTTATTTCTTGAAGACGTCTGCCAAATCGCGATCATATCTTGAATTAACCAACCATTTCGTTTATATGAATCTTAACAGTTGTGTTGGCCAAGCTGGACCATCGATGTATCACACGTTCAGCCATGTGGACCACCGTTTCTGGAAATAATTGTTTAGAGAAATTAAGCGCAACGAGATGTCTGCCCCGAAGAAAAGATTTCTGGAAACGATACAACGTATCGAGAAGTTCACTCCCCCCCCCCCACGGTGAAACAATACTCAGACTGCCAATGTTTCTCAGCTTAGATTAGGAGATGATGCACAACCACACGTACAGTACAAATCCGATTTCGTTAACAATTGCCTGAGTTCACCGGTAACGCGGAATCGTGGGGCAGGCCGCTATAGACATACCAGGTCTGAGATGGCCATACGGTATCAGCATTCCTGAGGACGTTTGTGAATCAGCCGATTTCCGGACGTCATGTAGGAGACGAGCACACAGGCAAGACATACCAGTACGGATCGCTCTGCATTGTTTTACAGGAAGAACCGCCAAAGCTATGCATCGTTTCGGACACAATCACGTTGGTTAGACTTGATTCAAATTAGTTGCGGGTGGGGGGGAATCAGAATAGATCCTGGTTCTGCGATTCTGTGCAGTTCCTGTGACCAGTACCTTTTAAAATATTGCATAGCATTCACGTGACTGTTCACTGCTGGGGTTGTCTGATCCGGTGGCCCGGTGACGCCAGAGAAATCCGAATCTTCACTAATAGGCTACTCGCTTTATCTAAACCACCTTATCTTGTGAAAGCAATTTGATGATTACTCAATTTACTTATTAAAAATTACTTTACGTTAATTATTTTTAAAAATTTCAAACATTCAGAAAATGAATTAGGTCATTTGGAAGCTGCCGGTAAATAGCAGAAGAGTTTAAAAACAATTAAACGCATGATTTTTTTCGGAATTTGTTGCAAATATTCAAGAAACCATAGTCGAGTTTAACATAAGATTCAATGTATTTGAAATGCTGACAGTGTCTCGCTAGTTAATAATTCTATTGGTACTCTCACTGAAGGTAATCGACATTCAACTAAAATTGTCCGATTTACAAGCTGATTTCTTCCTGCAGACCAGACACGAAAAGGGGCCACGTTTCTTAAGCTGACATTTCATGAACAATGTCCGACAGAAACAGACATTCGTGAAACCGTTCTCCACAGTTAACCACAGCAGAAATCGCCTCACAGATTCTTCTCTGCTTCACCTTCAGCTCGCTGCGGACACTCCCCCCCCCCCCCGTGACTCCAACAGATTGACCTCAATTTTCGCACTAAGATGGTTTATTTGGTTTGTATTCATTATTTTACTGACATAACAAACACTGTATCGTTAAAGATATCGTTAAGATCGACAAACATGTGAACATTATCTCTTAATTTTTTGACATAATACTTGAAAAGTGGAAGATTATGTTTACAACAATAATACAAAGTCTACAGGGTTTATACTTTAGTTTTTTCGATGTACTAAAAGAATAGACATTTATATAAATATAGTTATAGCAAGATTGCTTGTTAACCAAAAGTGTCGTTTCATACGATTTAATAACGCAAAACAAATTGTTTTTTAAAATATGCCTACAAATCATAATATAAAGTACTGAATTACACCAGTCAAAATTAATATTAAAACCGATACTTCAAATTTATCCTTGCTCTGTCTTATCCTGACTCCCACTAAAACCAGATTTTTTTTCAGAGGTTTACTTACATGTTAATGATGAATCGTTGTTTTCAATTTCGTTGTTGCCTATTCCCTTAACTTGTCCTCCGTAATTATGTCTGATTCATTAATTTAATTATGTGAGTAAGTTATCAACCTTTTTAGCTGGCGCTTTCCTTTATACGACCTTCAGATCTTTACGTTATGTGTCGTTCGCGTTAATATATTATTCTTTTCTTTTCCTGGACACTTAGTACTTCCTAGAAATGCCTATAAAAATCTTGTTAAATGATGTTCATTATTAAAAACAACAAACGGGCCTATCCGTATTAGGCCTAACGTTATTTCAGAGATATTACATTCAGAGTCATAGGTTATTAAAATTTAAATATATTTTTTCGCTGAAATCGCTCTAACAACCAGAATAAAATATATCATATATTTATAATACAGTATATATAAATTTTTATTTATTTATATCATACATTTATTTATTATACAGTGGAACCTCGATAACATGAATCTCAAGGGGATTATAAAAAATTCGTGTTATTGCAGAATTCGTCAAACGAAAATTCGGTTTATCAAGGTTTTCAACTAAGAAATTTCGGGTTATAGAGGGATTTTTAACATTGAGTGTTATGGGACATTCAAAGGAATTGAAAAAAATTCGTGTTATCAAGGAATTCGTGTCATTGAGTTTCGTGGTATCGAGGTGCCACTGTATTACATGCAATTAATATAATAAAAAATAGACTATACAAAAATTGCGTCAATTTTTTATTACATTATTTTCATCTCTTGACTTGTATGCCGCCATTGAAATCAAAGGCGAACCGCATAATCGAAATCTCTGGCGCCTCACATATGTGCTATAACTTAAGTGTTAAATATGGAAGCAGCTGTCACATGAAAAATAAAGTTTCGAAGCCCAACAATTCATACAGATCAGGGAATTTTAAATAACAACTCGTTCAAAATTTTGTAACGATCAGCGTCAATAGAAACTGTTATTTCTGAGATTGTTCTCGCAAACACAAAAATCTGGGTCATGCAAACTATTTTCGTAAAATTCTGCAGGACAAGCTCTTATATAAATGTAAATGTACTGTACTTAATGATCTTCCTGAAGGATACTGTAACTCCACTAAGCGCACAGTAGATTTATGTTGTAAAGCACACATGCGCGCGGGTTTATACATCATTAATGACTAGAAAACTGTGACGTCATTGGTAGGCCTACATTATCATCATTCCGGGTTAGTGTAATTTGACATACCTGGTTTCGTTAAAGTGGCCTGTACGACATTTCAGGTGACTATCGATTATCCATAAAAAATTCGTAATCCTCTTTTATATAAGAGAAATATTTTACTTAAAAGTAAACATTTTTTACTTTTATACCTACCTCTAAAACGTTTATAATTTCTTTATTTCTTGATAAATTTGTTACACAATTCTACAAACATTCTGCACAAAATGGCAATTTCTTTACGGAACCGATGTAAGTTCAGAAATTCATTCAAACAAATTTCGTTTAATATATGTATAATATATATTGTAACATTCAAAAAAATTTGTGCTTCAAATTTGTTTCTATTAAGCCCCGCGTTTTTGGTGCCAATTCTGTAACGTCGTAATTTTTATCGTTATATGTTGGTGTAGTTTTATTAGAATTGAATTGGTTTGTGGTTTGTTATTTTCAAAATTTATAGTTTGTGGTTTGTTATTTTACTTTTTTTAAAATAATTATTTAGATTATTTTCCAGTTGTTGAGCGCCAAATTGTTTAATAACATAAACAATTAAAAAAAATTTAAATAATAATCCAAATTTTCCCCAAATGATTTAGTTAATAGGTAATTATTCAATCACTTGATTGAAGAATATTCACCTTGCTGTATAAATTCAATAAAATTGTAATTAGATTTATACCTATAGTGGTATAAATACCTATATAAATACCTATAGTGGTATTCTACCACTGTATTCTTCTTGCTTCTGCTTAATGTTTATTCAGAAAATATTTATAGTTTTGGTTTTCTTAAAATTCTGGAGTTCTTTATTAATTCTTCTTCCTTTATTTTGGTTAATTAACTTACCTATCTGAATTACTCAATTCAAAAGTTGTACCAAAAATAGGCGTTGCCAACCTCTCTGCTATGGTGACAAACAACACTAAGGTTCAAATGCATGAAAAGAAAAATGGTTAACTCCCAAAATAATAATTATACTTCCAAATTAATTAAATCAATTCTCTTTTATTCTTTCTTATTCATATTTTTCTTTAAATTAAATTAAATTACTTTCATATTAATTATTTGTCCAGGCTAGTAACCATTTTTTAGCTCAGCGGGTGGCACTCCTTCTTGTCTCTAAGCATAGATTCTCAATTAATTATTTATGGTTATTAAAATTTTGTTGGATTCTTTTCACTACAAGAATATTAACGAAAATACGTTTTGCGAAGTACACAACTTTACACAAATAAAGTCAAATATAATATAAAGTAACAACAAATTAAATCTAATGTTATAACAGTTCGCTAAGTGAGCAGTGTCTGTTTTTAGGTTAACTGTGTATAAAGAGGTTATACTCTTTACAAAATATTCGAAAACACAAAGAAATAATAGTTCATAAAGTGAAATAATTATAATAATATCAGTGTCTCACTTCAGTGAAAGTGTCACAAATAATTCATAAGTGTATATAAGTGGAAAAGTGAATTATCATAAATCGTTATTATTTCGATTAATAATAATTCGATCGTTAATAATTCATAAGTGTATATAAGTGGAAAAGTGAATTATCATAAATCGTTATTATTTTGATTAATAATAATTCGATCGTTAATAACTCGTAAGTGTTTATAAGTGGAAAAGTGAATTATCATAAATCGTTATTATTTCGTTTTATAATCTAAGATTTAGTCACTATACTTTCCTTTATATTTGTTTTACACTGTTATTTAAACACTTTAACACCTTTCTTTTATTTTATAATAACTTGTTAATACATTCTTCTTCATTTATTCTTTTTGCTAGGTATCACTTTCACCCAACCTATCTTCAGTTCGATACCGGATTCAATTTTCTTGCCCCGAGTTGTATAGAGGTTTTAAAGTTTACTCTTCGAAATCCAATAATGAACTAACTCGTCTCGTTACAAATTTTGGTCGTCAAAACGCGAAAGTGTAAAATTCCCATTGGTGGAAATTTTATAACATTGTTAGACATGGCGTCTATTTTTTTAGACAAAATTACCAACATTTCTTAAAACTGACCTAATTTTCTTATACTATTTACAATCATAAAAATAATTACACCAATGAACAGCTTTTTTTGTTACAGATTAATTTGAAATCTCACATGATTAATTTCTGTTTAGTAATTCCAAAGTTACCTTTTTTAAGATTTTACCTATTCTTATAAATTAAGTTTAAAATAGTCTTTTTTAGCACATTTCTTATTCCTGTCATAGAACAATTAAATCTAAATTGACAATATCTTTTTACATTAGTTATTATTTATAATTATATTAATTTTTTGACAACATCTCTTGTTTTTACTATAGGCATTATATGGCCTAGTATATCTTATGCTAAAACTCATCCCATTACAAATTTTTCTAATCTTATTACTATTTTACATTTTGTAAATGATCATAATGAATAGTATTAACTATTACAATACATTTGGTAGTCAGTAACTAGCTTGATAAACTGCAATGACCCTTTCCTTCCATCGTAGGTAGATGTAAGTCCTTAGGTCATAATAAATATATTCCTAGTTACTTGATTAATAACTCATTAAGAACTTTTCCAATTACTTATGACTTACCAATACAAAAAATATAATTATTACATTACATAGTAGGTTCATTCACTAATTTATGTACATGAAATGTTCTTTTCTACCCATTAATCATATATAGGTTTTCATGGTAATAGTCTTTAAATGAGCACC
Organism: Magicicada septendecula; assembly: GCA_034769895.1. Classification (NCBI taxonomy): domain Eukaryota; kingdom Metazoa; phylum Arthropoda; class Insecta; order Hemiptera; family Cicadidae; genus Magicicada; species Magicicada septendecula. The sequence continues at coordinate 134,820 of JAWRYS010000583.1, read as the reverse complement.
TTATTATTCCATTTATTACTATTAAAGGTTATTACTTAAACCATCATACAATGGTTAGTATAATGTTCACTTTTTCTATTACAATAGGCCTATAGTTCAGGTAACATTATTTCTTAACTTGCCATTGTTTTATAATATATCTTAGTAAACCCTTTTATCTTTCTTACAAAATTTAACAGTAATTACACCTTTATTTGGAAAAAAGTCACTGTCTGTAAAGGTTTAGGTGCTTTATAATCACAATTAAATATTATTTTTAAATCTAGATCACAATTATCCATGGCACTACATTTATTTCCTTAATCATTTCTATAGTTACTGGTTGTCCAGTTAGTCTATGAATTATAGGCTTTTAACTTATTTGTGCCTTATTCATAATATGTTTAATTGAAATAATTGTTCTAAAAGTTCCCTCAAGACATGTTTTCACAGTTTAATTATATCATATTACTTTACACGTGTTTTATAAATTAATTTTACTACTATAGTTGATACATTAGGCTCATTAAGGATACCATTTTGTACTTCAATGATTTAAAACCGTATTATTCTTATAGCCTTTGTGGGGGGGGGGGAGCGTTACGTTACAATATATTCGGGAATAGTTTTATAGTGATCGTTAAACATGGCAAACTTTTATGAATCTGGAAACATTTGAGAGTTTTTGAGACTTACGACTCAAAATAAATAATTTAGAGAAAGGTTTTAAAATTCATTAATTGTGTGGCATCACGTCTGAGTATGTTGTTTTGGTTTCGCTTTAGGCCGTTTAACGTGTAATTTTAGTTTTATGTACAAACGTCGATAAAGTATTTGTTACAGTGGGAAAAAAATCTAAGAGGGTAATGTGATTTAAAATGTCACAGAAGACGCAAAACCTCGCAATTAATAGTTGACGAGTGGTTTACATTTTTATGATAACTCATCAGTTATCGATGTGTGCGTAAACAACTATAAATAGACATTCCAGTGGCTTCTGCTATACGCATGTAGCCTACGTAGCTGAAACCGTAGAAGATTGTATGAAATCTCTATAAACACTGGCTTAACACTTTGTCGTTAATTATACTGACTTGATCAAGGTATTTTGCAAGTCATTTCTTTTATTATAAAAGACATGTTATTTTACAGGAGTGCATTGATTTGTTGTAATGAATTATGCATTTATTTATTTTCTCAGTCTAGTAAGACACGAAGTTTGACTTGTGACTTATTAATTGTTGTAAACTTAGGAAATACGTACTTCGACTAACGTACGTTTATTTTTTATAAATGTGAATTACGATGATGAGTAAATTTCAATAAAAAATGTTGAGTAATTTCTCTAATATTTAATAATTTACTTCATTGTATTAAAGATTGTTTTCCATGTTGACCACATAACAGTCTTTATATTCTCTCGCTTTGCACATTCGAAGAAGGTAGACATAATATTAAATATTCGCAAAAAACTTATTTCCACTACAAGTACGCATTAATAACATCATATAATTTATTACCGGTGATTACGACGAACACACAGGAACAACATGTAATGAATCATTACACGCACGGCCATTAGTTCTGCCACACACAAACAAGCTGTATATTACGATTTAAATAAATTATTTATATAAATATGGACACCGTCGGCTGACACTCAAACGAGCGCTCATTTGTTACGTTCAAGCGTTATTAGTTCTTTAATTTCTTAATCAACCTTGAACCGAACGGGTAATGGCAGAGTCAGTACGAGGAAACCGAGACGCGAGACTGCCTCGCGTTTACGGAACGTCTCTGGGGAGGGCCCGGCACCGTCAAATACGGCATAATTAAAATTGTTTATCTTGTCGTACGAGTGGACCGTGCGTCACACGAACAAACGGCCTTAGTGCACGTAACCATGTCACTGACCTTCCGTGTTACCTTCTACACCAATACACAAAATAATCTTAAGCCTGTTTTTGTTTTCGAATTCTCATCTCACAAAGCCGCAAGAGTTATGTTTATAAAAGCTGAAACTACGTACGACTTACGAACGAATAGCTCAGTAAAATCCAGTGGCGGCCCGTGCTTAGGTTGCACGGTTGTACAACCCCCATTAAAACCCGAACTGTATTTTAAATTATAGAATTATAAATAAAACGATAAATAATAATAGTGTATTCAAGCTAAATCATCGTAATTAATCATTTGCCGATTGAAAAGCGCAGAGGAATAGGCCTACTAAAAGCTGTACACGCTCTTACCGCGGTGTATCCACCAACTGTGACGGGAAATACAATAGAGTGTTCTGGCTGCCTAGACTCGGCTGTTACTCTTACAACGATATAGGCTCGCTTGGTGTGATTAGGGACTGCAAACCCCATTTGTACGTCACGGCGTCAGCAGTCTGTTTGTTGGTAAATAACACGTGGTGTGCCAGGTTGGAATACGTAAATTTTTTGTGAAGTTCGTTGTTAGTAGGGGAGAGTGGGGTAGCCCCGATGACCTAAGGGAGAAATTCGATAAAAAATTTAAGAATTGGCTAAAAGTTAAAAACAAATGTAAAAAATTGTTGATATAACAGTGCAGATTATTAGTTATACACTGTAAGCGTTAAAGTTGAAAGGGGATTTTCTTATTGGATAAAAAGTAAAAAATGGGCTTTGATCGGTATTCCCCCACCCGCGGGGTAATGATGATCATTTGATTTCCTATGCAAATTAAATGAGAAAAAATAAAAACCTAAAAAAAAATGTCAATGTAAAAAGCAAATGATATATTGTTAAAGGATACATTAGAATGTTACTTATATATACAAAATGGTACTTACTACATTCTAAGTCTAAAAATAAATTTTAAAAATAAGGTTTTTTTTAGTTCATAAACCAATGTACTATATCCTGTTTATTTTATATGGGAAATAATGCAGTTTAATTTTTGTATGTATATTTTCTCCATATAGGCCAACTAAAAATCTTTCCTATAATACACATTATAATAGTTTCTCATTCAAAAGACACTAATATTGACAATCTTTGACTCCGAGGGTAACTTTTAAATTAAAATACGTCATAATAAAAAAAAATTTATTAATCAGAACAAAACTAAAAAAAAACTAGCTACGCCACGGAAAGTATCACGAACATATAAGGGCAACGCATTAGTATTAACAGTACTCAACTCAGTATGGTGTTGTACAGTTGTAACTCAGTACAGTTGATCGTCATTCCCCCACTCACCTGATCGGTGCTACCCCACCGCGTATACTACTGAGTTTTATAACCTGAGACTACAGTAAGTTAGTTTAAAACCGTAAATAACGAATTCAAATAATGCTGAAAACGTTAACAATACATCTGTACAATTAAATAATTCAAAATTTAAGTGAAAATATCATTACGTTGCTTTAAAGATGTGAAGAAATAAGAAGAAATTTGTCTAAAACACACTTCTGTAATTCACTGTTAAGTACAATGGCGGAAACGGTTAGCGGTCGTTTTTAATTAGTTCACTGTGCAACTGGCTAGAGTTCACCATTCAACAGATATCGCTACAAATTACTATACTCTCGTTACCGACCTGATCGGGGCTACCCGCTGATCGGGGCTACCCCACTCTCCCCTATCAGTTAAGTGTCAGTCTGTTAAATGTAAATAATAGTATATATTAAGACTTAAAGTGTCATAGTGTAAGATATTTATTATATTTAACTGGTAGGACGCAATGAATTCTGTCGTAAACTTAACGAAAAAGCCGTTTACGTTCTATTAAGTAAAAAATTGGAAATTAAGACAGTAGGTAGGCCTACACCAGACCCTTCAAATTTTAAACAGAAAAGTTAATAGTTCCAGCAATGAAAATCTTGGCATCTCGAATATGTGATAAAAAACAGCAAAACAGTATAAATATGTTGTCTCTCTCCAATAACACAGTGAAGCGTAGAATTGTGGAAATAGCAGATAACATCGAGGAAACTGTTGTAGGTCGCTTAAAACGGTGCAGTTTTTTTTCTCTTCAAGTCGATGAAAGTACAGACATATCGGACAATGCCAATTTAATGTGTTTTGTGAGATATGACTTTGAGTATACATCTAATGAAGAATTTCTATTTTGCAAACCATTAAATACAAGAACAACAGCAGAAGAAATTTTTAACTTGATTGACACTTACATCAATCGAAATGACAGTGACTGGAAAAAATGCGTGGGACTGAGCAGCGATGGTGCCCGCGCAATGGCAGGCGTCCGTACGGGGCTTTTTCCAAAAATAAAAGTCATGGCACCAGAATGTGTACGGGTGCATTGCAGCATACACAGAGAAGCTTTGGCCATAAAAAAATGCCATTGCTTTTGCAAACTGCTATGCAAGAGTGTATAAAAATTATAAATTTTATAAAACATCGTCCCCTGAATTCCAGGTTATTCACTGCATTATGTAAAGAAATGGGTAGTGAACATATACATCTTCTTTTACATTGCGAAGTACGATGGTTATCCAGAGGGAATGTTTTGAAGAGACTTTTTGAAATGAGAGAAGAAGTTTTAATGTTTTTAAACCAACATCCCCTAACGGCTAAGGATCCAATATTTGAATTTAAAGATAGTTTTAGTGATGTTAATTGGTTGATTAAGTTACCTTTGTGACATTTTTGATTTTTTAAATAAAATAAATCTTTCGTTACAAGGCAACAATGTTACTGTATTCAAAGTGCAAGAGAAGATGTAAGCTGCGATGAAAAAGCTCAGTTTGTGGATCCATCGTGTGGAAGCAGGAAATTATAATGCTTTTATCAAGCTAACTGAAGTGCAAAAAGAGTACAATATTACTTCCATGCCTGATGAAATTTCAAGTGCTCTCAAGGAACACCTGATAGGATTGCATACAAATCTGAAAGAATATTTTCCTCCAATTAATCGCCACAAAGCATGGATAAGAACCCCTTTCACAATTAATATAGAATCAGAAACGGAATTATTGGATTCAGATATTGAATCCATAATTGAACTGTCTTGTGATACAGCGCTTAAAGACAGTTTTGACAAAATACCATTGATGGATTTTTGGCTATCCTGTAGCCAAGAGTATCCATTTTTGGCACAAAAGGCAATAAAATTTCTAATGCCTTTTGTCACAACTTACAAGTGTGAAACAGCCTTCTCAACACTTGTTTTTCTAAAAAATAAATACAGAAACCGATTAGATGTCGAAAAATACAGAAACCGATTAGATGTCGAACCCGATTTAAGAATAAAGTTGTCATCTTTTTCTGCAGACCTGAAATTTCTAGTTGACGAGAAACAGCATCAAACTTCCCATTAACAATTTTTTATTGTTTTACTGTACTTTTACATTTTTGTTACTTTAATAATAAATGAAAAATCTTTGAACAATAAAATTTGTTTCATTTTACCAATAAGGCAAAAAATTTTTTACTGAATCACGAAGGAAAAATATTAAAATATCCGGGTCACGAAAAAAAGTTTGGGAAACGCTGCTCCAGGTCAGCGTTTCCCAAAAGCATAATTTGCCGGGTCGCGAAGTTAAAATGTTGAAATAACCGGGTCACGAAAAAAAAGTTTGGGAAACGCTGGTCTAGAGGCTAAAATATGGTGTTCGATATGGTATTTGGCGAGAGACCAGTGTGTTTCGTAACAGTAGAATCTTCGTACACTACAGAGAGAGTTAAATTTATTAGAGGAAATCTGTAACTGGTATAAAGGGTTTGTTACTAGAATTGTAACAAAATTCTACACGAAAACATTATAGGTTGAGTTTGTTATGCACATCGCCACTCATCCATGAGCGGGTGTGCACAGATATTTAATAAGAAACATTTGGAGGATGTAATATACGAAGAACAAAAAGTTTTTAAATTTTTGTTTGTTTAAGAACATCAGCTTTTCGACAGATTTAGGAATACAGATTTTGACTATTCTTCGACGACATTTTAGAATATTTAAAAAAGGCAAGCTGTCCAGGCAAAAAAAAAACAAGGCTGCCCAGACTTCCCCTTCAACAAATTGTGGAAATTTTTTCTACATTTAGGGAACGGGGATTTCCTAGTTTTACTCATCCTTGAATACGCCCCTTAGTGGCCAACGAAATGTGCTTCCTGCTAACAAACTCCATTATCCTGTCGACCTGTTCCAAAGTTCCTTGAAACGCCTTGACAGTAGCCTTCCCCACACTAGATAGTAAATCTATTCAGTTGATGAGCTCGATCACCATAACTCTGAAATGAGGTTTTCTACTAGTAAAACAAGGGGATAATTTGTTACGGAAGTAACATTGTCTATTGTAATTACGGTCTATAAGTGTAAAAGAGTTGTAGTGTAAACTGTAACTTGGTAGTACAAACATGCGACAGCATCAGTCCCTGAAAGTATCTTTAGTTAGTTTAGTTGAAGTATCTCGGGAGCAACGATGATTACAACGTGAAGAGATTACGAGAAGAAACGAATCTCACTTTAGCGGTGGAAACGTTCAGCAACACCGGTTTGAGCAGACAAAGGAAGGACCGTGGGAAACAAGAGTAAAGAAAACGTATCGGAGACAGGATAAGCTGTACTCCAAACGCACGTACTCCGTGTGTAGCTAAGGTCTGAGGATGCTGCAGTCTCAGTCACCTCAGGTTAATCGGTCATCGCAAACGTTCTAAAAACCGAGGCGCCTATTTTACATTTCATGTACGCGTATATCAGTGGAAGAGAGAGGTAGATACGCAAACAATGAGAGAGTGCAAAAGAGACTGGCAGGCCAAGGCAGACCTGATGACGTCCACAGTACAACAACAATGCCCTGCGTATTATGTATGTATGACGTGCGGTATCAGCGGGTCCGTTGCATACGGATGAAGCGGCGCCAACTGACACACTGCGGCTGGGTTCGCGGTTTAATTGTAGTCGACTGATATACGGTACGTGCCGCCGCGTCTGCGTGTTAATCCAGAAGCTAACCACTGGCGAAGTTCTTTGTACGATATTTTAAATAAAACGATAACAATATACTTATTCCTTTTACTACCGAAACAGTATAGAAAATCAGGATAGTTTGCCTAGGCTGGATCAAAAAAAAAAAGCTGCGTGTAATTCCCTCGATCAGAAATATAACAGTCGCAATACTAATTGTAGAAACGCAGAGACAACTTGACTCGAAACGGTAATCCCATCATAATAGCGGTGCAATAAGGCTGGTGCACAGCGAAAGTGACGGGAAGTGCCGCACAATTTAGAACACGTTAATGGTTTCCAAGTGTCATCCTTTGAACCCTGTTAAGCCAGCAAGCAAAGAAACACGCCTAAAATTCTACAAGGTGATGACTCTTCCCACACTTCTTTATGGGTCTGAGAATTGGACTTTAACGAAATGCCCCAGTCGTATCCAAGCGGCTGAAATGAGATTTCTCAGGCATGTGGTAGGGTATACTTTCCATGACAGTAGAAGAAACACAGATATACAGCAAGAATTGAATATTATGAGTATACTCGGCAGGATTGCCCAATATCGACGGAATTGGTGGGAACATCTTTGTCTAATGGATGACTGCCTCATTCCCAAACAACTATGGAATTATAAGCCGAAGGGACAGAGAGGTGTGGGACGTCCGAGGAAGCGCTGGAGTGACCAGCTCTAGACTTGGCCTGTTTGAGACCGGAACAAACCATCCTTGGTTTAATCCTCGCAGAAGCTGATGATGATGATCCGTCAGACCGACGAAGCTCTGTGCAACACTCCCTCACTACATTTTACTTTTTCACTACGAAAGCCACGGTTTTCTATTCTTCCTCGCCTGCCACCCATTCCCGCCGTACATAAGTTCTCAAGTCTTCCTTTTGAAACTAAGTAAAGCGTATACATCAATGCCGGGCTTGTTTATTGTACTACCGGCCGCACATACAAAAGCAAAACGCTGTAACCCTTTCTTTTGCGTGACATTTATGTTAACAATATTGCCAACTTTGCGTGTAGCGACACGATTCTTATATCCTTTATAAAATCCTGCTAAGTCGTACAACAGTGCGCAGCGATATATCTTCATATATCAATACCGTTTCCTACCGGATTTTGGCAGGCGATACAGCGATACTGTCTTCTGGAATAGTAGTACGGGAAAATAAGCTGATTTACTGTTGCCGGCTCGTAAACGGTGCCAACACTGACGGGACTCGCGATGAATTATAAAACACTTTAATTGCGTGTCACGTATTTAAAATACAGACATCCTAAGTCGTAAAAGGATAATATGCGTAGCGGTAATAGGGGCGTGTAAGGGCCAGTAATCGGCGATATTAGAGCCACACTGTTAGACTGTTTCTTGATATAAGTAAAAACAACGCAAAACAGAATAACTGAGCAGGGGCATAATTGGGGGGAGGGGTGAACGAGACCAGACCACTCCCGACGGTCGAAAATGTTGAGAAATTTTGTTAATTTCTTCACTTTTAGGCTGTTTTATTATTTGTTCAGTTGTGTAAGCTAATATAGTAGTAACACGTTTTTAAATGTACAAACAGGTGTTTACACAGCATTAGTGTACACGTTATATCGAAACGTTTAACCGTGTATACTTAAATTTAAGATGTAATGAAACTTTGGTTGTTAATAAAAAAACTTTTGCTCTAAGTGTATCTGTTGATATTTATGTTGCGTGTTTATTCTTCGTATTGTTTAAATTTATTAAAATATCATTTTTATATCTGAATGACTCTTCCTTATTTATTAATTCGAAGATTGACTTAAGAGAATTATTCAGTCCGTCTGTTCTAATTTGAATGCAACGGTTGGATTGTCCCAATACAAATTCTCAACGTTTACATTCGATCTTCATCTTAACCCTATTTGTTGAGATTAATTTTTGTTCTGTAGTTTCTAATATTCTTGCGGCTCACCGACGTCTTCTGGATCTCCGTGAATATAGAACGAATGCTGATTGTACCTTACATTCAAGGAATAAAACACATGGATATGATTTTTATAATTTTACTCTTTAATCTCTGCAAAATTAATTCAGTTTAAGAAAAATTGTCATTTTCGAGATACACGCTAGCAACAATCGATTCTTTATCTCAGGGTCAATAGTAAAAATGAATTAAATATATAAAGTGTGAATTCTTTTGGCTGCTATGAAAGGTTCCATTAATTATTAACAAACAATATAGAGTACATTACACTATAATCTTAATACTTATGATCTAATGTGATATTATAAATAATTGTTAATGTTGATTAAAATGGCTGGCAATATTTCGTTTCGTTAGGTGCGCATTGCATGCTGGTTATGACATGACGTCATAAACATGGCCGCCTCGTGGTCGGTGAATGTGTGTGAAATCGTTCCCAATGTATTTTAAATAAATATGTTCATTTTGTATTCACTACTTCTTATATACTGTTTTTTCTTTTCTTTATAAAACGTCCATCGGTGATTAATTGTGGTGTGACTTATTGGTGTTACTAGTGATTGTTCATGTTGGATTACTAAAGTTGTTTGGTTAAGATATTTGTATAATACGTTACAGTTCTTAGTTAGTTTTAGTTAGGCTTCTTGTTAATCACTTGATATTTTCTTATTTTTCTTACTGGTAGTCGTTCATATTTGGTTAGATGACTTTTGTTAATAATTTCATTATTTTTCTGATTTTTGTTTACAATTTATTCTTCTAATTTTGGTTCCTGGTTTTAAAATTTGTTACATAATATTCTTCTGCGAGCACTCCTCAACCGTATTCAAACGTGGTTAACAATCAAGTGTCGAATTTCTTCTTTTTGTCATAGAAACTGACCAACATTTCCTGGATTCTGATTGGCCCATCAGGTACAGTTCAAATGTTATATGACCAAGACCCCTTAATTACATTACATTTTATAATTTGCCTTTAACTTATTATTTTATCATTATACAATAATAGTTAATACAATGTTTATGTGGTTAATAAGAATAAAATTACAAATCATTTGGTACTAAACATGTCCTGGTTTAGTCCTGTAAAATTTAGTATTTAGTGGATTTTCCAGACATCTTATTAAACAATTTATAATGGTGGATGACAGTTAACTATGACCCCTTGATATAACATTATTTTAAATTGATTTGCTGGTAACACGAAACTTTTATAATATAAAACAAAACTCTTAATGATACTCCTTATATTAACAATTATAATTTACTGTCTTAACTGATTGTACACTGTTAAACAATTGTTTGTGTGATAAATCCTACATCACTACTGTCAATCATGATTGACCACTTCTTAATCTAAATAATAGCACACTTTTCAACTGTAGTTTATATGACTATTATTATTAGGCCACCTTTTCTGTGTTTATTATCAATTAAAGCACTATAAGGGGTTGTGCACTTTTTCCCACTCTAGTTTATAATAAGACGGACTTTTATTGGCCTATTATATCTATAGTTCACACACATTTTACATTATGAAATATTTGTACTCTTTATTGTTTTATTACGTTTATCTATGGAATATTGATTATAGTTCTTCATTTTATTTTTATCTGTTTACTGCCCTATCCTACTGGGTAAAGTCTGGTTATATTGTGTTAGTCATAGTCAGGTCAATGATTGGTGTTGTTGAGTTAAAGTTGGTTCATTCATTATCTTCCAAAATTTGATGGTTTCTGTTTATTAGTTGTTGATAATTGGTTTCAGTTCCATCCCTGGATAGGGTTTCATTATTGTCATTTATAATTATTCTTACAACGTTCTGTTTCGTTACAACGTTTGAAATATGAATATAGGACAATCAATTCATTTAATAAGTGTCTCGTAAACAATGTTTCAATAAAGCGTATTTTTATTGTGTCATTACTGTCTACTTTAATGGGACTGATTTCAGCCACTTTAAAGATATTAACGGTGATTAGTCTTAACTGGTTTTTCTTTTGTATGAAGCCGATCCGACCCCGGACCTCCCCCCCAAGGCCAAATTCTAGATACGCCACTGTAACTGAGTTCCAATCTAAGAAACAGTTTACGAATTTTTCGCCACTCAGGTGTAACATATTATCAGTGACGGATCTACAAGAGCAGATGTTAAGAGATTTCATGATAAATACACAATAAATTTTTTAAATTAAAAATAAGTGCAATTATTAATAACTTACATGTTAAGAGATTTCATGACAAATGCAAAATACATTCTTGACGTATAAGTGCCCGGATATTGCGTGGTTTTTGTACTTTGCTGGTCGTGGTTAGAAGCTTTGGCGTGCGCAAGACGTCTGCGGCAACGCCTCCCTTCATAGGTCTGTATAATATCGTTGCTACCGGGGCCTCGGCTATCGAAAGGAACTTTCGTTTACACCCTTAAGTAAAGTCCAGGCGTGGCCGACAGGTGTGGCGTAGAAGGGATGTGTTGCCCCTAAACTCCGTGGTTTCTCCTGGAGTTCATCCATAGAAGCGCAGAGCCGTGCAGATATCAGCGATAGGTGGACACAGTAGCGTGACCGATTCATTTCTTTTGTCTTTCACGATTCATTAAATTCAATGCACTTAAAAAGGTAAAGATTTAATTTTCCGATAAAGTTAATTTCTCTTGAAGCAAGATTTCAGCTTCCCTTACCAACCTGGCAGCTAACAGCCACTCGACTGATTTCGGTACAAAAGCATCTGAATGTTATTTAGATCATTACTAGCAGTGGCGACTCGTGGATTTTAAAACGTGTAGGATGTAGACTACTGTCGAAAGAAAAATTATAGGCACGACTAAAATACATTAATAATTAATAGTCATATAATAATAATTAGCTATGAGATTTACAATTAACTTACCCATTATTTGCTTTACTTGTACTTCAGGTCGATCCTTCTCTCCTTCTTTGCTGCAAAGATGTCTATGACAGAATCGTAAAAGTTGGGATTTTTTTTCAACTCTCTGAACAACTCCAGTAGAGGGAAAATGAGGTTCCTGACCAAAGTACCGTTATTCCCCCACCACCACCGCTGGACCCGCAGCATCGACCAATAAAATTTCATGCCGCCTTTCGCGCGCCAAGTTCAAATATATGCCGCCTTTCGCGAGCCTAGATCACTTTCACTTTCTATCAGCTGGACCCGCAGCATCCCAAATGGACCACAGCATCCGCGAATTTCCGCGAATAAAATTTTTTATTTGATTTTTTTATTTTTTAATTAAATTAATTTGCATATCAGGGGTGGGTGGTGGGTGGGTGGGGGGTTCCGACTTGATGCATTATAGTGTATATATTAAATATATGATCAGGGTTACCAACCTTGCATGAGTTCAAATTTGTCGTGTGTTATAATGTATATTAAATCTATATGATCAGGTGTACCAACCTTCGTATTATTATTATAGTGTATAAATATTTTATATGAGCAGGGTTGTCAACATTTTCTGTGGTGGGGGGGAGGGAAATTCAAATATGTGTTATATAGTGTATATATTAAAATATATGATCAGGGTTACCAATCTTACATTATTGTGTGTATAGAGCAGATCTGCCAACATTTTTTTCTCTTCTGGGGTGGGAAATTCAAACTATATGATCATAATTGTTACTCTCTCTCACATTTGAATGTTTATTTTTTAATTAAATGTATAAATGGTGCACCTATCTATCAAGTGAAAATGGATATTTGTTCGCCAGAATCTGAGACTCGAGAGAGTATGTTTGTCGTGCATGCTTTATTTTTTATTTTTAATGAAGCTGATTTGCATATCAGGGGTGGGTGATGAGTCAATTCTCCCTATGAATGTAAATAACTATCTCTCTCCCTCCCTCTCTCTCTCTCTTTATGTCATCGGTTTTACATAAGCGTCAGTAAGTCGTGCTACTTATGGGGTTATTGTAATTAGCTATACTAAAATGTAATCACCAGGAAATATATTTATCGCCTACCTCATTGCGTTCTACTTCTAATTTTGGCACATGACAGTCATTGACTGCGATTTAGAAATTAATATACTGCCAAGTCTGTGTGTGGTAAAGTGTTACGCATAAAATATGAAAAAATATATATATTTAAACTAGTATTTACAAAATATGTATAAATGGTACGCCTATCTATCAAGTGAAAATGGATATTTGTCCGCCAGAATCTGAGACTCGAGAGAGTATGATTGTCGTGCATGCTTTATTTTTATTTTTAATGAAGCTGATTTGCATATCAGGGGTGGGTGATGAGTCAATTCTCTCTTGAATGTAAATAACTATCTCTCTCCCTCCCTCTCACTCTCTCTCTCTTTATGTCCTCGGTTTTACATAAGCGTCAGTAAGTCGTGCTACTTATGGATTATTGTAATTAGCGATACTAAAATGTACTTAAACCGGAGGTAATTAACCTTGTGTACGTTGTCTAAATCAAGCGCTCTACTTTCTAATTTGACACCTGTCAAGCATTAGCACCGCTGACAGTAATTACTCTAAAAACGGACACACACACGAGCTTTCCCCACTACAGTGTACAATATATATATATACGCAAAGTAAATTAGCGACAATGTCTCATTTGTCTGCCTGCGCATGCTGATACTGTACGTCTTACGTGTCCTCAGTATACATATCTTCTTTGGCAAGTGTACAGATTTTATTTAAACGTAAAAATTATCAAGTGCATTATTTATTGAATTTAATACATGTGTGTGTGTATGATCAAATTATTATTATGTCTGCTACAATTTTCTGAAATATATTCTTAATGTATTTTTATATTAATTTTATTGTATGTACCGATTTTATTTAAACGTAAAAATTATTTGCATTATCACGCACATTATTTATTGAATTTAATACGTGTGTGTGTGTGTGCGCGCGCGCGCGCGCGCGCGTGTGTGTGTGTGTGTGTGTGTGTGTGTGTGTGTGTGTGTGTGTGTGTGTGTGTGTGTGTATGATCAAATTATTATGTCTGGTACAATTGTCTGAAATATATTCTTACCGTATTTTTTTTTTATAGCGGCAATTTCTCATTTGACCGCCTGCGTGAAAGCTATCACTGCATTTTTTAAATAGTTGAAAGACTGTTTAGTATTGTACGGCGTCAGTATACACACACAACTTTCATCATTAAGGGTGTATAGACAACACACATACTAGTTGGTGAGTGTACAGATTTATTTAAACGTAAAAACATTATCAAGCGCATTATTTATTGAATTTAATACATGTGTGTGTGTGTGTGTGTGTGTGTATGATCAAATTATTATTATGTCTGTTACAATTCTCTGAAATATTGCTTTAAACAAACATTTTTAATGTAACAAATTTAGAAAGCAGGTCACAGCGAATGATGACATTTATATCTCTCTAATTCTGTTGTGGACATGCATAGCTGTAAGCGGTGACCATTTCCTTATGAAAGTGGAATGTAGACTTTCTTAAATTATTTGCATTAAAACATCATCAAGCGCATTATTATTTATTGAATTTAATACATGTGTGTGTGTGTGTGTGTGTGTGCGCGCGCACGCGTGTGTGTATGATCAAATTATTATGTCTCACTTCTAATTGAAGATATATTTTAGGATTTTATTTAAACGTAAAAATTATTTGCATTATCAAGCACATTATTTATTGAATTTAATACATGTGTGTGTGTGTGTGTGTGTGTGTGTGTGTGTGTGTGATCAAATTATTATGTCTGTACAATTGTCTGAAATATATGCTTACCGTATTTTTTTTTTTTTTATAGTAGCAATTTCTCATTGACCACCTGTGTGAAAGCTATCACCGCATTTTTTAAATAGTTGAAAGACTGTTGTAGTATTGTACGGCGTCAGTATACACACACAACTTTCATCATTAAGGGTGTATAGACAACACACATACTAGTTGGTGAGTGTACAGATTTGTGATTCACCGTAATTCGTGACTCGTAAGTTATCCCAATTGAAACAATGTACGTAAATCTTCAAGGTAAACAATGTATTTTATGTATACCATGTCTTGTTTGACAATCTTGGTAACTTGTCATGTGGTCTTCAGGAAACTATTCAGCTAAACGCAGGAGATCTTATCAGGTAAGTACGAACAGTCAGGACGCTTGCACTATATATATATATATATATATATATATATATATATATATAACCTGGGAACTTCGCAGGTGAAGAAATTAATTTCTATTTTTCATCTGTAACGACATGCGTGTATAATTTTAATTTATTTCACTATACACCTCTGAACCTATGTGTAATTATTTTGTAAACTGCGTTACCTATGGAGGAACTGTTGCAGCAAACGTTAACACTAGAACGATTATATTATTATTATTCAGTGATATATACATACAATTTACTTATTAAAAACACTTCAAGGATTGGATTTCTACTCGTCATTTGTAACGATATACATACAATTACATTAAACCTGCACAATGGACGCAGAGAGAGACAGAGAGAGAGAGTGGACACACATGTAAGTAGCTCGATACTCAGTGACAACAGCACACACACACACACACACACACACACACACACACACACACAGTTAATATTTGTCAAATATATAACAACGAGAGAGAGAGAGAGAGAGAGAGAGAGAGAGAGAGAGAGAGAGAGAGAGAGAGAGAGAGGAGGGGTCATCGACCGTGATGGAAAAGCTTTACCTCACTGCTTAAAGCTTTAAGAAGTTAGCGATACTGAAAGTATTTTCGTTGTGCTATTGTCTGGCGGTCTGGGGCTATGCGTAGGGAAGGTCTTCATATGCTTTAGCTGCCTTTGCTCACTGGACAAAATATAAATATTCGCTGGCAGATAATTTCATAAAAACATAAGAAACGTAAAAGATATACGCTGACTTTACCGCAACCACGTCTATTGAGATAAACGGCTCGGAAGAAAAAATAATTCTTCACAAAGCAGAACAACAACTACAGTCTCAAATAAATATATTTTAAATCTGGGGCTATGCGTGTACGTAGGGAAGGTCTTCATATGCTTTAGCTGCCTTTGCTCACTGGACAAATAAATATTCGCTGACAGATAATTTCATAAAAAAATAAGAAACGTAAAAGATATACGCTGACTTTACCGCAACCACGTCTATTTAGATAAACGGCTCGGAAGAAAAAATAATTCTTCACAAAGCAGAACAACAACTACAGTCTCAAATAAATATATTTTAAAAAAGATAAATATACATTAGATGGAAATGTTTCCTCTGTTTTTCTCTGTGAAACACAAAAAGAACTTGGGAATCGTGTTTCTTCCCTAGATGCGGTCAACACGATTAAAAGTAAAATTTTAATAACAAAGTTTTCACTGTACTTTAACAAGGATGGTAATATTTTTTTTTTCTAGTGCCTAATCTTTTAAACTAAAAAACGTACAATCTTTATTACTTTTACAAGTATAGCTTGAACGTAACGCGTACACACAGACGTTAGGTTGAATGCAGCCTCAGGTTCTTGTAGTCTATCGTTTATCTTATAAATGTAATGTATATGTCTCCACATCCTCTTTTGACATTGTATGATTTTAATAAAAACAGATATCGGATTTAAATAATAATTTCGTGCTTGCAATATACAATCCATGTACACAAACTTAAAATATAGTTTACTGACCATTGTAATACAAGAAGTCATTGACACTGGTTTAGCATAGCTACTTACATTCAAATGTGAGAGAGAGGGAGAGAGAGCGAGAGAGAGAGAGCGAGAGAGAGAGAGAGAGAGAGAGACTGCAATGTGTCAGTGTAAAGTCGTGTCAATGACCTCTTGTATTACAATGGTTTAGCATAATTTCTTACTGAAGGCTTGCACGCTTTAAATTCAGCTATACCTAAAATTTATCTTCAATTAGAAGAGCAATATAAAAAGTACAGTAAGAATATATTTTCAGAAATTGTAATTTGACCACACACACACACACACACACACACACACACACACACACACACACCATACACACATGTATTAAATTCAATAAATAATGTGCTTGATAATGTTTTAATGCAAATAATTTTTATGTTTAAATAAAATCTGTACATACAATAAAACCTAAAATATATCTGTAGCCTATACATCAGACTACATGTATCTGTCATTAGCAATCTAACGTTACGACGACAGCATAACGATAATGAAAGCCATACATTATCGTTTGCTAACGTTTGTATTTTGTCTAAGCTATGTTAACTTCACACACACACACACACACACACACACACACATCATTAGCAATCTATCGTTACGACGACGACATGTTAAATATCAAATTCAGTCTACTTACGTTTCACGTTAGGTTAAAAAATGAAAACACACACACACACACACACACACACACACACACACGTGTATGTTATTTAAATTATTATTTAAATAACATACACACGTGTAGTGTTTAGGTCATCAGTACATGACGCAACGGGAGTGATAGGTCCAATTAGGTTTGTTACACGTTGTGTGTTAGGTTAAATAACATACACACGTGTAGTGTTTAGGTCATCAGTACATGACGCAACGGGAGTGATAGGTCCAATTAGGTTTGTTACACGTTGTGTGTTAGGTTAAAATGCAGTCCATTCACGTTCATGTTAGGTTAAATAACATACACACGTGTAGTGTTTAGGTCATCAGTACATGACGCAACGGGAGTGATAGGTCCAATTAGGTTTGTTACATGTTGTGTGTTAGGTTAAAATGCAGTCCATTCACGTTCATGTTAGGTTAAATAACATACACACGTATAGTGTTTAGGTCATCAGTACATGACGCAACGGGAGTGATAGGTCCAATTAGGTTTGTTACACGTTGTGTGTTAGGTTAAATAACATACACACGTGTAGTGTTTAGGTCATCAGTACATGACGCAACGGGAGTGATAGGTCCAATTAGGTTTGTTACACGTTGTGTGTTAGGTTAAAATGCAGTCCATTCACGTTCATGTTAGGTTAAATAACATACACACGTGTAGTGTTTAGGTCATCAGTACATGACACAACGGGAGTGATAGGTCAAATTAGGTTTGTTACATGTTGTGTGTTAGGTTAAAATGCAGTCCATTCACGTTCATGTTAGGTTAAATAACATACACACGTGTAGTGTTTAGGTCATCAGTACATGACGCAACGGGAGTGATAGGTCCAATTAGGTTTGTTACACGTTGTGTGTTAGGTTAAAATGCAGTCCATTCACGTTCATGTTAGGTTAAAATGAAAACAAACACACAACCACACGTGTATGATATTTAAATTATTATTAAATAACATACACACGTGTTAGGCTACAGCCTAACACGTGTGTGTGTGTGTGTGTGTGTGTGTGTGTGTGTTTGTTTGTTTTCATTTTAACCTAACATGAACGTGAATGGACTGCATTTTAACCTAACACACAACGTGTAACAAACCTAATTGGACCTATCATTCCCGTTGCGTCATGTACTGATGACCTAAACACTACACGTGTGTATGTTATTTAAATAATAATTTAAATAATATACACGTGTGTGTGTGTGTGTGTGTGTGTGTGTGTGTTTGCATTTTAACCTAACGTGAAACGTAAGTAGACTGAATTTGATATTTAACCTGTCGTCGTCGTAACGTTAGATTGCTAATGATGTGTGTGTGTGTGTGTGTGAAGTTAACATAGCTTAGACAAAATACAAACGTTAGCAAACGATAATGTATGGCTTTCATTATCGTTATGCTGTCGTCGTAACGTTAGATTGCTAATGACAGATACATGTAGTCTGATGTATAGGCTACAGATATATTTTAGGTTTTATTGTATGTACAGATTTTATTTAAACATAAAAATTATTTGCATTAAAACATTATCAAGCACATTATTTATTGAATTTAATACATGTGTGTATGGTGTGTGTGTGTGATCAAATTACAATTTCTGAAAATATATTCTTACTGTACTTTTTATATTACACTTCTAATTGAAGATATATGTTAGGTATAGCTGAATTTAAAGCGTGCAAGCCTTCAGTAAGAAACTATGCTAAACCATTGTAATACAAGAGGTCATTGACACGACTTTACACTGACACATTGCAGTCTCTCTCTCTCTCTCTCGCTCTCTCTCTCTCTCTCCCTCTCTCTCACATTTGAATGTAAGTAGCTATGCTAAACCAGTGTCAATGACTTCTTGTATTACAATGGTCAGTAAACTATATTTTAAGTTTGTGTACATGGATTGTATATTGCAAGCACGAAATTATTATTTAAATCCGATATCTGTTTTTATTAAAATCATACAATGTCAAAAGAGGATGTGGAGACATATACATTACATTTATAAGATAAACGATAGACTACAAGAACCTGAGGCTGCATTCAACCTAACGTCTGTGTGTACGTGTTACGTTCAACCTATACTTGTAAAAGTAATTAAGATTGTACGTTTTTTAGTTTAAAAGATTAGGCACTAGAAAAAAAAAATTACCATCCTTGTTAAAGTACAGTGAAAACTTTGTTATTAAAATTTTACTTTTAATCGTGTTGACCGCATCTAGGGAAGAAACACGATTCCCAAGTTCTTTTTGTGTTTCACAGAGAAAAACAGAGGAAACATTTCCATCTAATGTATATTTATCTTTTTTAAAATATATTTATTTGAGACTGTAGTTGTTGTTCTGCTTTGTGAAGAATTATTTTTTCTTCCGAGCCGTTTATCTAAATAGACGTGGTTGCGGTAAAGTCAGCGTATATCTTTTACGTTTCTTATTTTTTTATGAAATTATCTGTCAGCGAATATTTATATTTTGTCCAGTGAGCAAAGGCAGCTAAAGCAAATGAAGACCTTCCCTACGCACACGCATAGCCCCAGATTTAAAATATATTTATTTGAGACTGTAGTTGTTGTTCTGCTTTGTGAAGAATTATTTTTTCTTCCGAGCCGTTTATCTCAATAGACGTGGTTGCGGTAAAGTCAGCGTATATCTTTTACGTTTCTTATGTTTTTATGAAATTATCTGCCAGCGAATATTTATATTTTGTCCAGTGAGCAAAGGCAGCTAAAGCATATGAAGACCTTCCCTACGCATAGCCCCAGACCGCCAGACAATAGCACAACGAAAATACTTTCAGTATCGCTAACTTCTTAAAGCTTTAAGCAGTGAGGTAAAGCTTTTCCATCACGGTCGATGACCCCTCCTCTCTCTCTCTCTCTCTCTCTCTCTCTCTCTCTCTCTCTCTCTCTCTCTCTCTCTCTCTCTCTCTCTCTCTCACTCGTTGTTATATATTTGACAAATATTAACTGTGTGTGTGTGTGTGTGTGTTTGTGTGTGTGTGTGTGTGTGTGTGTGTGTGTGTGTGTGTGTGTGTGTGTGTGTGTGTGTGTGTGTGTGTGTGTGTGTGTGTGTGTTGTCACTGAGTATCGAGCTACTTACATGTGTGTCCACTCTCTCTCTCTCTCTCTCTGCGTCCATTGTGCAGGTTTAATGTAATTGTATGTATATCGTTACAAATGACAAGTAGAAATCCAATCCTTGAAGTGTTTTTAATAAGTAAATTTTATGTATATATCACTGAATAATAATAATATAATCGTTCTAGTGTTAACGTTTGCTGCAACAGTTCCTCCATAGGTAACGCAGTTTACAAAATAATTACACATAGGTTCAGAGGTGTATAGTGAAATAAATTAAAATTATACACGCATGTCGTTACAGATGAAAAATAGAAATTAATTTCTTCACCTGCGAAGTTCCCATGTTATATATATATATATATATATATATATATATATATATATATATATATATATATATATAGTGCAAGCGTCCTGACTGTTCGTACTTACCTGATAAGATCTCCTCCGTTTAGCTGAATAGTTTCCTGAAGACCACATCACAAGTTACCAAGATTGTCAAACAAGACATGGTATACATAAAATACATTGTTTACCTTGAAGATTTTCGTACATTGTTTCAATTGGGATAACTTACGAGTCACGATTTACGGTGAATCACAAATCTGTACACTCACCAACTAGTATGTGTGTTGTCTATACACCCTTAATGATGAAAGTTGTGTGTGTATACTGACGCCGTACAATACTACAACAGTCTTTCAACTATTTAAAAAATGCAGTGATAGCTTTCACGCAGGCGGTCAAATGAGAAATTGCCGCTATAAAAAAAAAATACGGTAAAAATATATTTCAGACAATTGTACCAGACATAATAATTTGATCACACACACACACACACACACACACACACACACACACACACACACACACACACACACACACACACACACACATGTATTAAATGAAAGTTGTGTGTGTATACTGACGCCGTACAATACTACAACAGTCTTTCAACTATTTAAAAAATGCGGTGATAGCTTTCACGCAGGTGGTCAAATGAGAAATTGCTACTATAAAAAAAAAAAATACGGTAAGAATATATTTCAGACAATTGTACAGACATAATAATTTGATCACACCACACACACACACACACACACACACACACACACACACACACACACACACACACACACACACACGTATTAAATTCAATAAATAATGTGCTTGATAATGCAAATAATTTTTACGTTTAAATAAAATCCTAAAATATATCTTCAATTAGAAGTGAGACATAATAATTTGATCATACACACACGCGTGCGCACACACACACACACACACATGTATTAAATTCAATAAATAATAATGCGCTTGATGATGTTTTAATGCAAATAATTTAAGAAAGTCTACATTCCACTTTCATAAGGAAATGGTCACCGCTTACAGCTATGCATGTCCACAACAGAATTAGAGAGATATAAATGTCATCGTTCGCTGTGACCTGCTTTCTAAATTTGTTACATTAAAAATGTTTGTTTAAAGCAATACTTCAGAGAATTGTAACAGACATAATAATAATTTGATCACACACACACACACACACACACACACACACACACACACACACACACACACACACACACACACACACACACACACACACACACACACATGTATTAAATTCAATAAATAATGCGCTTGATAATGTTTTTACGTTTAAATAAATCTGTACACTCACCAACTAGTATGTGTGTTGTCTATACACCCTTAATGATGAAAGTTGTGTGTGTATACTGACGCCGTACAATACTACAACAGTCTTTCAACTATTTAAAAAATGCAGTGATAGCTTTCACGCAGGCGGTCAAATGAGAAATTGCCGCTATAAAAAAAAAATACGGTAAGAATATATTTCAGACAATTGTACCAGACATAATAATTTGATCATACACACACACACACACACACACACACACACACACACACACACGTATTAAATTCAATAAATAATGTGCGTGATAATGCAAATAATTTTTACGTTTAAATAAAATCGGTACATACAATAAAATTAATATAAAAATACATTAAGAATATATTTCAGAAAATTGTAGCAGACATAATAATAATTTGATCATACACACACACATGTATTAAATTCAATAAATAATGCACTTGATAATTTTTACGTTTA
Source organism: Magicicada septendecula (assembly GCA_034769895.1). Lineage (NCBI taxonomy): Eukaryota > Metazoa > Arthropoda > Insecta > Hemiptera > Cicadidae > Magicicada > Magicicada septendecula. The sequence continues at coordinate 112,419 of JAWRYS010000583.1, read as the reverse complement.
AATAAAATCTGTACACTTACCAAAGAAGATATGTATACTGAAGACACGTAAGACGTACAGTATCAGCATGCGCAGGCAGACAAATGAGACACTGTCGCTAATTTACTTTGCGTATATATATATATTGTACACTGTAGTGGGGAAAGCTCGTGTGTGTGTCCGTTTTTAGAGTAATTACTGTCAGCGGTGCTAATGCTTGACAGGTGTCAAATTAGAAAGTAGAGCGCTTGATTTAGACAACGTACACAAGGTTAATTACCTCCGGTTTAAGTACATTTTAGTATCGCTAATTACAATAATCCATAAGTAGCACGACTTACTGACGCTTATGTAAAACCGAGGACATAAAGAGAGAGAGAGAGAGAGAGAGAGGGAGGGAGAGAGATAGTTATTTACATTCAAGAGAGAATTGACTCATCACCCGCCCCTGATATGCAAATCAGCTTCATTAAAAATAAAAATAAAGCATGCACGACAATCATACTCTCTCGAGTCTCAGATTCTGGCGGACAAATATCCATTTTCACTTGATAGATAGGCGTACCATTTATACATATTTTGTAAATACTAGTTTAAATATATATATTTTTTCATATTTTATGCGTAACACTTTACCACACACAGACTTGGCAGTATATTAATTTCTAAATCGCAGTCAATGACTGTCATGTGCCAAAATTAGAAGTAGAACGCAATGAGGTAGGCGATAAATATATTTCCTGGTGATTACATTTTAGTATAGCTAATTACAATAACCCCATAAGTAGCACGACTTACTGACGCTTATGTAAAACCGATGACATAAAGAGAGAGAGAGAGGGAGGGAGAGAGATAGTTATTTACATTCATAGGGAGAATTGACTCATCACCCACCCCTGATATGCAAATCAGCTTCATTAAAAATAAAAAATAAAGCATGCACGACAAACATACTCTCTCGAGTCTCAGATTCTGGCGAACAAATATCCATTTTCACTTGATAGATAGGTGCACCATTTATACCTTTAATTAAAAAATAAACATTCAAATGTGAGAGAGAGTAACAATTATGATCATATAGTTTGAATTTCCCACCCCAGAAGAGAAAAAAATGTTGGCAGATCTGCTCTATACACACAATAATGTAAGATTGGTAACCCTGATCATATATTTTAATATATACACTATATAACACATATTTGAATTTCCCTCCCCCCCCCGCCACAGTAAATGTTGACAACCCTGCTATATAAAATATTTATACACTATAATAATAATACGAAGGTTGGTACACCTGATCATATAGATTTAATATACATTATAACACACGACAAATTTGAACTCATGCAAGGTTGGTAACCCTGATCATATATTTAATATATACACTATAATGCATCAAGTCGGAACCCCCCACCCACCCACCACCCACCCCTGATATGCAAATTAATTTAATTAAAAAATAAAAAAATCAAATAAAAAATTTTATTCGCGGAAATTCGCGGATGCTGTGGTCCATTTGGGATGCTGCGGGTCCAGCTGATAGAAAGTGAAAGTGATCTAGGCTCGCGAAAGGCGGCATATATTTGAACTTGGCGCGCGAAAGGCGGCATGAAATTTTATTGGTCGATGCTGCGGGTCCAGCGGTGGTGGTGGGGGAATAACGGTACTTTGGTCAGGAACCTCATTTTCCCTCTACTAACTCCTTTTCTATAGATATTAATCCTAGACCGCTGAGACGATCTTGTGTGGTCGTATTTCTAGCATATGATTTGATACGCTTCAATGCCGAAAAACTTCTTTCTGCTGAAGTACTTGTTGCCGGAATAGTCAGAAATAAATTTACAAGCTGTACTAATTCTGGTAAAGTCTCATTTAAGTCATTTGACACTAAGTAATCGTTTAATTTTGAAACAGAATCATGTTTGAATGATGGAAAACTATAAATATATGACAATTCGGAATTTAAGCCGGTCTCATTAAAATAATGTCCATAAGGAGATTTCATCAGGCTTTTGAGGTGTTCTTCTGGGAATTTATGAGAGTACTCTTTAAATTTACTAAATTCCAAAAGGGCAAAAAACTCTAATTTGCGGAAATCAGAAAACCGATCTTCAATTTGCACTATTTAATTGTCTAAAATTTCAAAATAAAGGCGGCGATAAAATACTTCCTTATCATCACCAATTTTTATTCTTTTGTTGGAAAAGTCTCGTTACGGTTCATTTCAAAATCCTTCATTTTTACCCACAGGCCTCCAAAATCGCCGCGCAACCGAACAAGAAAATTTTTAAAATTCTGAATTTCATTTTCACAAAACATAATATCACATGACTTTTTTTGTAAAATTTTGAATAAGACTTCTGCTTTAGGAAGCACTAAATGAAATAATTCTAATAAGAAATTAAATTCAAAGTGATTAAGATTTTTACGAAAACCTTTTGCACAATACCGCGACTCTGCATCAAACGTAGTATCATTTCCCAAAATAAAATCAAACAACTCGGTCAGCTCTTCCTTATGGTCATAAACCATTTCAACAAGTCGATTATTGTACAGCCATCTAGTTGGAGCTACTGAAGGGAAACGAGCACTTACAATTTCATCAAGAGCATGTGATCTTTTTCATGAGTGTGAAAAAAAAGATACGAAACCAGACAAGTTATTAAAAAAATTTTACATTGCTTAATATTTTTTACCGAGTTTGTAAAACCAAATTTAATTTGTGCGCATAACATTTTGTAAATAATGCCTGCGGACATTTCAATTTAACTTTGGCAGCAAGTCCATTATATTGTCCTGTATTGACGGATGCGTCATCATACGTTTGTGCTACCAACTTATTACAACAACGAAATTCATCCAGGTGGCCAAATATACATTTCGAAATTCGATCAGCTGTTCGATCATCACTGACATCTAAGAATCTAATGAACCTCTCCTGAACTTCATCACTTGCGTGTACATACCGGAAAACCGTGGAAAGTTGCGATTTTTTGGCAATATCTGTAGTTTCATCAACAATAATAGCAATGAATTTTGCTTCTGAAACTTCTTTTTTAATATTTTGCATCAAGAGCTCACTACAAGCTTCGATTAAATCATTTTGAATTATTGAAGTTTCTCCACTAAAAACAGTAGAATTTTGTAGATGGATTTGTAATTGTGCGTCATTTTCTGCTAATAAATGCAATAATTCCCTCTATTCACCGAATTTTCCGACTCATTATGCCCGCGGAGTGCTAGAAAACAAGTTATATCTATCAACTTTTGAACTACATACCGATTACTTTTAACTTTATTATTATGTTTTTCTATACTTTCTTTATGGGCTTTGCTTAAACAAAATTCTATTTTATTTTCAGTTTGTGTAAAGGTAAACTGCTTAAAAGTAACAGAAGCTGCTACATGTTCTTTAGTTTGTTGATGGCGCTTACGTAATATATTCCCCAAATTATTTATATCCACAACCCCATCTTTATTCCACACATTTTTATGAATGGAAAACAATAAGCAAGGCCAACAAAATAATTTTGATAATTTTTACATCCACACAACCAAGGAATATCACTATATTTGCTGGTATGGAATTTAAGTTTAACTGTCTTGCCACCTGTTTTTCGTTCTTGAACTAAATTAGGCAAACAAGGCGTAGGCCTACCTTTTGAAACTAAAACCCTTTTTTCAGAGAAACTGAGTGAACTAAACGGTTTTTTGAACAGTTGTTCAATTGCACAATTACACTCACTTTCTTCACTAAAATTAACAGCTTCCATATTCATTTAACTAAGCTTACAAACACTATTACACTGATTCATTAATGACATATGCCACAATGTATACTATCTACTATTGTTGAGGTAGGACATATCACCACGTCCTCAATTGCGTCCGTATTAGTCACTTAATATAGTACTATAGTCAATCGTTGCGCGCGCCACTAGTCATATGCCGTACAGCGTATGCTTGAGGACGAGTTTTCACTGTCCTACAACACGAGGCACTCGTAATTGGTTCTCAATTTAATGTTTACAGAAATTTATACTATTTTTTTTCAATCAATTCCCTTTTCTACCCATTGGAGTAAGGTAATTTATACTATTTTCTTTCGAAAAATAATTTATTTTTTTAAGTGTAGGATGATCCTCACATCCTATATGGAAGAATCGCCACTGATTACTAGGTCATTTCCTCACCGTAGAAAATACCTCATCTGGTTTTGAATACTCTTTGAAAAGTTACATGTATTTCCTCACCGCAGATTATACATCATTTGTTTTGAAAGTTTTCTGAATACTCTTCGAAAAGTTTCACGTCATCAAATTCATTAAATAGTAGTCTAATATGCTATAACTCTCTGGATCATAAGGACAACAGTCGGCATCAAAACAACTTTTAACCGCCGTAATTATTCTGTCTGTCTGACATCAGTGTAGTTAGGTTGTTGGTACGATTCTGCATACGATTAAACAACGGCTCTACCAATAGCAAAGTGACGACGACAAGACGGGTCGGGTCCAATTAAGGTGATAAGCTGTGTTTCACGGGTGCACGGTACGATCCGATTGATGCACAGAAACAGCATAGAGAAGCGCAATTAAGAACACATTGTTACGTGAAAGGCTTCCGAAAGTTATCCTTCTGGCGAAGTCATATTACACTTTTCTTAAAGTGGGCTTTAGACATTTTTGCTCTTCGTATTAGGATATGCAACTGCTGAAATTAAAGGCAAACGTTGCCAACACTTGTGTCTGTCTCTTGGCGGCGTACAGCCGAGTGCTTTAATTTACATCAAGCAATTAGGGGTGTACTTAACGACCAGATGTATGACTAATGGCACTGTTATGAAAGACTACCGATACCGTGCGGGGGCTTTTCATAAATTTTGTCAAACGCACGCTTTACAAACAAATTGCTCTTAACCAACCACTGCGGACGTAATGTATTCATGACATTTCGTTCACGCCCAGTATGAGTCGATTACGTTTGTAAATCAACGTAATTTGAAAGGAAAGCTTGTTTTATGGGGCCTCTTTGTGAATGTAGGAGTTTTAAAATGGCCGCCAGTTAGCTCTACAGGTAATAAATCGTTGACAACACGTTGTAATTATACATTTAGCACCCACTTGTGTACACACACACACACACACACACACACACACACAATCTGTTGGTTTTATAATTACCATCACCCACTGTCCGCCGTATAAGAAAAAGCGTTCCAGAATATAGTTGATATACTGCGTTAAAATGAATTACAGACCTCTGTACACGACTTTTGGTGCTTAAATGCCGACTAGTTAATTAGTAAGTTATTGTACCGCCAGTTGATCGTGAGTAAGTCGTTTGTACTAGAACGTGCTTACTTTATGTGGGTAATTAATAACGGGCTTGTAACTATTAACGTAAGACGGGATGTATTAAGCGCGCATGCAGTATTAGAGAAAAGTATTAAGTGAAACAAAAAAATGTAAAACCAGTACACAACAGATAACGTTTTTAGTATTATAAATAATCGTTTGAACAGACTTTGGTCACGTTATTGTGGTCTTCGGCGCGGCCGAAACTAAAGATCAGGTTCAGGCGGTTGAAACCGATCTAACCAACGTTGCCTTGGCTTACGGCGTATACTCATTTCTCTAACAGGAAACAAACTTTTTGGGATAAGCGTTTTGTCTGTTTTTGAAATGTAATCTAGCTTTACAATTAAAAAATTAAAACACTAAATCTTGAGCGACCGCTTCATTACGCTGCATATGAAGACATTTACAAGTAGCGAGTTTTGGAAGAATTTATTTTGAATGATTCAGTTCGACTGATTTTTGTAAGAAACTTAGTTTTGTGAACTGTACACGTCGTCCGGCCACAGTTTTGGCATCATCAACATCCTCTTACCTCATCATCGTCTCTCTCTCTACCAAGTTTGGCAGGTCCTTGGGCACCTGATCCCTTCTTCACGTTTAGACATTCTCAGTGGTTTTCTCCTCTCTGGTTTCCTTCTAGACACCTTTCTCTTCTGATCACGTGCCATGTCCACATAAATATTCTAATTTTGGCTTCCGTCCGATTCCGTGTAAAATTCTCAATTCCCGCTTTTCTCCCCCCCCCCCATTCTTTCCACAAACGGGTGGTAGTACGAATAGGTTTGTATAGTAATTTCTTCTCTCTAGTACCGTTTATTCTGGGCCGGTCGTATTATTTCCATAATCCACTCCTCTTACATCATTGTAGGTTTACCCGCTGGTCTAGTAGCCTACCTAGTGCGTCATCTTAAAAACAAAAAGACTTTCCGTTTTTCCATTTCGCCTGTCTTTCTAGTTATGTCCAAAGTTGATGGTAACGATCAAGGTCAACTGTTGGGACAGCAGCTGGACGTGCCCCAGTGGTACGCAGTGTCCAGGCGAACCCGGTGCATCTGGAACCTCAGTAGCCTAGCGTATGGTAGGACGGATCCTCCATATCCGTATGGTAGGATAGTTGGTAAAACGTCTTAAGGGCGGAGGTGGCGACAGAAAATTTATTATGAGGGGTCATCGAGCAAGGCTCAGGGGGCGCTTGTGTCTTCGTGAAGGTGGGCCTTCGTCTGTGCTAAGGCGGCGGAGATGTAGGTAGGGAGAAGTAGAGGCTCGAGTAAACAGTTTCAGCGCAATGGAGCTAACAAACTTTTACTTGAGAAAAGAAACAAACATTTCCTTTTACTTGAGAAAAGGAAATCTCGCCTGATAGCGCCATTCCAAAGTCGATGAGGTATATATTGTTAACATTCTTTAATGATCTGCTGTTATCTACAGGTCAGATAAAATGGAAGCATTTGTTGTGCATTGCAATGTGACCAAAGCCGGTTTGGCAATACGTCTGTAGTTGATGAACTTTATACTGGACTGGCAAAACGGTTATTAAAAACCCTTTTAATGTTGCTTGTTCATACTTTTCCGGTAAAATCCAACTGTGCCGTAAAATACAAGTTGCAGACTCTTAGCGTTCACAATTTAATAGCCAGGAAATAAGGTACCGGCACCCAATATGTTGTACTATAACATTCCTAACACAAATTTTGCTTAAACTGGATAAGATCCTGTGCAGATATTTCTGAATCAACAAGTAGATACACAATAATTTGCACGTTGTCTTCAGTGTTGTCGACCAACACTCGAATTGTAATCTAGCCAATACTATCAACGTATCGACTATGAACGAACGAACGAGTAGAGCCTACAGTATTCTGAGTACGAGTGTAAATTCTGTGAATCTTTAGTGCTAACAGTATAAGACTGATTTTAAGTATTGCGTTTTGTTTATAAGTGATAATTTGTTACGGTTTTAAAATTAATTCAGTAGCTAGTTTGTTGCAAAAGCCGTCTGGCTTATGGTCTCTACAAGAAAACTAAGAAAACTAGAGATAAAAAATTTAGGCAGGCCTACTCCTGATCTTAACTTAATAGAAATTTATCAATGTCTTAATAAAATCTTAACAATACAAGACATTTTTGACGCGGTATATACCGGAAGAAGACTTCATAAACATAATGGAAACCGGCTGCGGAAGCCTACAAGAGAATTTAATACAAACTGTTAAATCAGGGATCAGATTGTTCAACAGAGTTTTTAGAAGAGACGTTTAGCGAAATTAGTTGTGTGGCTGTAATTTCAAAAACGCTTTGTTTTGCTTCCCTTGTGTCCTCTATGGCTGGATGATAGCCTTTGGGCAAAATCAGGGTTTACTGAACTAAATCATTTAAAGTGGTTTGTGTGAAAAAACGCGAAGCTTTCGAAGTTCATATTAAAAACAGTTTAAAATTAGCTCTTTTAGGACGTGGTAATGTGGTAGAACAATTGGATATTGCTTACAGGCGAAGTATCAGTGTACTTAATGAAAACTATTGTAGTATAGACATAATTTGAACATTATATTAATTGTGTACGTTCCTGTTGTGCGTAATGAGGAATACAAAAAATGTCAGTTATCATGCGTTTGAGCAGGATTGCTATAGAGTAGTAGTACTCGCCACAGTTATGATGTTAAAAACTATGTTACACACACAAGTCTACGGCAAACCAGACTCCAGTATTCACAAGTTTACCGAATGTTCTGAACATTCAGTTTTTCAGCTGATCAATGAAAGTAATCCATTATCGGTCAGGACCATAGTACGATGCAGCGTCTGCATCGCGCCGCCGCGCTGATCGTCTGAACGCAGCGAGGATTACCGTGATATTTTACTCTGGGACTGCGTTATCATTGGTGACACAGTTTATAGTCGCGGAAGATACCGTTCCACCGTTACGCGTTTCGAAATCTCTGATAACGCACGTTTCAAACGCAGATATAAACAACTTTGGCTTGGAGGCTGTAACGTCTTACGATTTCGGTTCTGTTCCCATCGCCAAACGTATTTGAAATGCCCCGACTAATGATTTTAAAAAAATTCTAAAACAGATATGATTTTAAGAGAGTAAAAATCCTCTAAAAATTCTATAAATTTCTTGCTTTCTTCATTCTTGCTTAATAGTTTTATCAGTCTGTGCTTCTGATAAAATTATGTTCCCAGGAACTACCGTGTTTCATATAGACAGGGGTTGACATGGAAGAAAATATCCCTAGCGGTAATAACGACAGACGTTGGTCTACCTGCGACAGGCGGTATTTAACGCGAATATTATGAAAGTCGAAGATATTTAATCTGTAACCACGTATTTACGTGGAAGCGAAAACATTACGTCGTTTATATAACCAACAGTCCACGTCCAGGTCAAAGCTTAGGTTTGGGACTGTCGAGTGCGGTGAGATTTCCTTTCCACCTACAGCTGTTTTTGACGTCTCTTTGATATTACATTCTACCTGCTCGAAATGGTTAAAAGGGCGGGTTAACTACCTATTATCCCCATTTCACTGTGCAGGCAGTGTTTAGAGAATGTTTAAACAAACAAAAGACGGACCTGATACGAATAAACAACTTTCGAAAATTATTCAAGAACAACTGAGAACCAATTTACCATACATATGTAGAAGCCTTTCTACTTCATCTGACGAGATTCTATACAAACCGCCCGTTTCATTTTAAGCATGATGCCTTCAGGCATAAATGATTTAAATTATTTAAACAATAATTACTCAAATATCTATGTAAATTGTCAGAATGCTAATCTCTTGATTATACGACGTAATACAATTTTATTATTGTTAATTATTTTTTCGAATTTTTATTTACTAATAATTGATGCAAAGCAAATTTAGTCATGTTGCTACGTAATAAAGGATGAATTTTTATTTTGTATTTCCGTTTATGCAAAAGCCTTACTATTAATACTTCAGATTGGTTAGGGAAGTAGTTTGGCAATACAAGCCTACTGGACAAAGAAGTATTGGAAGCCCTAGGAAGCGTTGGTGAAGTATATGTTTTTCCCTTGAGACCGCGACAGGCTATTCTCCTATTCCCTGATAGAAGAAGGAGAATCCTCTATCATATGAAAGCCGTGGGTCCTACACATCCGTTGGATAGATTGTTGTCTCAGCAGTTCCAGAAGAGGCTCTTTGACAAAACAGTTATACAGGTGGTTATAAGCCTGGACCTAAATATGAACGGTGTTTTGTGCAGCTTCAACCGTAGCTTGAGAGACGGGTCTAGATCTCACGGAAAGTGGCTGACATTCAAAGTAAAAACACCCGAACGGACACATACTATATCCGTCAGTGTGAACCTACGTAGCCTACCTACTACAGTCGAGTATGAATTCGAATGAAATTATGAATTCGAGTGAAATAAAAAAAAATGAAGACAAACATATATGTATTAAAATAATCTGAGTTATATAAAAATCAACGGATGTTATAGGCCTGACGGCAGATTTTAAAAAGACGCTTAGAGATGCACTGTAGATAAACACCCCGCTGCGAGACTAAACATAATTTTCGTCAATTTCGAGAGAGAGAGAGAGAGAGAGAGAGAGAGAGAGAGAGAGAGAGAGAGAGAGAGAGAGTCGTTGACTACCCTCTCTTCTCTCTAGACAACTTAGCATATACTTTTATGTGGGGTCGGCAAGTACGACTGTCAGGTTTCTATCAAATGTCGGTCAGATTCTGTAGGCCTACTGTTATCTTGTATGTGTCCACAACGTACTTTAAGCCCTGCCTAATTCTTGCTATCAGTGAAGCGAGTTAGTTGTGTTGTCCTTAGCTCGCAGTGGTGTTCACCCACCTCAAGGTGTTCAACTCACCTTGATTTAAAAATACTAGGCCTACTTACCTGTGCTAATAACTTCTCATATACAAATATTTATTATTCAAAAATTTTAAGTGTGAGTATTCGAGTATTAGGAAGTGATGTACTCAGTAGACTTCTTCCTTATACTCTTGGAGGAAAGATGCAAACAGGATTTCCAGATTTTAAATTTAAAACTCGATATTAAGATTCGTAAAACAAAATCATGTGAATTTTATTTTAAGGAAAGCAGAACACGCGAAATATTATTTTGATCTAAAAAAAACTAAACCTTACAATTTACAAAACATTATTACTGAACTGAATTAATATTAAAATGACAAAACAATTTTTGTTATTACCAAATGAGAATTTTTAAAATTTTCAGTTGTACTTTTAAGACGATTTAATCCGTGCCATCGTATACTTATCCTATCGTCTGCAAAGTGCTAGTAAAATATATTTCAGAACAATTCAAAGTTAAATGAACGAACAATTCCGATTTTATAAGCTGTAAAGAACATTTGTTTGTCAAAATGGTTGAATGTCGGTGCGTTCAGAACCTATTTCGATTACTTTCTTCTGGAAAGAAGTGAAATAAATGTTTCCACTTGTTTACACCTCCCCCACACAAAAAAATCATCTATTGTCTGACAAATAAAACTGCTTTCACTTATTCACACTTTTGTAACTTAACCAAAATCAGTGAATTCAATCTTAATTCAGTATCTCAAAATCACAAATTATTATGTCCACACGTGGACAACAATATTTTCTCTCTAAAATCGGAACGTTCCACGAGATCGGGACTTCTGGTAACACCGATGTAATGGTAGACTGCAGCTTACTGTGAGACATTACTGTACTGTAAGACATCGCAACAAGTCAGCGACAAACATACCGAGGAGTTTATCCTCACTGTCAGACATTACTGTACTGTGAGACATCGCGACAAGTCGTCTGACAAACAGTTCACTTCGTTGTGCAAAAAGAAAGTTTTTTATAGTAGTGGAATATGTGTCACTGCAGTTACCAGATTATAGCTCAAAATTGTCAAACGTTTTTCTTTATTATAGTTCTTTGTTTGACTAGTTTCGTTTTTATAAAACAAACCGACAAATTACTCTCATCTACTCAAAGGCTGATATATCTGACATTCAGAAAAGGAATCGCATTTAACTTCAAGCGAAGCTTTTACCTTACTTACGACTTTTAAACCTTAAAGATATGATTTGATGATTATACTTAAATATATAAAGACATGACCATTATACTTAAGTATATTTATAATGAGAGACAAAGAAACTAAGTCTATCAAATCGTCTTTCGTTTATAATTAAAAATGAAAATATTAACTATGAAGCCGGAATCACAACCAAAAACGCATATGAACTGACGAGATAAGAACGCGTCCACTTGAACTCAGCTGCGCTATGGAGTAAGGGAAGTCATGTGATTGAGTGAGTCAATCAGGTAGCGCACCACCTTACTACATTGGTGTCTTCCGTGAGGCAAAAACAAAATAATTTGTTCTTGCCTCACTCTAACAGTAAGCTGCACAGTAATGTAGTACAGTAAGCATCTTCGACATGTTACTGTAGCTCCTATTCAAATCTATACATTTGTTACGACATCACTATCGTACAGTACATAATGTCTCACAGTAAGCTGCAGTCTACCAGTAATGCTGCGTCGGCATTTTCTTACCCTTCAGCGCGTGCACGATTACATTGCAGTCTGGAAACTGCGATTAATAACCGAGAGGATCGCGAAGATGTTCAAAACAATCAAAACACAACCACACAATAAAGTTACAACACCGTACAATGTATTGAAGTACGGTACTATCAATGTAGTTTCAATTATAATTACAGCAGACAATGTACGAACGTGTGTAACGCACGTCATAAACTTGGCCGCGTCTCAGGTTACCATACTCGACAACCGGGTCACAGACGGTGCGGACGCGCGCGTTTGCCCGTATATATAATGGTACTGAGTGTAGTAATGAATTGCGCCCGTTGTTACCTGTTGTCATATTACTACTACTACGGCCGCCCGCCGCCAAGGGAACAAACAAACCAAACGTTACCCTTTGTTCGATCAGCGCTCAACACGAACCTATATTTCACATAACTGCAAACACCACCGCTGTGTCGCAGTATTAGCGAGACAAAACGAACAACACAGTGCAAAGCGAACAGGTACGTGGAAATGGAACAGCGGAATTTACGGCACCGTGTTTTATGAGGAATATGCATAATTAAACTGTGTTACTCGGAGCAACGCGTAATTAATTAATAACAATGCAGAGCGGTACCTATGTACGTACAACGGTGGATACAGTAAACGCTACGAAGTGTTACGGCAGACAGCGAGAGTGTGAGTGGATGGGGGGGGGTGAGAGGAGCGTGCATACAACAGAAGGAGATACGTGTAGCCAGACAATATACAGTGGAAAACGTTTAACACAAAAAATCGGCTAACACGAAGTAGGCCTATGTCTCAGGTCCCGATCGTTGCTTCTATCGGAACTGTACCTTTATCCGTTCCTGGAGTACATTTTGGATGTTTTCAATATGCGATTGTATCGATATATTACGATGTGGAAAAGAAGAAGTATAGGCTACTAATTATAAATTGTCCTATTTCTTAATTCAAAGCGTAAAAATACGTGCTGTTTTCATTTGTGAGGTTAGGTGACAATGGTTTTTGGTTTTTAGTTTATTGCTGAAATAAATAAAAGCCATGGTTGAGGAAAGCAACGATTAATATGTATATACAATGCTTATAACACAGTAATACTTAAAACAAAGAACCTATGGTTTTTGAGTTGACAAATTAACAAAACTACAACAGCAAATGTAAACTGAAAAATCCAAATATTTCTGGTTAATGGAAAACACAAAAAACAATGTATTAAGGAATGACAACATATTTTACATTTTGTACATAATGAACGTTTATTTTTGGTTAGCCACAAAACGAGTACTTGTTGGAAAACGAATATTGCCGAAAAAAAAACGAGTTCTGCCTTACTTTCGAGTTCGTTTTTTTCGTAGTTTCCGCCAAAAAACGAGTTTTACACTACACACGTATCGCTTTGCATGTGTAACCTTTCAGTTCTCGTGTTAACCTAACAACACCAACTTTTGGCGTCACAGATACGCAACTGTGACATACTACTGCTACAATCATTTTTCATTAAAAAAAGGACTAAGAACACCTACTGCAATCGCCAGCCAACTATTTTGCAACATACGAAATTAAATTTGTATAATTGTTTCACCTCCATAAAATTATGTGCGATATTCACTAAAGAAAGAAGCCAAACAACGCATAATCGAAATATCGAAAATGACTGCAGGAACGGATAAAGGTACGGTACCTTTCTGTTTTACAAATTACAGTTTGTACGGTTAACACGAAAAATTTACCTACAAAATATCGAACACGAAAACTTTGTTATAACAATTTTATTGCTGGCTTTCAATAGCTGCATAATAAATAAATTCATACATGCACGCCCCAAAACGGTGCAAGTTAAAAACCGTGAAAGTGATGGGGGTACCGAAGAACTTGACACGGGAAAGCACAGTGACAATTTATGAGTTCTTACCGCTACCGATATGCTTGCGTTGCGTAAGCCGTGTTTGTCGATATTTAGAAGGCAACTCGGAAGGTGAAATGTTTGACCACATAAATAAATTAGAACAATTTGTTGAAAAAAAGGAGTGCAAAATTATATGCTACATAAAGCAGCGGACTATTTTAAAAATAATTGAACACTGCCACTATAGGAACTTTAAATTTTACGAAAAATTACCCACTTTTTTTCAAAAATTAACCAGAAATTATTCAGGAGGATAAATAAAACGTTTATCTGTTTATTCTGAATATCTGTTTAACGTTTACCTTCTGAATATTCATTACTGCTTTATTTTACTATACAATACAGTGAGCAATCTATACAGTATTTGTTAATTAATCTCATTTTGCTTCACTTTTTGTCAGTTTAACACGAAATCCGGTTAACATGAAAAAACAGCTGGTTCCCGTCATTTCGCGTTAAACGTTTTACACTGTATTATCTTAGTCGCAACTTACCAGGTTACCAGGTGTCGCGACTTTTTCCCACAGTGTCGAAATCTGAAGGCTCAAATTCCGATGTGGGGAATTGGTGGGGATTTGCTTTCAACAGTACACTGTGTTCAAGCTTCAAACATTCGGAATTTCTTGACAGAAAAAATTCATTGGCTTCAACAGCACCAGCCTTTGAAAAAAAAACTTTGCAATAGACACCGTAGACCTAACCAGGGATCGGAGAGTCCATAACCGGCCTACACACGATCATTTCGGTGTATCACATCATTATGTCACACCCATGTGACACACCGAAATGATCGTGTGTAGGGACAAAATGATGTGAGCTCACACCAAAGTGTGATCTGACGGGCTGATGAAATCGGATCATGCGGTGTGTCGGTTTGGAATGATATCAGGTAGAAATGATCGTATGTAGAAGTCAGTCCGTTCAGTCCTTCATACCTAGCTTTCCACGCATGCGCTGTCTGATAAAGGCGTCTGGTTAGTGGTGAGCGTTTATGTTGTTTTTTGCACAACGAATACGAACTGTTCGTTGAAAAAATTTTTAAACAGTTGGAAAAACAGGTTGTATTAATGGATGAACTGTTACTATTTACAAAGACTGATGTTACCATTATATTGTTAAGATGTCTTGTTTTGAGTATTTAAAAATAACTGTTCATTTTAGTATTTTTCTTAAACCGATTATCGTCATGTAAAGTAAACAATGACATTAAGTCCAACGCATAACTTCAGTTCGATGTGACACATAAAAATGAACACATCAAACTGACACACCAAATGCTCGTGTGTAGGCCGCTTTAGGGAAACAAATATTTGCTGATGAAAGTTTATTATGCTTTTGGAGAGAAGTGAAAATGTGAATAAAGGGAATGATACTGAAGCTTTTCGTAATTTGGGTAATTTTGTAGCATATATATATTCAATCACTTTCTGCTACAGTCCGTTTCTTGATGTATATAATACATTTAAGATTTATAATGAATTTACCTCAAGATATTTTTTTCCTTATTAGAAACATGTTTCGGGTACCATCTTGTACCCATCCTCAGCCTTCCGGTTTTTGTGTCTGGTGAAGTACATATGTGTTGGTTGACTATTATTATTGTGGCTTCCTGTTTGCTTCTGGTACTTCACACAAATACAAGCCCACACAAGAAAGATAATACAACAACTAACGGTGTATACAAAATTGAATGCCAAGATTGCAATAAATGTTACATAGGACAAACAAAAAAACAGTTGAAAAAACGTTATTTTGAACACATAAACGCATACAAAAAACCAGAAATATATAAATCCAAATTAGCCACACATGCAATAAACACAGAAAAGGAATTCTCAGACATAACCAATGTGACACTAAGAAAACATATACCACACAAAGGAACCATAATGAACATCTGGGAAAATTTACAAATATACAAACATAAAACACAAAACAAATTAATACCTGAACAAATACAAATCAATACAAAACATGACACAATATTCAAAGCACTCAACATTGAAAATACACAAAAAACTAACACATACACCACAATCACACACAAAAAAAACAATTTGAAGTACCAGAACCCAACAGGAAGCCACAATAATAATAGTCAACCAACACATATTTACTTCACCAGACACAAAAACCGGAAGGCTGAGGATGGGTACAAGATGGTACCCGAAACATGTTCCTAATAAGGAAAAAAAATATCTTGAGGTAAATTCATTATAAATATTAAATATAATATATATATATATATATATATATATATTTACTTTACCACATAGTGAGTATATGAAGAGGATTTTTAGTGTAATTAGTCTCAGTAAAAGCAAAACCATAAATACATTACGGCTGAAACACTTTCCAACCTATTACATACTGAGATTGATTATACTGTATCTTGTTTTGATTTCGCTCTAAATGGTGCAATTATAGACAAACACGGTAGCCGTATGTACCTATATGAACTAAAAATAGATGTGATGGATTGTAAATTATTTTAGTAAATTACACAACTGGAAAATTGTGTAAATACTGTACGTTCTAATCAACTAAGTGCAAGATAACTATTTCAAAATCATTCAACTTGATCTCACCAGGTTAGTAATTTTTCTTTTATCATATTTAAAAAAGTTTGTTAATATTTGTGTTATTCTTATGATATTATAATTTAAACATTTAGAACACTACGCTTTACGCTACGTATGAAGCGTTCATATTTGTGACAGTGGCGATTTTTATACCAAAGTGGAAAAATTCGTAGTAGCTAAGTCAGAAAAGACGTTTGCTTGACCTGGCAACCCTGCAGTCGTCAAGACAGTAGGGACGAAATCATCGACGTCACTACTCTTTCGCTTAAGAGAATGACTGGCGGCATCAAAGCAACTGTTAACAGTGGTAATTATTTTTTTACATCGCATCAGTGTAGTCGCGTTGTTGACACGTTTCTCCACACGAATATCAGTCCCGTTAAAGGTTGATGCCGATGAGCTGCGGTAGATGAATGTTAACTGTGGCAACAAGCGGCAGTGTGGGCTCAAAACGGTAATCTCATCTTACTAACGGTGCAATCAATCTGATTGGTGCACAGGGACAGGATCGGAAAGTGCTGCGCAATTAAGATCACATCAAAGGCTGCCGATTGTCAATATTTAGGCTGAGCGAGCTATACTAGTTACCGAATAAAACAACGAAGTACATCATCGGTGGTCAAAAAACCACCGACTGCTGACATTATGCCAGTTGTTCGATGTAAAAATGATATTGAAGATATAATTCTATTCTTTATTCAATTAAAGCAATGGACCATTTTTTATGCAATCTCTAAGCGACATTTTAAATTAGAGATATCACCCGATGATATGATAACGTTAGATGGGTACACCTGGCACTTCCGTTATACAATTTTGACAAATGCCTGACTGACTGAGACTCCAGTACAGGCTGTTATGCCAGTAAAGACTGTACGTTGATTAAAACAACTGTATGATAAACATTCCATTAAAACTGAACAGCGACTACCTCAGGGGCTGAGCAACCTGACGGGCAAGCTCGTCGCCCGCGGCTGCACCGAGTCTTGAGCTTCAGAAGATCTCCCGGCGCGGGAAGAAGAACGCGATCCTGCGAGTTGTTAGATGTGATCTACTACCGGAGGCAGGGCAATTAAGTGTATGTCAATTCAGGGTGAGCATTCGAGACCGAGTTCAAGAGTCGTCTGGCACATCGGTACTGACCAAGTGCACGTATGAGAGAGAATTGGCCCGGAAACGGACGCAGCGTCTGCAGAGCTTGCGTAATAGTGTCCATATAGTGGCGTTCAGGGAACGGACGCGAAGGACCGTACGGATGGTCTGGTTGGATATTACGTAATGAGCTTCGGAGGCCCAGCACCAAGCCTTGGTTCAACTGAACAAGTAAACGCTGAAGTAAAAATGTGCTGAAATCAGGTATATCAACATTAGTACACAAAAGACTACAGAAGGTCGAAATCTTCTAAAGTTTTGTGTTTACTTATTTCAGTATTGTTAATATGCCACTTTAATCTTATAACAAATACAAATAACGGTATGGAGAACCATACATGACTTCCATGTTCTAAGATTTATATTTAAAAGCATATTCGAAATGAAATATTTCCATAGAAACTACTTCTTTCTATTGCTTCAGCCTTAACCACAGTACTTTGGTCACTAACGTATACCACCTCACTTTTTCGCACTCGATTTTCACTGATGATGGAAGTCGATGGCACTGCCGAAACGTCTGGTTTTGCAGAAAACATTGGACTATGGCTAAACAGCCCGGGAAGGAATTTTAACAAAAACTACTTCTTTTTTGCCGATAACGTAGTACACATAAAATTTTCGCCCCTCCCTCTTCAACTATAATTTTCATTAATAGAAAATTACCCTCACCCCGTTCAACTAGCCTCTTCATTTATAGATATTTCATCTACGTTTCTGCAGTGGATTATTATGAGCTTCTTGTCAGGATAGGCTACTTTGTTTATCAAAATTATGTATTTTACTCTTGTTAAAACATAAAACGTTGCAGGTAAAATACCCCTTTATCTTCACCGATCTTCACCAAAATCAATAGGCCTTCAGTCCTCTACAATTCAGGGATGCATGCAAAAAATATTTGATTCTGTTTGAATGTGCGGCAGTTATCGTTCGTCATGTAAACATTTCTCTTGGTTCAACATAAAATGTTGCAGGTAAACTACCCCTTTCCCTTAACCGATCTTCACCAAAATCAACAGTCCTTGAACTCTCTACAACTCACGAAAGTGTGCAAAAAATTATTAGATTCTCTTTGAATTTTCGGCAGTTATCGTTCGTCATAAAAAAATTACTCTTTTTAAAACATAAAACGTTGCTGATAAACTTCCCCTTTCCCTTAACCGCTCTTCAACAAAATCAACAGACCTTGAGTTCTCTTTAGTTCAAAAAGGTATGCAAAAACGTAGTTGATTCTGTTTGAATTTACGGCAGTTAACGTTCGTCATATAAGAAATGGTTACGTATCAAAATTCACGAGTCTCAAAACTCACGAGCTAAAATTCGTAGAAAATAGTATCAAAACTCACGACTACAAACTAGTAGATAAATCAACATTTTAATGAGTCTCAAAATGCACGACTCCGGGGAGCAGGTACCTGCGATGACCGCAGGAGGGATCAGCACCGCGGTGACTCACGCTGCCCTTCAACCCCTGTTTGTCCACCCACTTTTAGAATGGGATTTCCCATGTATTGTTAACAGGAATTATCACCCTACCACAGACCAAATTCTCCAAGTATAGCACTGATCTTTACTCAGTTATTCTGCTTGGTGTCATCGAGCAGTGCACAACATGGAATTCATTACTTCGCAAAAGGGTAAACTAAATTTAGTGTACAACGGTTATAGGTTTTATAAGCAGCGAGAAAACAAGTCGGGCGAAACAGTATGGTTTTGTCATAAAAGACTGTCATCCGCGTGTGCCGGTGTTACAATTTCAAGTGACAATAGCGTTTTAAGTGAAACAACCCACCAGCGTGTACCTGACGAAGCAAGCCTCGATGTGTACAAAGCAGTCAGCCAGGCCAAGAAACGAGTTTGCGAAGAATATGGAACATCAGTTACACAGGTAAGTTAAACATTTATTTTTATTAGGGTCCGCAGGCAAAACCAAAGACCCTTATAAAATCGCGCGCGTGTCTGTCCGTGCATTTTAGCTAACAGCTAACAGCCTGTCATCAGTGTCGTTTCAATAGAAACTGTTTATAAATCACATTTGTACATTTGTTCCGAATCAGTGAGTATTTAAGGCATGGTCTCTGGCGAAAGGTTCAGGAAGTCGGCCTCACTGAAGCCTACAAAACGAATCAGGAAATCCGACAAACAATTACAATGTGTGCAGCACTTGGCTTTCTGCCGCCTGAGGACGTAGACGAGGGGTGGATCTACATTCATAGTAACGCCCCCGAAGACCAAACGTTGACGGTGTTTTTTGACTATTTTGTAGATCAGTGGCTACAGAACTCACAAGTGCCCCTGGAAATGTGGAACTGCTACAACAGAAGACACAGAACAAACAATTCTGTGGAAGGGTGGAATCACCAAATCAACTATGTTCTGGGAAGACCTCACCCTCGAATAAAAGACTTAATAAAACGACTTAAACAAGAAGCTGAGAAATCAGATAAGAAGATTATGAGGATGGAGTTGAACCTAGAGGGTTTAAAAAGAAGAAAAAAATACTCCCAACTTGATAACAGGATTGAACGAAACACAAAAAAATATGAGGAAACAAGAGATATTGGTGCATTTCTGAGTCACTTCCTTCATCCTTAAGATGGGTTAAACAGAAAACAGATCTTTCCTTGTTAAATTAATCATGTAAATATGTAGATTTAGGTTAGTATATCAAAGCAATGGAAATAGTAAAAAAAGACAAATTGAACCAAATTAAGCAAATTAAACCAATTGACAGAAATATATATAAAATAGTAAAAAAATATATAAAAATAAAAAATATTAAAAAAGACAAAGCCTTATAGCGGCTTATGGAACTAGGCCTTAATTTCAAAGGCCGAGTGCGGTTATCCGCGCGGGTCCATGGCGTCTGTGGGTTACTCAACCCCCTGTCGCGTATGATCTGTGCGAGGCTACACGACAGGCCCACCTCTTGATGAGAGAAGTGCCAATTACAAGAGGGCACGCAGTTCCGGCTGACGCTAACAATGGACCTTTTCGCATAATTCCGATTAAATTTTCAAATATCTACAGTCGTTATGTGGGTATGGGTAGGGTGGGCATTTATCCATTCAAAGGAGAACTGGCCCGGCTCGTGAGTTTTGAGACTGGCCCAAGAAACCTACTCTTACTAATCCTCTTCTTGGAATTCGTGAATTTTGATACTCGTGAGTTTTAAGACGTGTGAGTTCTGAGACGACACGTAAAAAATTACCCTTGTTAAAACATAAAATGTTGCAGGTAAACTACCCCTTTCCCTTAACCGATCTTCACCAACACCAATAGTTATTGAGAACTCTACAATACAGGGCTATATGCAAAACATCATTTGATTCTGCTTGAATTTGCGGCTATCGTTTGCCATAGAAAACGAGTACTCTGCAAATCAGGGCTGCATGCAAAAAATTATTTGATTCTGTTTGAATTTGCGGCAGTTATCGTTTGCCATAGAAAAAAAATCTACAGACAGACAGACACACAGACAGACAGACAGACAGACAGACACTTTTCGGAAAACGACTTTTTTTCATGTTTTGAGTGTAGTAGAATCAGAATCTGCAATAATCTCGAACACGATTTTTTTTGCCATCACCATACTTCCATTCCTTAAGGAATATGGAAGTAAAAATTACACTTGATAAAAAACCGTTGCAGGTAAACTACCCCTTTCCCTTAACCGATCTTCACCAAAAACAATAGGTCTTGAGTACTCTACAAATCAGGGCTGTATGCTAAAAATTATTTGATTCTGTTTAAATTTGCGGCTGTTATCGTTTGCCATAGAAAATACCCTTGTTAACATATAAAATGTTGCAGGTAAACTACCCCTTTCCATTAACCGATCTTCACCAAAACCAACAGGTCTTGAGAACTCTACAATTCAGGGCTGTATGCAAAATATTATTTGATTATGTTTGAATTTGCGGCTGTTATCGTTTGCCATAAAAAATACCCTTGTTAAAACATAAAATTTTGCAGGTAAACTACCCCTTTCCCTTAACCGATCTTTACCAAAATCAATAGGTCTTGAGAACTTTACAATTCAGGGCTGTATGCAAAATATTATTTGATCGTGTTTGAATTTGCGGCTGTTATTGTTTGCCATAGAAACAAATTACCCTTGATTAAAAAAAAAACGTTGCAAGTAAACTACCCTTTTCTCTTAACCGATCTTCACCAAAAACAATAGGTCTTGAGTACTCTACAAATCAGGGCTGTATGCAAAAAATTATTTGATTCTGTTTGAATTTGCGGCTGTTATCGTTTGCCATAGAAAAAAAATCTATAGACACAGACAGACAGACAGACAGACACACACAGACACTTTTCGAAAAATGACTTTTTTTTATGTTTTGAGTGTAGTACAATCAGAATCTGCAATAATCTCGAACACGATTTTTTTTGCCATCACCATACTTCCATTTCCTTAAGGAACATGGAAGTAAATATCGGTATGGAGAACCATACATGACTTCCATATTCTAAGATTTATTTTTGAAATCATTTTCGAAATGAAATATTACCATAGAAACTACTTCTTTCTACTTACTGCTTCAGCCTTAACCACAGTACTGTGGTCACTAACATATACCACCTCACGTTACCGCACTCGATTTTCACTGATGATGGAAGTCAATGGCATTGCCGAAACGTCTGGTTTTGTAGAAAACATTGGACTACGGCCAAATATCCGGGGAAGGAATTTTAACAAAAACTACTTCTTTGTTGCCGATAAC
Organism: Magicicada septendecula; assembly: GCA_034769895.1. Taxonomy (NCBI): domain Eukaryota; kingdom Metazoa; phylum Arthropoda; class Insecta; order Hemiptera; family Cicadidae; genus Magicicada; species Magicicada septendecula. The sequence continues at coordinate 90,164 of JAWRYS010000583.1, read as the reverse complement.
GTTGTACACATATACATAAAAAATATGCATAAAATTAATGGCTTGTATAAGTTAATGATTGATCTCCATTAAGTAGTGCTCAAGTTTCCAAAGTTTTAATATTATGATGTCCGTAATTAAAACATCAGAGCAGGTTTAGTGTGTATGAGGGTTCACCGTGGACAAAAATTTTCAACATTTCCTATTGAGCGTTCCTTAGAATAAATCTGCGAATCTACAGTGTACGTTTCACAGAACAAACACGCGGAAAAGAAGGAGCGCTCCGAAGTCACTCATGGACCCTCAGCATCTTGCAGAGGGTTCATTCCCTAAAGACGAAAAGTCTGTCTATGAATCGTTCCTCTGTAAACACGTGCAGTTACACTGCCCAGCGATCCACAGGAAGCAAATCGCTACCCACGCTGGACACTTTTTCGGCTTGCATGCGTCATGTTGGTATGGGTTCGGCACTTTCCATTTAAAACCGTGCAAATGTAAGAAAATAAACATGAATGAGGCCAGAAATAACGCGAATTGTGTGTGTGTGTGTGTGCCTTCCCTGCCTTTTTATTGCGGTAGTGATAACAATAAAATGGAAACGTAAACAGTACATAACTGAGATATGCTTGCCTGCCACGCACGATATATTTTCTCTTATACATGACTAGCAGAATACCCGTGCTTCGCTACGGAGTTTCACGTTGTACGTAATGAAAATGTTAATTTAATTAATAAAGTTTAATTAAAGTAGGCTTCTTAAAAATAAATAGCTGTTGCCCACAACTTCGTTCGCGTGGTCTTCAATTTAATGCGATAATATATTTAAAACAGAATCTATTCTATTGGGTTGCCATAGTAACCAGATCTAATAGTTTTTTAAGACCGCAAAGGACCCCCCAGAGGATCGTATCGAAAAAAGCACCTGTCCTATGTTGGTTCTCCCGTTGCGTAAAATATTTGTGCCAAGTTTGGTTGAAATCGGTCCAATGGTTTAGGTGGAGACGTGGAAGACCCCAAAGGACCCCCAAAGTATCGTATCGAAAAAAACACTTGTCCTATGTTGGTTCTCCCTTTGCGTAAAATATTTGTGCCAAGTTTGGTTGAAATCGGTCCAGTGGTTTAGGAGGCGATGTGGAAGACCCCAAAGAACCCCCAAAAGGACCCCATCGAAAAAACACCTATCCTATGTTGGTTCTCCCGTTGCGTAAAATATTTGTGCCAAGTTTGGTTGAAATCGGTACAGTGGTTTAGGAGGAGATGTGGAAGAAACCTTCGCGGACGTGCGCACAACAACTCACCGAAGTTTCATCGCAATCGGATAAATGGTATAGGAACGCATACGGGACAAACAAAGATACATTCATTTTTATATATAAGATGTACACTATACCACTTACTTGACATAAACCGTGATAGCTAAGCTAATGTACAACATATATGTATTAATTATACACATAAATGTTCCTGGATAGACACTCTATCTATTGGCGAAAACTTGAATAAAATCCGTAAAGTACTTCCTGAGATTAGCGATTTCAAACACAGAGAGAAAACGGACCGACTTTACTTTATACTATGTACAGATTTACATTAAAATGAAAAAATTATAATTTTATTGCCTGGCAACAAAATTATTTTATTTTTAACAATTACCATTGTTTGAAAAAGTTTAAATGAATTTTCAAGTACTTCACTCTTGTTAAAATGTAAAAGGTTGCAGGTAAACTACCCCTTCCCCTTAACCGATCTTCACCAAAATCAAAAGACCTTGAGTCCTCTACAATTCAGTGACGTATGCAAAAAATTATTTGATTCTGTTTGAATTTGCGGCAGTTATCGTTTGCCATAGAAAATACGCTTGATAAAAAACGTTGCAGGTAAACTACCCCTTCCCCTCAATCGATCTTCACCAAAAACAATAGGTCTTGAGTACTCTACAAATCACAGCTGTATGCAAAAAAATATTTGATTTTGTTTGAATTTGCGGCTGTTATCGTTTGCCATAGAAAATACCCTTGATAAAAAACGCTGCAGGTAAACTACCCCTTTCCCTTACCCGATCTTCACCAAAAACACTAGGTCTTGAGAACTCAGCAATTTAGGGCTGTATGCAAATAATCTTTTGATTCTGTTTGAATTTGCGGCTGTTATCGTTTGCAATAGGAAATACCCTTGTTAAAACATAAAACGTTACAGGTAAACTACCCCTTTCCCTTAACCGATCTTCACCAAAAACAATAGGTCGTCTTGAGAACTCTACTATTCAGGGCTGTATGCGAAACATTATTTGATTCTGTTTGAATTTGCGGCTGTTATCGTTTGCCAAAAAAAAAAAATTTCCCTTGATAAAAAAAACCGTTGCAGGTAAACTACCCCTTTCCGTCAACCGATCTTCACCAAAAACAATAAGTCGTGAGTACTCTACAAACCAGGGCAGTATGCAAAAAATTATTTGATTCTGTTTGAATTTGCGGCAGTTATCGTTTGCCATAGGAAAACAATCTACACACAGACACACAGACAGACACACAGACAGACAGACACACACACAGACGCTTTTCGGAAAACGACTTTTTTTCCATGTTTTGAGTGTAGTACAATCAGAATCTGCAATAATCTCGAACACGATTTTTTTTGCCATCACCATACTTCCATTTCCTTAAGGAATATGGAAGTAATACCCTTGTTAAAACATAAAACTTTTCAGGTAAACTACCCCTTTCCCTTCACCGATCTTCACCAAAATCAACAGGTCTTGAGAACTCCACAATTCAGGGTTGTATGCAAATAATCATTTGATTCTGTTTGAATTTTCGACTCTTATCGTTTGCCATAGGAAATACCCATTTAAAACATAAACGTAGCAGGTAAACTACCCCTTTCCCTTATCCGGTCTTCACCAAAATCAATAGGTCCTGAGAACTCTACAATTTAGGGCTGTATGCAAATAATAATTTGCTTGTGTTTGAATTTGCGGCTGCTATCGTTTGCCATATAAAATACCCTTGTTAAAACATAAAATGTTGCCGGTAAACTACCCCTTTCCCTTAACCGATCTTTACCAAAATCAACAGATCGTGAGAACTCTACAATTCAGGGCGGTATGCGAAACATTATTTGATTCTGTTTGAATTTGCGGCTGTTATCGTTTGCCAAACAAACAAAATTACCCTTGATAAAAAAAAACCGTTGCAGGTAAACTACCCCTTTCCCTCAACCGATCTTCACCAAAAACAATAGGTCGCGAGTACTCTATAAATCAGGGCTGTATGCAAAAAATTATTTGATTCTGTTTGAATTTGCGGCTGTTATCGTTTGCCATAGAAAAAAATCTACAGACAGACACACAGACACACACACAGACACTTTTCGAAAAATGACTTTTTTCATGTTTTAAGTGTAGTACAATCATATTCTGCAATAATCTCGAACACGATTTTTTTTGCCATCACCATACTTCCATTTCCTTAAGGAACATGGAAGTAAAATATCGGTATGGAGAACCATACATGACTCCATATTCTAAGATTTATAATTAATATCATTTTCAGCCAAACAGCCAGGCTGTGTCTTACCTGCCTTTTTATTGCTGTATTAAATGAAAAATATTATATTACATTAAAATGAAAAAATTATAATTTTATTGCCTGGCAACAAAATTATTTTATTTTTAACAATTACCATTGTTTCAAAAAGTTTAAATAAATTTTCAAGTACTTTACTCTTGTTAAAACGTAAAAGGTTGCAGGTAAACTACCCCTTCCCCTTAACCGATCTTCACCAAAATCGAAAGTCATTGAGACCTCTACAATTCACGGACTTATGCAAAAAATTATTTGATTCTGTTTGAATTTGCGGCTGTTATCGTTTGCCATAGAAAATACGCTTGATAAAAAAACGTTGCAGGTAAACTACCCCTTCCCCTTAACCGATCTTCACCAAAAACAATAGGTCTTGAGTACTCTACAAATCAGGGCTGTATGCAAAACATTATTTGATTCTGTTTGAATTTACGGCTGTTATCGTTTGCCATAGAAAATACCCTTGTTAAAAAAACGTTGCAGGTAAACTACCCCTTTCCCTCAACCGATCTTCACCAAAAACAATAGGTCTTGAGAACTCTACAATTTAGGGCTGTATGCAAATAATCTTTTGATTCTGTTTGAATTTGCGGCTGTTATCGTTTGCCATAGGAAAGACCCTTGTTAAAACATAAAACGTTACAGGTAAACTACCCCTTTCCCTTAACCGATCTTCACCAAAAACAATAGGTCTTGAGTCCTCTACAAATCAGGGCTGTATGCAAAACATTATTTGATTCTGTTTGAATTTGCGGCTGTTATCGTTTGCCAAACAAACAAAAGTACCCTTGCTAAAAAAAAACCGTTGCTGGTAAACTACACCTTTCCCTCAACTGATCTTCACCAAAAACAATAGGTCGCGAGTACTCTGCAAATCAGGGCTGCATGCAAAAAATTATTTGATTCTGTTTGAATTTGCGGCAGTTATCGTTTGCCATAGAAAAAATTTCGGTATGGAGAACCATACATGACTTCCATATTCTAAGATTTATATTTAAAATCATTTTCAGCCAAACAGCCAGGCTGTGTCTTACCTGCCTTTTTATTGCTGTATTAAATGAAAAATATTATATTACATTAAAATGAAAAAATTATAATTTTATTGCCTGGCAACAAAATTATTTTATTTTTAACAATTACCATTTTTTCAAAAGGTTTAAATAAATTTTCAAGTACTTTACTCTTGTTAAAACGTAAAAGGTTGCAGGTAAACTACCCCTTCCCCTTAACCGATCTTCACCAAAATCGAACGTCATTGAGACCTCTACAATTCAGGGAAGTATGCAAAAAATTATTTGATTCTGTTTGAATTTGCGGCTGTTATCGTTTGCCATAGAAAATACCCTTGATAAAAAACGCTGCTGGTAAACTACCCCTTTCCCTTACCCGATCTTCACCAAAAACACTAGGTCTTGAGAACTCTGCAATTTAGGGCTGTATGCAAATAATCTTTTGATTCTATTTGAATTTGCGGCTGTTATCGTTTGCAATAGGAAATACCCTTGTTAAAACATAAAACGTTACAGGTAAACTACCCCTTTCCCTTAACCGATCTTCACCAAAAACGATAGGTCTTGAGAACTCTACAATTCAGGGCTGTATGCGAAACATTATTTGGTTCTGTTTGAATTTGCGGCTGTTATCGTTTGCCAAAAAAAAAAAAATTTCCCTTGATAAAAAAAACCGTTGCAGGTAAACTACCCCTTTCCGTCAACCGATCTTCACCAAAAACAATAAGTCGTGAGTACTCTACAAATCAGGGCAGTATGCAAAATATTATTTGATTCTGTTTGAATTTGCGGCAGTTATCGTTTACCATAGGAAAACAATCTACACACAGACACACAGACAGACACACAGACAGACAGACACACACACAGACGCTTTTCGGAAAACGACTTTTTTCCATGTTTTGAGTGTAGTACAATCAGAATCTGCAATAATCTCGAACACGATTTTTTTTGCCATCACCATACTTCCATTTCCTTAAGGAATATGGAAGTAATACCCTTGTTAAAACATAAAACTTTTCAGGTAAACTACCCCTTTCCCTTCACCGATCTTCACCAAAATCAACAGGTCTTGAGAACTCCACAATTCAGGGTTGTATGCAAATAATCATTTGATTCTGTTTGAATTTTCGACTCTTATCGTTTGCCATAGGAAATACCCATTTAAAACATAAACGTAGCAGGTAAACTACCCCTTTCCCTTATCCGGTCTTCACCAAAATCAATAGGTCCTGAGAACTCTACAATTTAGGGCTGTATGCAAATAATAATTTGCTTGTGTTTGAATTTGCGGCTGCTATCGTTTGCCATATAAAATACCCTTGTTAAAACATAAAATGTTGCCGGTAAACTACCCCTTTCCCTTAACCGATCTTTACCAAAATCAACAGATCGTGAGAACTCTACAATTCAGGGCGGTATGCGAAACATTATTTGATTCTGTTTGAATTTGCGGCTGTTATCGTTTGCCAAACAAACAAAATTACCCTTGATAAAAAAAAACCGTTGCAGGTAAACTACCCCTTTCCCTCAACCGATCTTCACCAAAAACAATAGGTCGCGAGTACTCTATAAATCAGGGCTGTATGCAAAAAATTATTTGATTCTGTTTGAATTTGCGGCTGTTATCGTTTGCCATAGAAAAAAATCTACAGACAGACACACAGACACACACACAGACACTTTTCGAAAAATGACTTTTTTCATGTTTTAAGTGTAGTACAATCATATTCTGCAATAATCTCGAACACGATTTTTTTTGCCATCACCATACTTCCATTTCCTTAAGGAACATGGAAGTAAAATATCGGTATGGAGAACCATACATGACTCCATATTCTAAGATTTATAATTAATATCATTTTCAGCCAAACAGCCAGGCTGTGTCTTACCTGCCTTTTTATTGCTGTATTAAATGAAAAATATTATATTACATTAAAATGAAAAAATTATAATTTTATTGCCTGGCAACAAAATTATTTTATTTTTAACAATTACCATTGTTTCAAAAAGTTTAAATAAATTTTCAAGTACTTTACTCTTGTTAAAACGTAAAAGGTTGCAGGTAAACTACCCCTTCCCCTTAACCGATCTTCACCAAAATCGAAAGTCATTGAGACCTCTACAATTCAGGGAAGTATGCAAAAAATTATTTGATTCTGTTTGAATTTGCGGCTGTTATCGTTTGCCATAGAAAATACGCTTGATAAAAAAACGTTGCAGGCAAACTACCCCTTCCCCTTAACCGATCTTCACCAAAAACAATAGGTCTTGATTACTCTACAAATCAGGGCTGTATGCAAAACATTATTTGATTCTGTTTGAATTTGCGGCTGTTATCGTTTGCCATAGAAAATACCCTTGTTAAAAAAACGTTGCAGGTAAACTACCCCTTTCCCTCAACCGATCTTCACCAAAAACAATAGGTCTTGAGAACTCTACAATTTAGGGCTGTATGCAAATAATCTTTTGATTCTGTTTGAATTTGCGGCTGTTATCGTTTGCCATAGGAAATACCCTTGTTAAAACATAAAACGTTACAGGTAAACTACCCCTTTCCCTTAACCGATCTTCACCAAAATCAACAGATCTTGAGAACTCTACAATTCAGGGTTGTACGCGAAACATTATTTGATTTTGTTTGAATTTGCGGCTGTTATCGTTTGCCAAACAAACAAAATTACCCTTGCTAAAAAAAAACCGTTGCAGGTAAACTACCCCTTTCCCTCAACCGATCTTCACCAAAAACAATAGGTCGCGAGTACTCTGCAAATCAGGGCTGCATGCAAAAAATTATTTGATTCTGTTTGAATTTGCGGCAGTTATCGTTTGCCATAGAAAAAAAATCTACAGACACACACACAGACACACAGACAGACAGACAGACAGACAGACACACAGACACTTTTCGGAAAACGACTTTTTTTCATGTTTTGAGTGTAGTAGAATCAGAATCTGCAATAATCTCGAACACGATTTTTTTTGCCATCACCATACTTCCATTCCTTAAGGAATATGGAAGTAAAAATCTACAGACAGACACATAGACAGACAGACACATAGACAGACAGACAGACACACAGACAGACAGACAGACACACACACAGACACTTTTCGGAAAACGACTTTTTTTCATGTTTTGAGTGTAGTAGAATCAGAATCTGCAATAATCTCGAACACGATTTTTTTTGCCATCACCATACTTCCATTCCTTAAGGAATATGGAAGTAAAATCGGTATGGAGAACCATACATGACTTCTACGTTGAAATTAATTAATTTTTTTTAATATGTACACTCAGAACGAAACTAAATATATCAGCATGCTTTTATTTAACTAATTAAAAGTTAATGGTAGGGAAACTAAATAAAACGCCGAGGAAGATAATCAAAATACGAATTGTACATAGTTGTTAAAATTTTTAAAATAAAGAATGCATTTGATTAAATTATCTTTTATTGAAACAACGCGAAAAAAGCGAATACCGCCCAGCGTTTATAATCTGTGAATTTCTGAAAACGACAAATTAATTTGTTTACGTATCCGTGGTGACGATATTTTGTTTACATGGAACGATATCAATTAATTGTTAACATTTTATTGAAATTTTTTTTTAAGTTTTCGGTCGAATAAATTTACATCAATACAAAAAATTACCCCCTCCCCCTTCAACTACCCTTTTCATTTATAGATAGTCCATCCACCTTTCTACACTGAATTATTATTACCTTCTTTTCAGGATACTTTATTTATCAAAATTAAGTACTTTACTCTTGTTAAAACGTAAAACATTGGAGGTAAACTACCCCTTCCCTTTAACCGATCTTCACCAAAGTCAATAGGCCTTGAGTCCTCTACAACTCGGACACATATGTAAAAAATTATTCGATTCCGTTTGAATTTGCGGCAGTTACAGTTCGCCATAGAAAAAATTCTACGCACAGTCACTTGTCGGAAAATGACTTTTCATGTTTTGAGGGTAGTATAATCAGAATCCGCGCTTATCTCGAACACGATTTTTTTTTCCTTACGGAACATGGAAGTAAAAATTAACGAAACACATCGATTCGCTTAATAATTGCAAAAAGATGCAATAGTTTATTTCATTAGGTCGTACATTAAAAGACATTTTTTTCCTTGTCACCTGGTGAGTACTGATTGCAACTGAGGAAGTACAGTTCGAGAGCGAAAAAATATTTTAAAAACTGCAATAAAACAAGACACAAAATCTCTTTTAAAATAATCCAAATGAATTTTAACGTCCAAGCCTGTTAGGATGCCTGTATTTTCAGTCCCTGTTTAGAAGCCTGTATGTAAGGAAGATACAGCACGACTTCAATGCAGTTATCTTTTAATGTCCCAAAACATTACAAGCTAACGGTTACCAACTGTAGATTTCAATACATTATATTTACAAAATAATTTCATCTCTTCCGCACCACGGCAAACAGCTTTCTCTTTACTCTTCCCCTTTTCAGTGCCTCTGTTTTTTCTTCCTGCATTGTGTCTCTTGACAATACCAGAGACCATAACCCCCTGCTGGTTGACACACACACACACACACAGTAATGCCTGACAAACGACACAGTGTAAGCTTCCACAAGCAAACGTGCGTGCGTGTACGGAAGTAAGCCGCTTAGCAAGAATAATGGTGGGCGTGGTTACCCCCCCCCGCCACGACGATCAGGTGTGTTTACCTGGGCCTGATTTGTTGTTTGAACTAATGGTTACAACGAAGTCAGCGTGTGTGCGCTGCGCTACATCGATATTGATCGATCATCATTAACCCGGTATCATCATTAACTGCATCCGGGCAAACAATCAAACCTCCTACGCGCGCGCCGCGGAGAATCAATTTATATTCCGAAATGACACGTGCGTCAAGTCGGGCGGTGATAAGCGCGATGAACCGTAGGGTCTCCATATCTGAGTCATGAAATACGCCTACTAATTAAATTTCGTAATCAACAAGGCTGCTAATGCTATCAATCATAATAGAGGCACTTATGCAGGTGAACTAATTATTGTTATTACGTTCGTAAGCGAGGTTCATTATTATAATTAATAATTATACTATTTATATAGGCCTATTTTTTTTTTGCATATAAGCCACTGTGGACTACGTTTGGTTCAACTGGTTCCTCCCTTCTTATCCTCTCTCTTCCTCCTCACCCACATCTCCTTCATTCTTGATCGATGTCTCTCTCTCCTTTCGTCAGTCCATATGCTTCCTGTCCTCTTCTTGGTTTTTTCCTAAAAAACTTGGATATTTTTCAATTTCTTTTTGAGTGGAAAGCATTCTTCAATGTCTTCTTGAGTAATCTGGAGTTTTGCTGTCTCTTTTTCTGTTTCTTTGAACCACGTATTGGACAGCTTGAGCTTTCTGAAACAGTTAATAAAAGCTTCCCTGTTAGTCTGTCGGGATTCATTCTTTGAACATGTCCGTAGAAAGTAATTCTTCTTTTTCTAATTACTTACGTCTGTGATTTTTTCAACACGTGTGTACAGCTCATTATTGTGGGCGTCTTCTGTACTGTCCTCCATCTTTTATTGATCCCAAGAATTTTCTTAATATTTTCCTTTCTGTGACTTCGAGTTCTTCCATCATCATTTTCTTGTTCAGAGTCAAACATTCAGTTGCATAAAGTGCTTCCGTGCGAATTACTGTTCAATAATGCCTAAGTTTGGCATTAATGGATGTTGATTTCTTGTTATATGTCTCCTTGGTTAAATGGTAAGCAACTTTCATCTTATTAACTCATGCTTTAATGGCTTCTTCCTCCGAGACATTTTGTTCAATAACTTCTCCAAGATAGCTGAATTTGTCAGTTCCATAGATTTGCCCGTATCGAGTATTCGTTTTCTTGGATGTTTTGTCTTGATGTTTGTTGTGAACTTGGTTTTTTTTAAAAGAAATTTGGAACCCCACTCTTTCGGCTTGTTCTATCAGCAATTCCACGTTTCCATTTAGGACATATAGACCTATTATATATAGGCCTAATATACAGAGCGACACACGGGAATCGGACAGTTTTCAAATAACCAATACTCAGTAAACTTTAAACTTCAAGTCGGTTTATTGACACAGAATTATCGCTACAGAATACATGCCATTTGAGTTACGTTAAGGTCTACCGTAATTGTGAAAAATAATGTCGGCGAGGGTTGGCAGCAATTTTTGGAATGATGGCATTCTTCAATCTTCAACTCATCCAAATTGCGGGGTTTGTTAGCGTACACACGGCTTTTAAGGTACCCCTACAGGACAGTCACACATTGAGAAATCGGGAGATCTTGGAGGCCACGGAACATCGCCATAACGTGAAATGAGGAGTCCACAAAACGTGCGTCGAAGAACATTCATTGAATCGTTCGCGATGTTTGCCATAGCACCATCTTGCTGTGACCAGACATTTTTCAAGGCAATTCGTCGTCTTCCCAGTTGTGTAAAATTTGCCTGACCGTTTCACAGTTGACTGCTAACTTACCTGCATGTCGTCTAGCCATTCGTCTTGGGCTCCCTACATTTTCCGGTGCCCTTACAATGCGTCTAGGGCCTGGTAGCTTCTTTTTCATAATGTTCCCAGTTGATCTAAAATTTTCAACCCATCTAAGGACTGTGTGCCGAGTTGGAACGGCCCCTCGTCGACCAACATTGAATTAACAGCGAAAGAGTCGCTGCGTAGCTGTGATGGACTCACCACTTTGAACAAAACTGTCATACGCGAACAGCCTATGTTGCAAGGTCCACTGCTCGATTGCTACTAAAATGGGGTCTCGTTGGGAGGAGAAAGAGTCCCACCACAACCTTCTCCCATTACCATGCATTCAGTACTGCACAGTTCAAAGACGTCCTATTCCCGCGTGTCACCCTATATAGGCCTATTTATTAAAGGCCTATTAGGCCTATATATCTCACTCTTAACGACAGATTTCAACTGGATGCTCTGTATTACTCTCGGTCCTCTGCGTCTGTCTATAGTTCCTAGCATTTCTGACATCAGCAAGCGTCCCAACCAATGGCATAACTAGGAGCTGCTCCTTGGGGGGGAGGGGGGAAACTAGCTTGAAGGTTGGACTCCCCTTCATTAGTTTTATTAATTTACAAATATTGTAATTCCTTTTATTTTATAAGCCTTATAGTACCACACAAAACTGGCTTAGAAATAGACCTACGTTAACTTAAATCGCTCTGGGGGGGGGGGGTGATTCCCTAATCCTCCACTGATTACGACCTTTCTCGTTATTTCCAACCTTTTAAGCGGTTTTCTTTTCTCCCTTATTTCTCGTCAATACTTCATCGTTCCTCACTCTGTGAGTCAAATTCACCTTAATCGTTTTTCGCAAAAACCATATTTCGAAGTTTCCTAGGTACCATTTTTCTACTTAATGCTCCATATTTCACTGCCGCATGAAATCACAGTCCAAATAAAACACTTAACAAATCTCGTTCACATCCTTCTTGCTGTCAGCAGTGGTTTTGTCTTTTCAAAAGCTCTCCTACTCATAGACACCCTGCTTCTGGCTCCGTGTTTACAGCATCCATTCCATATCACCGTACTTCCCAAATACTTGCTCTGAAATAAGAGTTCAGTTCAGTTGCTCTATAGTTTTTCCTTCCAACGGTATGTTATGAAGCCTTCATTCTTGCTAATTCTCTTCGCCAATAGTAGTGGTCAAGTTCCGTGTTATTCTTACATCCATATACTGTATTCCTTCAAAGCCTAGTTAAGGTTTTGACTTTACCAGGCATTCACCTGTAGACTGTAATCCGACTGTTAATGACTCTGAATACCTAACGTTTGAACTATGTAAGCTATCGTCCCATTATGGTAAAGTAAAGGCATGAGTTACCGATTGGCAGTTTATTTTAAATTTGGTTTGAAGATTTTTCGCGTTGCTCTGCTGTAAAAATAAAATTTCTATAAGCCTGTGTGAATACGTACAGGACAACGAGAACGATTCTAAATTATGGTACAAACATTCACGGAAAGTTCGCAAGTAAATATGGGAAAAAACAAAATGCAAGAAAATACATTTCACAGACTGATGCCGACACGAACAATTTGTTTATGAATAAGAAGGGTAAAATGGTTCAAAATATGTTCAAGTGTCTGCTCGAATAAACCGGCCATACCATCCGTGTCACGCTCACACACTTGATGTCAACACTGATTTCATTCCGAGAGCGTAAACGTCTCTGTCTGCAGGATCAACAAAAGTTTTGAGTGTTTCAGTCTTGGCAGGAGCGTTTCCTTGTTCCTCTACGCAGCCGCCCAGAAATCACAAATTTAACATAGGCCCTATTGGTCGTACATGGAGTTATATATCTCCTGATACTACGGTTTCGGTCCAGTCAGATACATAAAATCACTGATTACTTTCCCGGCATATCCCTGCAAACATTGACTGTTAAGAACAAATCGGCAAAGTTGTAACCATATGCTATGAACAGAAAAATATGATTCATCGATTTGAGCAGAGAAGTTTGGTCGTCGGATTCTAATGGGTAATTTTAAATGGAAAGTCTATTCCCATTAGTTTTCCGAGCCGGTTGTAATGTGCGTGCTCATGTTCAGCAGCAATCTGTGCAGTGATTCTTTACCTTTGGTACTGGGTACTGCATTCAAGTCAATACATCACTAGACTTGCTTAAATTCGGTATTTACGATTAAAGACGATTCCTTAATTTTGTTTCATAAATTAACGGGTCGATGTACGGATTAAAAAAAAAAGAAAGTGAGCATAAAATGATCACACAGAGCGTGGAAGCGCTCACATCATTTGAAGCGCTACGCTAGTGATAAACCGCCGATAGATAGATCTCGATGCCGGTCGGCTAAAGGGTGGCTACAATTTCTATAATTCGGATTAAACGGGCAGTAGTGTAGTACAGAGGCAGAAGCAGACGAGTTCCAATTCATACGAACACGTAATCACACAAAAGTGAGCGCACAGAAATGACGCAGAAGACCCGACTTCTTATATAATTAAAATTATTTCGATTGTGACTCGTGGTGTAGAGACATTTGCATAAATGCAATTAGTGGAAGACGGCATTGAACGATGTCACCGTGACGTCACACACGCGACACGTGCTGCCGCAACAGCTGGTAGCTCCCGGACACGGATCACATGGTCGCGCTACTAACACAATATATTATCATGAAATTTGTTGAGCATTCGTACGTGTATAAATCGTGACATCAGATGCAGCAAATAACTATCTGTCTTCATATACACAGGCTTCATCCACACAGTTTCTGTTCGTCCAGTGGCGTATCTATAATTTGGCCTTGCGGGGGAATCCGCACAGAACGTTACATACAAAAAGGTGATCTACTTCGTTAAGCATGTTAAATATTATTTCGTACGTATTCGGTTTTAATTGTCTGAGTTGTTATAGCGTCGATGGGCGCGATTGTTGAAAGTCTCGACTTATTTATTGATAATCACAAGCACAGCACCGTCTATCTTTCTCTATCTTTCGGTGTTAATATATGCCATCGTTGTTTCGCTCGGTGATTTATGAGGTTGCATACAATGGGCCCACTGAAATCAAATCAGTTCACGTTAAATATTTATTAGTTCTATACGTTAAAACGCTTTCATTGTTTTGTTAAGTAAGGAAGGCTTACTATTTCGTGGAAACTGATTATCTAAATGTGCGTTTTGTTTACAGACAACACTGCTGTTATGTTTACTTCTCAGTTTACCCGCAGAGGATAGCACGTAGTAGAGTGGGCGATATTAATTAATAAAGTAGAGTGAGCACGTTTTATATTAATCAAAACAAAATGTTCTTTGGTACAAAATAATGTTTTTAGACATTCGAACACGAAATTAAGTAAGAATGGTAAGTTACTACAGATACATTAGGTTAGATCAGGTTAGGTTACTAAACAACATCCAGGTTACGTTTACAACACGTGCGCGCTCTAAACTGCAACGCGGAAAAACGGCTCTTCCCTGTGGCACATCAAGGACGATCACAAGCACCTTTGCAATATAGAACTAATTATCGGAGTCACTAGACCTTAGTTAGTACAAAGTAACCACTCAATATCGCTTTAACGGAACATAAGATGTAGGCCTACTTATTGTCCAGCTGACTGGACAGAGAATGAATAAGTAGAAACACAATATACGGATTTTAAGGCTCTTCCTTCTGCATCCTATTCCGTTGCAGTCTAGGTTCCTCCTTCGAACAGACGTTTTACAGGGGATATTACATGTAGAATTGCACTTGGAAAGAGTTTAGTACACTAAGAAACCTATTGGTTGTAAGAGGAACAGATGCGAAGTTACAGAAAAGATTTGCGAAGTGGTTTATATGGACAATTGTATGGCACGTTGACGGGAACGATTAGAAACAGGAAAAAGAAATGTCTGGAAAGCTTTGAGATGTGGTTCGGGGAAAATGGAAAAGATTAGCTGGAAAGACAGGTAACAAATGAAGAAGTGCTTAAGAGAATAAATGAAGAGGGAAATACTACAAGACACATAAGAAAGAAAACAGCAAACTGAACTGGTCACATTTTGCGAAGGAACTGCCTGGAGAACTTTCTGGAAGTCGCTAACTGAGGGAAAGAGACGGCGAGAAATACGAAGATGTGATGCGTTGGCAGATTTGATGATGGGGATAAATTATGAACAACTGAATATAACGGCACAGTATAGAACAAGGCCGAGAGTACAGCTGAGTTTAAACCTGTCTTAAGACAGACTGACCATGATAATAATGAAAAACTGTGTCACCCAAAGTGGAGACACATTGATCTTATAAATGTACGAGAAAGTCCATTAACTTCTATTATTATGGTGATTTATTGCCGTACTTCATTTTATGCGCTGTTAGGAACGCGCGCGCGCGCACACACACACAAACACAAACCAATTTTCACAACCGAACTTAAAAAGTTACGAAAAATTATCGTATATTGTGCTGCACAAGATTTTAAACCCCAAATTGGTCATCGTCAGCAGCAATGACCGCTTGTTTCGTCGACAGTTTGTCAGCGTAACTGAACAACCAACCAAAAACTGCTAAAGACAACGCAAACGTGGCGGATTTTAAAACGTTTAATTTTTGGAAGGATATTTTGTATCTATACGAAAATAAATAAATGTACAAAATAAATGTGTAATGTGTATGGGGGGTGTGCGCGCTTGTGTATGTGTGTTGTGATGAATGAATGTATATGAAATGAATGTATGCGTATGTGTACATTATATAAATAATGAAAAACTTATTTAAATCATTGTTATGTTCTCCGTGTCTGCATCTGTGTATGTATTCAACAAGATTGTCAGAAAGTATTAAGTAAGTCTATATCATGAAACCCTCACATTTAATGAAGACTGATTTCATTTCCTATTAAACAGCAAAGGGGAGGGGGGTTGGGGCGGTAAATGAGACAGACCGTATGACGGAAAGTTGTTTGGTGAAAATTATCTCTGCGGTTGTGTTCGCGATCGTGATCGCAGGCAGCCCAAGATGACGTGAACTTTTCACTTTGCATCCTGCAAGTAGTTTCCTGTGTCAGGCGGAAAACTTTCACCCATCCCCTTGGAATCTTCAACACGTGTTTTGCACTAAGCGTTTTCCAACTTGAAATATTTCGAGTACAAAGCCGGTAGTTTTTGTTATCAAAGTTTGCACCGTCTCGTTTGCATTAACACGGAGCCAGCCGCGTGTTTGTCTAATGGCGATGTGCGGTGTTGTTTTGTTGGAGGCGATTGACACTTTCCGTGACTAATAACTTCATCCTTGTGTGGCATTTCTCACTTTACTGTGGGGATCAAAATTCTGAATTGTCGTTGACAAAGCATCGTTTACTCTCTTACTTTCATTTTCGTAATTTATCGTATAGTTGAACGTTGTGTAGAGCTCATAACGAGCACTCTTCGTTAAAAACTGTTAGATCCAGGACCGCAACTAGAGGGGAGGAAGAGAGGCATAAGCCCCGGGTGCCGCGCTAGGAGGGCGTATAATAAATAACAAAATAGTATTTGCAAAGTGAATGTTTTGTATCTTGGCGCTTTTACTAATTCCCACAGCTAGTGATATATACAGTTTGATATAATATATATAATTTCATTCCCGCTATCCCTATCATTCATATTAAATTAATATGAATGTAACATATTCTTTATAATGCGGAATCTAGTGTCAGAGACATGTAGACATAACATAAATAAGAAATAAATAAACTTGAAGAAGTGGAAAGTTAAAACACTATTCATTAGCAGTTGATGACACTTTTAAAAACGACATCTACAGCAATACTCAAGCCTAATTTACAAACACGAACTTGAAGAAGCATATCCAACCTGACTACAGCCTTAAGGTTAGTTTTAACTTCAGGGGAAATAAATCTTGGTAAGTTGAAAATTATTAAAAATTATTTGGGGTTTGGATGGTTTAGAGCAAGATCTGTTTTAAATTTGAGTATTATTTCAGTTGATCACAGGAGATCATTGTCTATTTTGTTGCAGTTATTCAGTACCCCTTGCTGAATGCAACAAGCGTTAATACCGATTCAATTAAAATAAGTTTAAAAAGTCGCGCGACGGAAAATTATTTGTACTTTGGTCAGCGTTCCCTGACGTCACCCCCCCCGATCCCTTTTCTAGTAAAGCTTTTCGCTCGACAAGTTTAGCCAGTCTACCATCAAACTGCGCTGTGAGCAGAGTCGCCCGTCTTCTCCTGGTGGGTACTTTGGTTGGAAGTCTCATCACCAAGGTAATTATGTTTTCTTAGTTATCTTAAATCTCATAAATCAATGCTGGTGACGAACTATATTCGTCTGTAACGTTTGTAAAATAAAAACTTGTATTTTGTATGAAAGATGTGTAAATTTTAGCATTTGCCACTTGTTATTGAATTTGATTTGTAATTTTGAGAATTTTTATAACTGTACTTTTGTAAATTTTGCAATTATGTATTATGTGACTTAACGTGCACGTGTAGTAGCTGGTAACCTATACTAAAGAGTTTGGAACTTTCAGTAAAGCTTGGTTCCACGTATGGACCCACGAACGCGAGAGTATTGATCGCCGTATGATTTCTTCATACTTTCAAGAATACGTACGATGGCACGCCGTATAAACAGCGCAGAAACACGGCTTTCCATGACTGGCTTACGCACGGTGTGACCAGAAACAGCAGGCCGCCAGCAAAAACAACTCACATGTTCAAGTAACATTATTATTCATTAGTTATATTCACCTGCAGTTTCCAGTTACCAGATTACTAGTCAAAAGGAAGAGGAAGTAAATTTATCATTTTGTGCAATATGAACTTGTATCTTGCAAGGACTTTACAGTCAAAAAAAAAAGGTGTTAAGAAATTTAATGAACGGATCATAGCTTGTACGCTATATATTACAAATTGTAAACTGGCATTGACTTATGCAATTACTGAATTTTTTAACGATTTCACCCAATATTTAATTGATGCAACTGTGGAATTTTTAGTAATTGGTTAATCTAGTAATTGAATTATGTTATTGTTGAATTTTTGTGATTTTTGGGATTTAATTTATTCTGTATTTGGTCGACTCAGTAATTCATCTTTCTCTGGCTGAAACACAGTTATATAACGTTCCGAGGTTTATTTTTATTCTAAAATAAATGGGTGCACCTTGACTCTGCTCACTAGCTGCTTGTACTGAGTTTTAATTTATATAAACTCAAGCCTTTAGGTAATTATGTTAAACATTAAGACTATTTTAGGAGTATCTTATATTGTGTAAAACGACATAGGTAGTAGTAAGTATCTTCATTGTTTCTGGTGTATGTAGTGTGTTACGTTTTTGGGGCTCAGGGTAAGCGCGCCACAGAAGTGGTAGCCGGAGCGCGGTTTTCCTTGGTCCATGGGTTATAAGACATAGTTATTATGTGTAATTTTGTTAATGTTGTAATTTTGTTAATGAGTTGTGTTGAAATTTTGTATTGCACGCTATTGGTCGCGTGAAATTTTGCATGGGGTTTTGTGTGAGGTATTTCAAAATGTTATGTGGGGTTAGCAATTTTGTCACGAGTAGCTAGCTTATTGTAAAATCGATTTATTTGGAATTGTTCAAATTATTGGCTCGGGAAAAGAAAACCGTTAGTTGTACCTTGCCTAACAGTTAACGCGGTGCATTGCGGTATCCGGCCGGCCCGGCTTGCCATATCAGCAGTTCTCATCGATCAGCTGCTCCCTTATCGTTGCGCTTTGTATGTTTTGGTTTTCTCCACTACTCGTAAAATGACCTTACTAAGAGACATTGTCCAGCTACGAAAGCACGATTTTTTATTCGAATTAAGGGCTGGTGGTGTCGTAAAAACGGGACAGTGGGGGGAACTGCGGAAATGCCTGCGTAATGTAATACATGAAGGGAAACCCCCCGACGCGAAACATCTCGAGGGGATAGATATTTCGAGCGAATGCAAAGAATGCGACTTAATATCAGATATTTTAGATGTCGATCTTGCAAACATCGGCGAGTCCCAGTGTCGGAACGATCACCAAAGGCTTACAGCCAGGTGTCGGGCCTTTGAAGGCCGGTTAAAGTTATTAGAGTCCTGGGCGGAATCGTCGGGGGACGTAAACTCCCGGAAACATATAGTCTCAATAGGGGAAAAGGTTAAAAGGGTTTTGGCGGCCAGTGAGACTTGCCCTGTCGCGGAAAACGAGGCGAGCCCACAAGACTCCGCGCGGCCGGGTGGCAGTGGCTCAAACGCTAGCTCGCTCATTCAATTTGAAGATAAGGCGGCCCCATTAGGGAACGCCGTTCCCGGACTCGAGCGGAACCCTTTCTTGAGCGAAGCGAACGCCTCTCCTTCACTGCTGCCTACCAGCTTTTGTTATAGCAAGTTACCACATCCCGCCGAAAAAATAGCCCGCGGCCTCCCTAAGGCAGACGGTTTCTGCGTGGAAACTCTTCTAGAGATTTTTAAAGTCGCCATGAGACTGAAAAGGTGCTTTCCGGTTTCGGAGGCCGGGTTTCTGGCCTTGCTTATGTCTTATTGTAACGGGGATTTGGGCAATCGACTTGCCAAGCACCTAGCGGCGGATAACTTTGACCGTTTTCACCAGGAAGCCCTGGAATTTTTTATTCCCGATCGGCTGTTTTCCTCCTTAAAGCAGAAGCTGTTTTTAAGAGCACAACCGCGCGGAGAGCCTTTGTCGACTTACATCTCCGAAATAACAGAGGCAGCCCAAGTACTGCGACTACCCGTGACTGAGAGAGAAGTAGTAGATAACATCGTTTCGGGGCTGTCCGCCCAAACGAGGTCCTGTCTCGTGTTCTGCAACCGCCCGTCCACGTTTGCCGATCTGGACAAGATCTGCGTGGAGGTGGCCAATTTCCAATTCACCGACCAGACTACGGCAAATAGAGGCCCTGCTAACCCCCCAGCTAATGCCGGACCGCGCGAGGACCGGAGGCTGTGTTACCAATGTAAGGAAGAAGGGCACGTAAGGCGTTACTATCCCCGTCTAAAAGCCGCGAATCCAAAAAACGCGTATTGAGAGACAGTATGGTCAGCAACTGTTTCTCAACCTTCTGCCCTAAGCCTGACCTGACTAGCCGTCGCCGCGTTCCCATCGGGACTCCCTTCACCCCGACTTGTTACCTGTGTGGTAAAAAGGGGCACTACATCTGGCGGTGTCGTTCGTTTGTTGGGAAAGCGTCAAAAAAGAATCCCCGAAAGCGCCGTCGCTCGACCAAGGAAGAAAGAGCCGAATGTTGACTCAAAGAGTCACTTCCCACGACTTGTACAAAGAACATCTGGGAGCGGAAAAGAACTTAGCAAGTTTGTTCAAGAACAAACTATTTTCGCCCCAGGTGAAAGTAAGTTTTAAAGATAAAACCGTGAAAGGACTGACTGACTCCGGGTCGGTGCGCACAATTATGTCGCGTCGGCTATTCGAGAGTATTGAAGATAACGAAAGCGTCTTGAAACGGACTACGAGTGCTGTAGTATGCAGGAGTGCCTGCAACAGAAACTTACAAATCAATTTGGAAGCCTTGTGCAGGGTGAAAATAGACGCGTTTACTTGGAATTTCCCCATACTGGTCGCCGATGGCCTGTCTTGCGACCTCATACTCGGCGCAGACTTTATCCATCGTACCCGTTTGGTGCTGGATATTCACCAGGGGATAATATATTTCAAATTTCGTCCGAAGAACCTTATTTCTCTGTGCGACCGCAAAAACAGTCCCGAAGGCTGTCATTCTAACCTTTTGGAAAAAAGAGTCTTTTGATGTCGGACACCTCGACCGAGAGAAGGCGGACGAAATACTTGAAGTATGTGGCCGTCATAAGAACGTTTTGACCAGGGAGCTTGGCCGGACGGACAGGTTGACGTATTATATAACCTTGCTGGATAACCGGCCTGTCAAGGCTCATCCCTACCAGCTCCCCCCCCAAAATGAAAGCCATGCGTGAGATTACGGACCAGCTAGTTAAAGAGGGCGTGATCAAGCCGAGTGTATCCTCTTATGCGAGTCCAGCGTTTTTGGTCTGCCGACCTGATAAAAAACCTCGGTTGGTTATTGATTATCGTAAGCTCAATAAGAATATCGAGATTGAAGCGCAGCCGTTACCGAATATCCATACCTGCTTCCAGTGGTTTTCAGGCGCGAGGTATTTTAGTATCCTGGACCTCTCTAACGTCTACTTCCAGATTCCGCTATCTGAAAAATCGATGCCCATCACAGCTTTCGTCGTTCCTTACGTGTAGTACGAGTTTTGTCGGGCCCCCTTTGGATTAAGTACCGGCGCCTAGGTACTTACTAGGTTGTTGACACGGTCTTGTCCGACATAAAGTACAAGTTCGTATTCAGTTATCTCGATGACATAACTGTATATTCCAAATCATGGGAGGACCACGTGGACGAAGTGCTCGCGAGGCTGGGAAATGCCAAGCTCACTGAAAATCCCGAGAAAGTACGTTTTGGGGTCAAGCAAATAAGCTTTTTGGGACACCTTGTGTCCGAGCAAGGCGTTTGCGTGGATCCGGATCGGACCCGCGCCATTCGGGAGTTCTCGCGTCCCAAGGACGCCAAAGGCGTAGCGCGCTTCATCGGGATGGTGAATTATTTCTCCAAGTTCATCCCCAAATTTTCGGAAATCGCGGCACCCCTGAACCGGTTGAGAAGAAAGGGGGAGAAGTTCCTTTGGGGAACCGAACAACAGGACGCTTTTGTGGCCTTAAAAGACGCAGTTACTCAGCCTCCTGTCCTGCACATGGCCGATTTTGACAAGACATTTATCCTCCAGACCGACGCTAGCTCTTGTGCCCTCGGCGCCGTGCTGTTGCAGGAGATCGAGGGGGTGCGTCAGCCTATCGCGTACGCCTCTCGCGTGCTTACCCCACAAGAAAAGAGGGCGTCGTCCGCGTACGAGTCCGAGTGTTTGGCAGTTATATTTGGGGTGGAGAAGTTTCGGCAGTATTTGGAACATCGAGAGTTTGTATTGGAGACTGATAATCAGGCCCTCTCGTGGCTGCTTTCCCATCCGCGCCAGCTGGGTAAGTTAGGTCGCTGGATCGCCCGACTTACTTCGCTAAAGTTTGAGGTACGCCACATCAGGGGCACGCAGAATCCGGTGGCCGACGCCTTATCCCGAATGTTTAATGTGGATGACGTTGAGGATACGCCAGCACTGTGCGCTGGCGTCCTGTCCAACTTTCCCTTAAGTTTTTCCGACCTGTATCAGCTGCACCGCGAGGATGACGACGTGGCGAAGATAATAGAGGACGTCGAGTCCGGATCGTGCACGGACAAATACTGCCTGTCAAAAGGAGTTTTATGTACGACAGATAAAGCGGGTAAGCCTTATAGGATTTACTTACCGAAAGCGGTAAGAGACATGGTTTTTAAGTATTTTCATGGCTCTCTCGTGGGAGGGCATTTGGGTTTTCTCAAAACGAAGAACAAGATCTGCAACCAGTTCTTCTGGCCCGGTTGTCATAATGATGTGAAAAGTATGGTCAGACGTTGCGACGTATGTCAGATGAGTAAGCCCGCTCGAAACGAAAAAATAGGCCTTCTGTCATCCTCAGTTACGAGACCTATGGAGAAGATTCACACTGACTACGTCGACAAATTGCCCCGGAGTAGAAAGGGAAATCGATTTATTCTGGTATTTGTGGACTCGTTCTCTAAGTTTTGTTGGTTATGTCCTGTCCGCGATTCCACTTCGGCGGTTACCGTGCAGGCGTTGAACACATATCTTTCAGAATTTTGGCTTCCCTAAATACATGACTCAGATAACGCTACCAGTTTCAGCTCTCATTCGTTTCGCAATTTCTGTTTTTCTCACGGCATCAGACACAGTACCTTATCCCCTTATCACCCTCAACCGTCACTGGCAGAACGCTGTAATCGCAACCTAAAAGCCTCCCTTATAGCTTTCCATTCAGGGAAGCAGTCTTCTTGGGATGAGTCCCTACCCTGGCTACAGATACCTTTCAATTCCGCTAAGCACGAATCCACAGGGAGAAGTCCGTTTGATGTAATGTTTAAATTCGCTCCGTCCACTCCCCTAACCTGCGCTTGGGACATTCAGAGCCTTTTACCCGAGGCAGCTAAAGATACTCAGGTAGTGGTAGTATGGCAGTCGGTGAGGTCCCACTTAATGAAAGCCCACCGCCGTGCTGCAAGCTCGTACAATAAGGATCGTCAGGCTTGTTATTTTAAAATAGGTGATTTGGTGTGGTGTAAGACCCATCCTCTTAGTTCGGGAGTGAACAAGCTTACTGCTAAGATGATGCCCCGATGATCGGGTCCCTTTCGTACTGTCGATTTTCTAACCCCGGTGACAGTGAATTTAGGATACCCGGAGACCCTGTCACACGTCAAGAAAAGTCATGTCAGTTCCTTGAAACCCGCGTTTCATGAAGATACCCACACACCCTTATTTTCTTCTTCCTTTGATTCTCATAAATATAGTATCTATATTGGGTATAACGCCACCGCTAATCGATACCGACCATGGATATATTTAGCTCTAGACATCGATTCCCTAATGGAGATAGTGGGTTTCGTAGATGTAATACCACAAAATAAAAGTTAAGTAATCATGCAGTACGTTTGAATTGAAGCGAAAGGTTAAAAAACGTGATGCTGGTTTAGATGGTTAATCTAATGGTTAAAATTAATCAAATGGTTAGGAAGCACGTTTTGTTTAATTTTTAAAATAAAAACTTACAAAAAAATACAACCAAAACCAATTAAATTAACTCCGCGTCGGAAAACACCAGCCTCTATTCTATAAAAAAAGAACCGTGGTCAGGCACACGGGTCCAAATTAAAGTATGAAAACCTCTTCCCCTAATCTCATGGGTAAATACATTATGTAATGCAGCACACTTAGTCAAAAGTAAGCGGTATTTCATCGACGAAGCCCAAAATTGTTTATTTTATTTTGGTTTACGTCGTTCCCCTTTACCGAACACCCTACATGTAGTTTAATTTGACATCATATCGGTGGTAAACTTTCAAAATGACAAAACACCGATAAATACTTATTTGTCCAAAAACATTAAGATTAAGATTAATAATAATCTATCACATATTTATTTCTGGTGGTCGAAACTTTTTATTGTTCTCGAAGACTGAACACGTAGATCCGTATCGCAGCACCCTCCGTATAACATAACAGTGCCACTTAAAAATAAGCGTCATTGTGAGATCGTTTTGGATTGGTCACCATCTTCTTACTGACAAAAACCAAAAATTCACATGAAAAGCTTGAAGAAGAGAAAGGAACAGTAAAAACTTTCTGCGCATTTCGCGATAACTGACCGAGGGTTCCTCTAAATTAAAAAACAAAACGAAGCACGTTAAAATCGCTGTTGAAATCGTTATCCACATTTCTGGGAAGCAGATGGTGGAGCATCTTCAATATGATTTCATAGAATGTTTCACTTCCTGGATAAAGTGGAAAACCTGCCGAAAAATGAACGATCCTCCACTGTATTCCAAAGTCAAATTATTTATACTATGTTTCCGTATTGAAGTATCCAAATAAGACGTGTGAGCATGAGAAAAAATTGTTGTATAGTACTAGCTGTTCACTGTCTACTTGCCTTCATATCTATTACGATTCATCTATCTGTCTAG
Organism: Magicicada septendecula; assembly: GCA_034769895.1. Taxonomy (NCBI): domain Eukaryota; kingdom Metazoa; phylum Arthropoda; class Insecta; order Hemiptera; family Cicadidae; genus Magicicada; species Magicicada septendecula. The sequence goes on along the minus strand of JAWRYS010000583.1, from coordinate 65,474 downwards.
TATTGAATGTGTGTCGTTCCGCAATTTGCAACTGCAGTTTGTTAATCGCCGGAAGGCCTTATCAAAATATAAATTAAAGCGGATATAATCGTTACCTAACACTGACGTACTGTACTTTCGAATCAACGTCTACGTCGTGCTGTGTCTCCTGCAGAATTGTACGTCATCTGCAGCTGAGGGTGGGGTCAAAGGTCACGCGCACGACCTATTAATATTTCTCTGGTCACGAGGCGAAGCGTGCCCCCCCCCACACACACACACACAAATGCTAAATTTCAACTGTCATGAATCGGTTGTGGCCGCCATTCATTCTGCCGATGCCCAAAGGTACCAACTGAGGTGTCCGCATCATTAATCACAAAGAACAGAAAATGAAAACCCGCGCGTACACGCACGCGCTGATCCCACACAGGCAGTCGAAACGCGCTGTTCGTAATTAGGTTTCCAAACTGCTATCCGTCCATCTACATTGGTGCGCACTGACCTTAACTTATTTTGTATCTCTCTCTCTTCCTCTCTCCCTCACCCCCTTTCACTCCATCTATACATCTCTTTTCCCGTTTCCTTTATCTTTCACGATGCCTAGATTTTTAAATTCAACAAAGACGTACGTGAGTCGAAGGAACAACCTTTTATTCAACCTTTAGCTCAGGAAAAATAGTCAAAAAATTTGACTTTAAAGGAAAAAATTAGATAAAAGATAGTTTTTTGTACATGTGGTCGTTGAACCATACGTTATACGAAACCAATGAGTCTACCACTTAAATTTGTCCGGGGGTGATTATATAGGGGTTGAAAGGAGTGAAAAACGGTTTTTCGCATATAACTTAAAAACGAAGTATTTTATCAAAACATGTTACAAATAAAAGTTGTAGCTCATAAAATTCCCTATAATTTGGTGGTTGTCACATTCCTGTACATCGAATATTGTTGGAATAGGACACGTTTAAATCTTAGAGTATACTGTATTTTTTTGAATTTGTGTATACTGCATGTGAATGATCGTTTTTTGTTTTTTTTTTTTGGGGGGGGAGGATGTTGCCTACATAAGCCGAAGCTTGTGCGTACGTAAGGAGATGGGAATGACTTGAATGATGAATAAATGCCAGACCTTACCTGGAATCAAACCCTGAACCTCTTAGTCTAGAAGCCAGTCCCCTAACCACTAGACCAAACCGGTCGGTCGATATTTAACTTAAAATATTGCCTTCGGGACTTTTTATCCATATTGAAATATTAAAAATTTTGTTTGCTGATATAAATGAATTTCGTCAAAAAAAGTATCAAATAAAATAGTAATTCACATTTTTAGTAACTTCTATACAATGAAGTACAGAAAGGAACTATATAGTGCAGACCAAATGACCTAAGTAAAGTAAAAACATTTTTACTTTTTTTTTAGTAGGAAGATGCCACTAATTCCCTTCCCTAGCAGTGAAGGTCACGAAGGCCCTACTAGTATGACTGACCTATTACATAAACAGTTTCCTCCTCCACGCATTCCGTAGCAACCGATATGGTCATAGAACGATCAGCCAATCGAGAATTTAAAGTCCAAGGTGGCGTTGTTCACCGAGGATTCACAGAGGAAATATTAAATTCATATATCACTACGAAATCAGCATTTTCGGATATCTGTCAAGAACTTGAAAATTTTTGCAGCACTACATTTTTCACTTCTGAACAACATGTTGAGTTAAGAGAAACTCTAATTATTGTAAGAAATGATTCTCATGTCAATAAATTGTATGAGTGGCTTATTAATCACGATCCGTTTTAAAAAACGCAAATCATTACGTCACTCGGTACAGGAATTATTGGAAATGATGCTATTTTTTGTCATAAATCAAAGGAAATTGGTGAAAACGCTATGAAAAATTGTCTGGGAAATTGTATAAGGACAGGACAGTATCATAAAACGTGAAAACAGAGTATGTCCTCTGTGTTTAGTAAGAAGAATGTTGATTGTGAAAATTTGTACTTAGTTGATTCGCCAGGATGCAGAAATGATGAAGCGAGTGGACTGTATTCAATTCATTTATTTGAAACTCAAAAGTACATTAAATATGTAGTTAGCAGTTGTTTTGAATGACAGGTTGGCTAATAAGCATGATGTATATACAACGTATCAAAAATTTTAAATTACATTATAAACGGGCCTAATGGGCCATAAGTGAAGTGTGTTGGCCTAAGGCCTACATTGAATGTCGCGACAAGAAAAATATGACAGTGAGGCTGCGGGCGAGCCGACCGCCGCCTACAAGCGTTTGAGACGTACTGTACAGAGCACCGACATGAATAATCAGATTACAACAAAAAGTAAAGAGCAGATTAGCCAACCTATAAAGTAAAATTATCGCGCTACTGCACATAAGCTGCCCGTCAAAATCAATCGATTTTTTACTACCTTTTTAGTAAATTATTATACATTTTTGTAACTTAGTTTATAACATACAGTGTTCTTAATAATGAAAGTTAGTTTCAAGGCTGAGTTGAACCTTGAGTTATAATATTAGATAACAGCTGTACGTTAATGGTTTAGCGATAAGCATGAATAAGATAAGTCTTAAAGATAAGCGTTTGTAAGCCAAGGTTGGCGAACAACTGATTTCAAACATGAACAAAAATGTATGCGTTGGCAAGTATTGCCGTCATATATTGTATGTGTACAATATCGAACGTTATGAAACATGAAAAATACATAATTAGACAATGCTTAATAATGTATGATCGGAAGCTCATCACATGATGGCCCGATAGTTTGTAACCCTATGCATGTCATAGATGGTTACCGTGAAATAGTTGAGGCCAGTAGACCTGTACAGAGAATTATTTACATGAACAAAATTGCCACAAATTACATGTTTAAGCGTAGATTTAGCATGGCGTCATGTATTGACCAAGTCATGCTGTTCCTGAAGTTTCAGGAACTTACAATATGTAGTTGTGTAAGAACAAGCTATAGATAGCTGACTGAATGCAAGCACATATATGATGACATGTATGTCATAATTTAAACAGAAATAATCATTGTGCAATGCTTAATCACAAAATATAAATACAATATAACAATACAATATAAAATAAATCTAGACGTGGCATGGTTACATGCAGTAGACGCAAAAACGATATGTTTTACATAAACGCGTTATATAATGAATATAATAAACAACAATTTAGTTAATTACAATATGAATAATCGCAATGGCATAAGTAACAAATACGATACTGTGATTACAAACGTAGTACATGAGTTGAACAATCGAAAAAGATATTCACAGAACAAAAAATCACACATATTAACAACTGTGTAAAAAATGCATGCATGGTTGCGCAACTGCAAGACATGCAAATATTATATAACAAATTTTTATAAAATAATACCACCAAAAACATGACACATACCCAAAACATCAAAATGTAAATGTGTAGGACATAGTATGCCACACAAAATATTAACATACAAATACAAAATAGTAATATACCACCATAAAACTATTATGATTATAGAAGCACGCAATGGCGCAAAATTGATATGAAAATGTTGTGATAATGCATCACAATTAAGTTGACCAAATGGTCATAATAAGTAATAAGCCAATGGCTGAGTAAAATAGCATTGTGCTAAATGATCATAATAATCTTGTCAAATCTCGTCCCGCGCTGGCAACAGACATAACTTATGTACTGGTCTCCGCAAAACACCAGTTGGTGTGCGAATGTCTACGACTCGAATTAAGTTATCTGGACCGGGAAATGTGGCGGTAATTACACCAAATTTCCAGGCTAATGGAGGTAAATTATCCTCAATAAGTAAAACTAGGTCCCCAATGGAAACATTATCCTTAGCGAATTTCCATTTGTGACGCTGTTGCAACTGGTGCAAATAGTCGCGAGACCATGCCTTCCAAATGCCTTGGACAAACTTCTGTAGAAGTTGCCAACGCCCAAGACGAGAGATAGGAATATGAGGTAAGTCTGGGTCCGGTATCGCCGTTAATGGTGCGCAAATCAAAAAATGGCCAGGTGTGAGTGGCACCGGATCATTTACATCCGAAGAGATGGCAAATAAAGGTCGAGAGTTCAGACATGCCTCTATCTGAGACAAAACTGTCGTAAACTCCTCGAAGGTGAGTATAGATTTGCCTACCACGCGGCGCAGATGAAACTTCAAACTCTTTATGCCGCTCTCCCAAAGGCCACCGAAATGAGGTGACGAGGGCGGAATAAATGACCATGATATCCCCTGAGAGGACGTGAATGACTTGAGCGATGAGATGGCATCCTTATTATGCCAAAGGTTGTAGAGATCATGTAAGATATTGCGGGCCTTCCTAAAGTTTGCGCCATTATCGGAGTATAATTGACTGGGTATGCCCCTGCGGGCCATGAAACGACGTAATGCAGCTATAAACGCACTGGCAGTAAGGTCGGAAACCAATTCCAGGTGAATGGCCCTAGTCGCTAAGCAAATAAACAAAGACACGTATGCCTTAGAAAGAGTTCTGGATTTCTGCCCGCCATGACGGATCATGAAGGGACCACCATAATCAACCGCGCAGAATAGAAACGGCCTTGAAGGAGTGACTCTAGGAGATGGTAAAATACCAAGCCTCTGAACCTGCTGTTTAGCACTAAACCTGAGACACTTGACACATTTTCGAATGATGGAGCGAATGACTATCCTGGCATTAACAATCACCAACGTTGACGCAGTGAGTGATGCACGAGTTGAGCACCAGCGTGAAGTAAACGAATGTGTTCACGTTCAATGATGAGGCGAGTAATATGCGCCGATGGGGGTAAGACAATAGGATGTTTAGTGTCGTAAGGTAATTGCGACTGCTGTAATCGCCCGCCCACGCGTATCACTCCAGAATCATCAAGAAACGGGTCGAGAGAAGCCAACTTACTCCTAATGGAAACAGAAGATCCGTTACGAAGACAATTAATTTCGGCTGCGAAGTGGATCGACTGAGACTGTTTTATGAAGAAATTGAGAGCATGATGAATTTCGACAGGGGTAAGATCGCCCGTAAATTTGTCAGCACTTGAGAGTCTAATATTTCTGATGAAACGAAAACAGTAAGCGTATACGCGCGTTAGACGATGCAACGAGGAAAAGTCCATAGAAGGGTCGATAGCCAGGGTAGACATTAGAGAAAGGTTATGGGTATGTTTCTCTTCCGCAGTGACTTCAGAAGACGACGGATTAGAAGGTAAAAAGGGTGGAAAAGGATTGGACTCTGACGATTGAGACAAACAAGTGGGACCGTGCCACCAAAGCGAACAATCGCGCAAAACGTCAGGGAGACACCCCCTGGAGATAATATCAGCAGGATTGTGTCTAGAATTGATGTGATGCCAAGTATAAGTTTGCGTAAGACGCTGAATTTCAGCAACACGATTAGCGACGTATGTTTTCCACCTCGTAGACTGGGCATGAATCCAGTAAAGAGACACCATAGAGTCAGAATACAAATGAACACTATTAATGAACGAATAAAGAGCAGGAACGACCTTAAATACGAGTCGCGATAACAACAAGCAAGCGCAGAGTTCGATGCGAGGTAATGACACCTGTCGTAAGGGAGCTACGCGAGATTTAGAACACAGGGGATGACAGGAGGCCGATGAATCTTGATAAATGACTCTGACATAAATACAACACCCAAATCCCCTTTCAGAAGCATCCGAAAAACCATGTAATTCAACTGTACTTGCCTCATGCTTACAACGAATAGACCGTGGGACCACAATTTTGCTAATCAGACCCAATTTGTCGCACAAAGAATGCCAATCCGAACGTGATTGGCCGGAGATCGGTTCATCCCAACCAAGCTTCCAAAGCCAGAGTTGCTGCATAAACTGTTTGTACAAAAAGACAACGGGACCGATCAGTCCAAGAGGATCGTATATGACGGCAATAATCGAAAGAATTCTCCTCTTGGAGATGCTTGATTCAACTGGGAATGATTTAATGTCAAACAGAAATGAATCGGCAGTATTATTCCAGAGAATGCCCAGGGTACGCATATTGTCCTGTTTGTTTAAGGGGCGTGATAAATTGTCATGATTTGCGACCACTCTGGGTTCATTAGATGCCCATTTATGCAACGTGAAACCATATTGACTTAATAACGCACCTAGATCAGATTTCAGCTTGGTCAGATCAGAGATGGTGTCCGAACCGGTAAGCAGATCGTCAACATAGAAATCATTCGTTATAGCTAACGCCGCATCAGGAAAGGAAGCTTGATGGTCCCTACCAATTTGTATAAGACAGCGAGTGGCCAAAAACGAAGCACTAGCCGTGCCGTAGGTTACCGTTCGCAATGCAAAGTGTTTAAATGGTTCGAGAGGAGAATCACGCCACAGAATGCGTTGATAGTGACAATCCCCTTCAGCTACGCGAATTTGTCGATACATCTTCTCGATGTCGGCGATGAGAACATATTTATGCATGCGGAAACGTAAAAGAATGGAAAAAAGGTCTTGTTGAACATTCGGGCCCACCAACAATATGTCATTGAGAGAAAGGCCATTGGTAGTCTTGGACGAACCATCAAAAACGACGCGCAGTTTTGTGGTCAAGCTAGACTGTTTAAATACAGCATGGTGAGGCAGATAGTAAGTATTTGACGCTCCTGAATTGATAGCGCAATTATCGATAAGCGTCATGTGTCCAAGATCCTTATATTCGTTAATAAAATCTGTATAATCATCAAGCGAGTTTAGCATCACGCCTAAATCGACGCTCTAAGTTCAAGAATCTTGCTTCAGCATTGGTGTAAGATTCCCCCAACTGGAGATTATCGGGCTTAAATGGGAGTGAAACCACGAACCTACCCTCGTGGTTGCGCTGGGTAGAGCGCATGAAATGCTCTTCACAGGCTGACTCGTTATCAGGGGTGTTGTCAGGGATAGTTTCTGCTTCCCAAAATCTTTCGAGAGACTGCAGAATTTGACTGTCGTTGTGCCTAGCTAGGAACGAAACAGCAGGACCCTCGTTGCGGCAGTGTTTGGGTAAATTGCCAGCCAAAATGTAGCCTAGCTTTGTTTCCTGAATGATGGGAAAATTAGGGCCGCGTATGTATTTATTAGCTAAAATTAAGTCCAGGTAAAATTGTGCCCCTAAGAGTATGTCGATTTGCGACGATATGTTGAAATTTGGGTCAGCCAGAAAAATGTTGCTCGGAATGTGGAATTGATTTATGTCAAACGATTTTGCCGGCGGATTGTGGGTTAATGTAGATAAGATAGCACATTTCGCCTCGAAGCTATATCTCTGATAACGAGAAATAATGCGTATAGACGCAAGATTAGTGGCGTAACACGCTGTATTGTTTATACCCGTAATTGGTATGTTGGATTTAGTTAAATTAAGCCGTAATTTCCTTGCAAATGATTTTGTGCAAAAATTTATTTGTGACCCGGCGTCTAAAAGAACTCTTGCCCTATGTCTGTTGCCAGCCTGGTCAATGACAAATACAACTGCTGTTGATAAAAGAACATTGTTCGTGGATTGTAATTTGAGCGAACAATAGTTACTACTACTGGCAGCTATTGATTTCGGCACGTCGTTCGCGTGCAACAATGTGTGGTGTCGTTTTGAACAGATCTTACACACCTGCTTATTCTTACAGCTAGATACAAGATGATCTGATCTAAGACAAATGGTACAACATTTGTGACTTGATACAAATTGTCCCCGCTCAGCGGTGCTTAATGTACGAAATTTATCACATATGTAAAGCGGGTGATTAGATTTACAACACAAACATGAATAATTGCTTGCCGCTGAGTGATAACTCTTAAAAAATGTAGTACTCCCAGCAGTGTTTCTTGATTTATATTTATCATATTTATTGTTAAGTCTTAAAATCGGCTTGTTGAGTTGCTGTCCGGCTTCGATAGGCAGTGTATTTTCTAACAGCTGTCTACGTGAGTTTAAAAAATGAGTGAAATCTTGAAAGTTAGGTAAATTGTCAGGGTCTATTGACTCCTTCCATAGTTTAAAAGTAGTAGGGTCGAGTTTAGTTGATAATAATTGTATAATAATAAATTCAAATGAATTCACCGACAGTTCCATTGCCGCCAGTGAATTAACGGAAGACGTTATTGTGTTTGTGAATTCTGCCAAACTTTGGACAGAGTCCTTAATTGTCGACTTGACTTGAAGTAAATTTTGAACATAGTATTTTGCTAGTATGAACTTGTTGTCATACCTTTCGGACAGCAAACTCAACGCTATTGAATAATTTTCCTTACAGATAGGTAGTGACTTAATTAAATCTAAAGGTTCATTTTTTAAAGAAGAATGTAAATAATGTAACTTCTGCACTGGCGTTAAATCGGATCTTGTATGCACTAAGTCCGTAAAAATTGAATGAAAATGCTGCCATTCCAATATGTTGCCTAAGAAGCAGGGCAAACTTATTGGTTTTAATTGCATGTGGGTCGATAATACGGGAGGTACAGTCTGAACATTAAATGCATCAAGTAATTGCAAAATATTTGCTTCAGTCGAATATAGCATTTCTTCGACCTCAACTCGGTCTTCTTGAGCCGCGCTTATGTCTTTACAAATAAGTTCAATTTCAGACTGCACCTCGTCGTACTTCGATGCCAAGCTTTTCAGACTTTCTAGCCTTACTGTTAAAAAATGTTTTGTGCTGGAATTTATATCAAAGTTATTTACGGCTGATTGTATTCGCACTATTGCGGACTTTAAGCCGCCTCTCTTTCTGGTTAACACTTTGAGGCCTTCTTCAGCCATTGTACGCACCTTGTTATGCTGTTATTGAGGTGATACCTTGTAGGCGATGTCCTGCAGCGTCGACACCTTGCAGAAGATGGCAAACACAGCTCGGAGAGATGACCGCCTTGTTTGAAGCACTGTAGCTAGCAGGCTCTTGCGATGATGTTGTCAGGAGGCTCAAAGGTGACGAGCGAAATGCCGATGGAAATCACGCCACGGTCGTATCAGCGGATATGCTAATTCGCCCGTGATGGCCAGAAATAGTGGCAGAAAAATATTAATTAGGAATGATACATCGAAAATCCAGGTCCGGAGTGACCAAAAAATGTTTAGTAAGAAGAATGTTGATTGTGAAAATTTGTACTAAGTTGATTCGCCAGGATGCAGAAATGATGAAGCGAGTGGACTGTATTCAATTCATTTATTTGAAATTCAAAAGTACATTAAATATGTAGTTAGCAGTTGTTTTGAATGACAGGTTGGCTAATAAGCATGATGTATATACAACGTATCAAAAATTTTAAATTACATTAATAAACGGGCCTAATGGGCCATAAGTGAAGTGTGTTGGCCTAAGGCCTACACTGAATGTCGCGACAAGAAAAATATGACAGTGAGGCTGCGGGCGAGCCGACCGCCGCTTACAAGCGTTTGAGACGTACTGTACAGAGCACCGACATGAATAATCAGATTACAACAAAAAGTAAAGACCAGATTAGCCAACCTATAAAGTAAAATTATCGCGCTACTGCACACTCTGAGTGTCGTTAATTCCTCTATAACGGTACGTGAAAAGGTACTATAGATCCTTTAATTCTCTATCAAAGAATGCTGTTGAGCAGAGAACTGAGTGATGATATATAAGAGTATTTTAAATTTGAAATTGCACCGTACCCAATGTCTCTTTTCACGAACACTGGAATGAAAAAAAAAAACCAAGTCCGCTTTATATGACGAGTTTAGAAATATCGATGAAAATTTACTGAACAAGACAGACATCTACATAATAGATGGAGGTATTTGTTCATTTGTTACACAAAGTGAAATGGAATTTTAAAAATGCAGTAATTATAAAGAAGTAGGCCTATGCAATATGTACATGCAATATGTTTCGCGTACTTTTAAGTCTGCAGTAATCGTCTTCGATGGACAACGAATCCTGACAGTACAAAAAAATCTGAACAGCAACGTCGATACGCGAACATCAGTCCACAGTTCAGCATAACAGAAGTAACCCCCTGTCTGTCGGCCAAGTAAGGTTTTACGCTAATAGTGAAAATAAAAAACAACTCGTTGAAATGTTGAAAAAAAAATTCGAAGAACAAAAGTTTGAAGTATGACAGTCATCTGACGACGCAGATACACTGATTGTGCAAACTGCCATTCAGAAGTCTCAGAACGTGCAAGGGACAATTGCTGGCCAAGATACTGATTTGCTTGTACTTGTGATAGCTGTAAGTCCAGCACACAAAGATATATTTTTCTTGAAACCAAATATTGGTAAAATTAAAGCAAAATCATTTTCCTCGCAAAATTTGCAAATACAATTCACAAATATCAAAAGTTTCATCCTTCAAACACATGCTTTTACTGGCTGTGACACGACTAGTTCCATTCATGGGAAAGGTAAAAAAAAAAAAAAACAATTACTGAAGCTATTGGAGATTAACAGAAATTTGGATAATGCTGTAGCAGTGTTCATTAATGTGAATGCAAATAAAAGTGAAGTAGACAAGCTGGTTAAAAATTATTTCTAATTCTGTATGGTTCGAAGATGAAAGTCAAACACTAGACGAGTACAGATTTCAGATGTTTCAGAAATCTCTCAAAGAGGCGTCTGCCAAATTAGAGCTGTTACCTCCAACTTCACCAGCTGCAGCTCAGCATTCCTTTAGAGATTACTACCAAGTTCAGAAATGGCTAGGCAACCATAAAAGTCCAGAGGATGGGGATGGGAAAGGAAAAATAATTTTTTGCAGCCCATTAAGACTACATTAGAACCAACTCCTGAATAAATTTTGAATTTAATTCCCTGTTGCTGCACGACTGACTGTTCTACTTTTCGTTGTCGCTGCCTAAAATCCGGATTGCAATGCACAGTTATGTGTAAAAATTGCCAAGGATCAACGTGTCAGAATTGTGAAACGCCAGGTTATAATATTAATGTTACTGATAATGAAGAGATTAATATTGATGATGAAAATGAAAGTGAATTTCATATTGATGATCTTGAAGAAACAAATGTCAATGAAAACAGTTATAATGAAGAGTTTTTGTGACTTAAATTTTTATTATAAAAAGACTCTTACAAAAGAAAAATCTTACCATATTTTTAAAAATTCTTGTAACATTTTTTATTGTATTATTTTAAAATAATTTCCAATTAATTCAATTTAATTTATCATCTGATATTTCTGAACAAATTATTTATTCAGTTGTAAAAAATTTACTTTATCTTAAGTTTCTGTTTTCGTAAATGTTTTGTGTTGATTCTACCTTCCTTTTGTGTAATTCACATATTTGATTTCATAAACTGATTGCTTTGTGATTTTTGACATTTTATGATGTTTAATTATGTAATTAATTTTTTAACTGACTATCGTGTACAGATCAAGATTCATTTTTTGTATTTTTACATTATTTTAATTTAGTCATTAAGTTCAGTAAAAATGTTCAGATTTTAAATTCAATAATTATTGCATTTTTTTTTATTCAAACAATGTTTTATTTATAATTCTTTTTTAATTTTGCGACCCTTTCACTATATTATTCTTACTGTTGTTATTATCATTACAATTTTGTAAATATCAAAAGATACTTTTTCAAAATATTTCACCTGGAATAATAAATTATGTGAAATTATCAAAAAAGTTTTTTTTCACTTTTTAGTGAATATTCATCCTCTTAAAAAAAAAAAAAAAAAAAAAAACGATCATTCACATGCAATACACACAAATACAAAAAAATACAGTATAGCCTACTCTAAGTTTTAAATGTGGCCTGTTCCAACAATCTTTGACATAGGCTACAGGAATGTGACACTCACCATATTATAGGGAATTTTGTGAACTACAACTTTTATTTGAAACATTTTTTGATAAAATACTTCGTTTTTCAGTTATATGCGAAAAATCGTTTTTTTACCCCTTTCAACCCCTGTAAAACCACCCCTAGACACTTTTAAGTGGTAGACTCATTGGTTTTGTATAATGTACGATTCAAGGACCATACGTACAAAAAATTAGCTTTTATCTAATTTTTTCCTTAAAACTTCCTATTTTTCTGAGTTACTTCTTTTTCGTCTTCATTTGCCTTATAACCGTAGATGTGTTTTAGCCTACTTTATGACTCTTTCCATCCATCCCGTTCATCCATCCCTTTTCTTCTCCAGCCTTTTATTGCCATGCCCTGTTTTATATCATCCAAAGTTTCCGCTTCCTAGGCATCCCTTCTTTCTCTTTCCTCTTGTCTTCTCTGTATTCTTTTTTTGATAGTTTTTGTTCGATATATACCTTCATACCATACCACCTTCTGGCCTTGAACACATCTAACTGTGTTGGTATATCCATAAGTCTGAGAAACACAGACAACTATTTCTGTAGGAAAGAGTTCATCCTATTCTTTCATGTCCAATTTTGTTCCCAAACAGGACCGTGTATTCTTTGCAGTAAGTGTTTTTCAAAACTTCTCAATAGGCCTATTTCCTAATCTTTGCACTCACTGCCCATTCCTCTGATTCAGAAGCAAAAACTACTAAGTAGGTTGATCATTTATAATGTTTCCTCGATAAATTCTTCTTACCTTTATTAAATTGTTGTTTTAAAATTTATATGTGCATTCATTTTTAAGTTTTAAGAACGAGAATTTGCGACATGTCTTGGGCTTACACTGCGTAAAAGATACGGCCTTGTAACAGAAACTTCGGCCATATTTGACGTTTAACGAATGGGACCACTGATAAGGGATACAGTGAACGAATGAGTGCGGGAACGGGGAGAGAGAGAAGGGGAGACAGAGACAGACACAGAGGGATAGGGAGAGATTGACAAAGCATTTGTTCGCGGTACGACTGGTGATGTACGCATTCTGAAAAATTGCAGTTATTGTACAAAGAAGCAAAGAACTATTTCCTTCAAGGGAGATACCAATTTATGCTAAATAACAGGCTTAATTTTTTGTAAGAATTCAGTTTTACTTTTTTTCTGTAGTCTTACATCAAATAGTAAAATAGCTTTGCAGACAGTTATCAAGAAGTCATCAGAACCGAGGCTTCAAACAACAGTGACGCGGCCTCGATCGCTGGCGGGACGTTGCCTCATGATCTTGACAATTCCTACCCCAGATTTTCGAACTCAAAAGACGTCCATACAATCCGTTTACTTGAACAAGTAAATCGGCCAATTAGCGACAAGTCTGCACACAAGTACACACCCCTGTATAAACAAAACACCGTTACACATGCAGATAAGTCGCTGACGATTTCGCAAGTCCGAACACCGGCGCGCCGCTACTCAATGAATATTTCATTAGCGCCAATGATCCTTGACTTCGCAGCACACCACATGGAATTAACATAAGTGTATAATTAAGTGTACGCCACGTTGTTGTTAACGGGACAAAGTGTGCAATTAACTTTGGACTGTCTGTCCATCCGTCAATATTGGACCCAGACAACAAGAGACTCGTTGTATTTAATTGCTCCTCGCGATTATAAACAATGTAGCTACGGTACGGAGCACGCACGGACACCTTCCGTGGCGTCAAGTTATTAATAGCAGTGTCCTTTAATTCGGTACACATGGGGAACGGATTGCTTACGTAGGCGACACAACCAACTGGATTCGTTCTGTAACGAATGCTCCTAATAACAGTATGCTCCCTGAACTATCGAACTCACTGAATATTTTGAATTAAGTACATTTATTACTACATAAATTACGTTATTAGATAATATTTCAATTATGGGAAAATTACAAAAATTCCGATTTCTCCGCAATTTCTTTAGTAATATAACAATTGTAGAGCACAGAATCATACAATAAACAGAAACATTCGGATTTGGGTTACCATTCCTTTCAGTCTGTAGTCCTGTTGGATTTCACAATTTCTCATCTCTTTTTTGGGCCCTGGGTCCCAAAATTTTGAAATTTTCAAAACGTATCACTACATTCAGATGTTAGTTAAAATTCTCTTTAATTTGATAGTCTACCCCTCACGAATTTTTGCGATTGTATTTATTAAAATTAAAATTTGCATACATTTTTTGGGCCCTGACGTCCAAAACTTTTAATATTTACAAAAATGAACACTATATTCAGATTATGACTTAAATTCCCTTTAATTTGATACCACACAAGGGTTTTGTTATTTTTTCACAATTTTAAACTTACCCACTATGTACGGTACCCATTTAATGTTTTACGCCTAAGTTCGAGAGGCACAATCAGAAATTAATAAAATACACAAAATAAGACATAGTAGATGACTAATTTTTTGTAACAATATAATTACTTTAAGTGCCAGACACGATTGATGACTGAAAGTTAACATGAAGTCTTCCATTTTAAGAAGATAAAAACCTTACGATACACTGGAAAGACGTGTACAGAGGATGCAGGGCGTCACACAGGTCAAAACAGTGGACTGTTCCACTGGTCATGTGAGGGTAACCACGAAGGGTGCAAGGACTCTGTGAAATGAAAGTACGTAACTTTACTAATTTTTTTTAAATATTTCTTAAATTATCGGTATGGAGAATCATACATGACTTCCATGTTCTAAGATGTATATTTAAAATCATTTACTTGAATTCGGTTAGATAAATTCTAAAAAAATATCCCTCACCCTGAAACTATTTTCACTATTTATAGATATTTCTGTTATTATGGGGTAGTAGTTTAATATAACGTTATTTTCGAGTCACTTATCTATAAAAATTAGGTTATCTGAACTACGCAGATAATCACGGATTAAATACATATTTATATAATTATGTGGCCACAAATTACTTTTTGGTCTGCTGCGCCGTGGTTGCGGATCTTCACGCATAGATGATTTAAATTAAAATAAAGAAACTACAATTTTATTGTCTGGCAACAAAATTGTTTGATTTTTAACAATTACCATTGTTTGAAAAAGTTTAAATGTATTTTTATTTAATTTCGTCAAACTCATTAAATCAATACCAAACGTGAAAAATTACCCCCCCCTTTCAATTACCCTTTCATTTATAGATTTTTCATCTACCTTTCTACAGTGGATTATTTTGACCTTCTTTTCAGGATACTTTATTTTCCAAAATTACGTATTTTACTCTTGTTAAAACGTAAAATTTTGCAGGTAAACTACCCCCCCCCCTCCTTAACTGATCTTCAACAAAGTCAATAGGCCACAGCAACTGCAAAAACAACAACAACAGCAACTGCAACTGCTGAGTCCTCTACAACTCTGGCACATAAGGTAAAGTTGGGAGAGATGACACATATGACGTAACGCGACACGTGTGCGCTGGAAGCCAAGGCGCACACCACGTTGCAAACCGGTCGGTAGTTGTGTTACGGTTATACAAGGAACGAGGTTGCATCGTGTCTACATTTCACATTTTTATTGCTACCACAGCGAAGTAAGTTCTCAAATATTTGTTGACGTTTGGTTATCAGCTGAATTAGTCACTTTTTAAATACTATCTACCACACTATACAGTATTATTGGCTTGTACTGACTCAAAACGTTAGCTGTAGAGTATTCAAAACATGGAAATACGCAAGTTGTAAAAATGGTGGAGTGTGTCATCTCTCCCACAGCTGCGGGAGAGATGACACGTGTCGTCTCTCCCTCATTTGTTTATTTTCTAACACTGTATAAAAATATTCTTGCATAGCAGTGCCGTATAATATTTTAAATAATTTTATATATCACAAGTGGTTAAATTAAATCAAAAATAGTTACGTTAAATTAAAGTAATTTATATAAGTTTTCATTTTTACTTGCTTGTAAAAGTTTCCATTTGTTATCTTCTTTTAACTGATTGAATGGTAATTAAACTACACTACTAGCCCTCATTTTTTTTTGAATAAATATTAGAAATATAATAAACATTCTATTTTTTAAATGAAAAGGTTTAGTTTACAAGTTGCATGGGTTCTTTTCAGAATGCCACGTGTTTACAAAAGGAAAACATCTAGAGCAACGACGTGTACTGAAGAATCGTTAAGACAGGCTATCGAAGCTGTGAAATCCAAGCAACTAGGAGTCAGAGCTGCAAGTAGAGATTATGGCATACCCTTACGAACTCTTGTTAGAAGAATACAGGCTAATAACTCTGTTATTGGTCCGTTAGGACCTCATTCACACTTAGGTACCGACGCAGAAACAAAACTAGTGGCTCATATAAAAAAACTTCAGCAGCGTGGTTTTGCTCCTTCCCGCAGAGATGTCCAAGAAATGGCTTTTTGTCTGGCTGAAAAGCTGGGAGTAAAACATAGGTTTAATACAGAATTGGAAGGAGCAGGTACACACTGGTTTCTGTCATTCATGGAACGCCACAAAGACCTTAGTATTCGCATGGCAGAAGATGTGTCAGTTTACAGAGCAAAAGGGATGAATAGAGAGGACGTTGGTAACTACTTCAAGCAACTGGAAAAACTTCTTACAGAATATAATTTGTTTAATAAACCTGGCCATCTATTTAATAAGGACGAAAGTGGTCTCCAGTTGAACAACAAACCCAGCAAAGTTGTTGCTGCTAAGGGCACGCGAGATGTGTATCTCGTTACTGCCGCAGAGAAAGGCGAGACTATTACTGTCGTTGCATGCTGTAATGCAGAGGGGAATTTTCTCCCGCCGTTCTGTATTTTCAAAGGCACGTACAAAAAACCGGAGTTTGAAGACGGTATGCCACCTGGATCAAAAGTTGTTATGTCACCTAAGTCGGCTTACATAAATAGTGAACTGTTTTTTAATTGGCTTTCAACACACTTTTTGCCTAGAAAACCATCTGGTAAAGTGCTAATATTATTAGACGGGCATACATCCCACCTAAGTGATCCTGAAATTCTAGATTTTGCCCTTCAGAATGATATTGAACTTCTTTGCTTGCCAAGTCATTGTACGCACTATTTACAGCCTTTAGACAGAAGCTTTTTTAAATCTCTCAAGGTATTTTTCTACCAAGCAGCTAATAATTGGATGAAGAATAAGGATAGGGCTACCATATCACGTTTAACTTTCGGCAGACTTCTGAACGAGTCTTGGATCCAGTCAGCTACAATGAAAAATGGTGTTTCCGGATTCAACGCAACGGGTATTTATCCGTTTTGCCCTTCGGCAATTCCCGAACACGCTTTTGCCTTATCTGATCAAATACCTTTACTTAGTGGCAACTCACACCAAGATAAAGAAATTCCTATGTCTACGCCCTCATCATCAATGCAAGAAACACCTGCGACACCTACGTCAATTGCAGTTGACCTCAGTCCACCACGTGAAAACATTGCAGCCAGCAGTGGCACACAAGAAGGATCCAAAGAAACCTTTACCCCTACTAAAATTTTAAATCAGATCTCACCCATCCCTAACTTACCTGAAAAAAGGAGGCAAAGGGCGAAGCAGTCTGCATCGCACATTACTGCGAAAGACTACATTTCGAGCAAAATGGAAAAATTAGAGAAAAATTTACTGACAGACAGAAAATAAAAGAAAACATCAAGAAAAAATTAAGAAGAAAAGTAAAATTGCCAGAAGAACGATTAGGTATGAAACATCGGAGAGCGAAGAGGACGAGGATGAGGGTAGCGTCTGCTTAGTTTGTTTGTCGCCTTTCTGAGAGTAAACCCGGAAAGGAGTGGATACAATGCCAGGATTGCAAGAAGTGGGGCTCACACTAAATGTGCTAATAACCCTGAAAGTTTTTATAGTTGCGTTAACTGTAGTAGTGACCTGGACGAGGCAGATTTTTAGATGAATTTTCTTTAAATTTATGGTTTTATTGTATATAATTATTTTAAAATTATTGACAAGAATATGTTTTTAGTAGTTTTAGGAATTACGTAAGAAAGTATGACTGATGATTACAAGAAAACTGCTAATTAGGTTAACATTTTTTACTTTAGTTATGTCGTGGTTTGAAGTGAATTTATATTTCACATTTTCGACAGTTGCGTTTTTGAACATGTTTGCAAATATTGTAAAAGATAAGACAACGAACGTGTATATATACACTTACAGTTCTATTAATAAACACTATAACATATTCTGTTTTTCTCATTTCTAAATGTGTATAAAAACAAAAGATTGACAATCTGTGCTAGGAATCTTTAGATAAAGTGTAAAACTAAACGTACAGATATTTACATGATAAAAATATCAATTCTGCAAATAATTAAAAAAAAAATTGAATTGTGTGTCATCTCTCCCAACTTTACCCTATGTAAAAATTTATTTGATTCTGTTTGAATTTGCGGCAGTTATCGTTCGCCATAGAAAAGATTTTACACACAAACACTTTTCGGAAAATGACTTTTCTACACGCCTTGAGGGCAGTACAAACAGAATCAGCCCTTATCTCGAACACGATTTTTTTCGCCATCACCATATATACTTCCATTTACTTACGGAACATGGAAGTAAAAATAAAATATTTTGCATCAAATTATTGCAATAAAGTACTGTTGCATCAATTATTGAGAAACGGTCTCTGCTTACTCGTTCAGTACGGTAAACACTATCCTGTATGTATGCTTGATATTAAAATCGACTCTGCCGCAGTTTATAAGTGACCTGTACCACACGTTCACGTATGTATTAGTGCAAAAACCGGTTGTGTCATTTTCATATCATTTAATGTTTTATACCCATTAGCCACTGGCGGTGACCTAGCCGCACGATGGGAACGCGATCCCTATGCTATCAGAACCAGTCGTTTCTCACGCTCCCAAAGGAAACACAACTAAAATTCTTGTTCACGAGTATTCTAAATATTTCCCATTTGAGTGGTGTAACGACGTCTACGTTTTGAAAGGTCAGATTGGCGGGTCGCCAGAGTTTATTACTTACGTTACCAAAACGCATACGCGCACGCAGATTGTTTCAGTACTGACACTTATAAGTACTAAAAATAAAAACTGCGCATCATCACCGTCGTGTTTTCATTAAATCTTATTTTTATTCATTACGTCGCTGTAATGACTTGATCGGACACTTGACTAGTAACTATAAAAGTTAAAAAACCAATTGTCTTCTATTACTGACCTCGACTTTTTTCAGTTCGGACAATCCTTCAGAGTATCGCTGTTCACAATGAGTTGATTATATTTTAATTACTTTTTCTTCAGCGTCTGCTGCAAAAATCTGAAAGTCCAATTAAAATATTTCTAATGAACGTTGTAAAATGAACGAGGTCTATAATGAGCGTCCGTGTCTAAAAACGAATCTGCTAAGACCGACGATCATTAAACTGCCGATCTGGTAGCGCGGAGTTAAGCGTTTGTAATGAAGATGGAATACGAACCTCTCGGTTCATTGTACCCCGTCCTCACGAAAGACGATGAGGTATTCATGTTATCGGCCAGAAAATTAAAAAAATTATTGATCTACCTCCACCCACTTTATCTCTGCACGATATCCGCATGGAAAATGATATTTGTAGACTATAACTACTTTTCGGTATTTGCTACCTCTTTCATTATACCTTCCAGTCTTTAAGTTTTGTTTAACATTAACACAATTCACTAAAATACATTAGCGTTAAAATACGTCAAGTCAAAAAATAAATGGCCAAATCACATGAAATTCGAAGGAAAGTTTTACAACATGGTTATAAAAATAAAGCGGTCCGTCATATCCCGCCACAATCCAGCGATAACATCCAGTTTAATATTTATAAGACAGGAATAATGTCGACTACTTGATGCGACGTATTTTTAGGAAAACCTGGTATTTTATCTCCTTACAAACAGATTCAAACTTTCTGCCCCAGAAAACAGCATTACATTAGACGTACCGGGTCGTTCCAACGGAACTTCAGCTTTCAGACACACGGGTCTCTACACAACAATGCAGGCTGTACATATTCATTGATTCACAGTGGCGTGGCGTGGGTACACAACACCAGTTGCCGGTTGTGATAGGCCTAAAACTTAACCTAAAAATTAATTCGAATTTATTCTTGTACCAAGTGTTCTTTTTAGAGCATTTTCAATGGGAGAAAAAGAGGGCCCCGGTTCAACGGGATCTGACTCTCATTATACTTACACAGAATAAATCAGAGCACAAATAATCAAATTAAAAATAATGAAGATAAATAGAGAAACACATGACTAAACGAACGAAACACAAATAGGTACGTAGTACTGTATCTGCTGCATGTCAGTTCCGAAAACGAAAATAGCTGCTAACTGAGAGTCTTGCCGGTTTATACAGCGGCAACACATTGGACGGACGAGTGTGACCCCCCCCTCCATAGACTGTACAGTGACAACTAGTACGAGGTCAATGACCGTAAGCAGTAAAACATTGCCGATATCTGAGCCGGCAACACAAGACGGTGCAAGTGACCAGCAGTTCAAAAACAATGCTACGCTTTTCTTCAAGTCTCCCTACTAATATTGTTCGGATTTCAAATTATTCAATAACTAAAGTATTTATTCTGTGATATAATTAATATTATTTTCTCTTATTTCCAGTACTGTTGTCGCCGGCAACAGCGGTTACATGGACGCCACGCTACTGTTGATTCACAAGAGTCCTCCTTCTTCCACTGTCTAATATCATCACATATTCCGGTCACGAAAAGAGCTCTTTGAAAGGATACCAGGACTTAAACCAGAAATCAGCACAATCTGACGACAGAAAATTGCAGCAAGAAGTTCTGAAATGTGAATCTCTGTGGAGGTGAAAAATGACAGTTAATGTTGCCTTCTATTCATTATGCCTAAACTTCTACTCACCGGAAGAAAGGAAAATTTCACCGTACAAGACCAATAACGAAGATATAAATAAAATAAAATTGGAAAAATTACACTTTACATAAATACAATATTAAAATTTTTTAAATATTATAGTTAAATACTGTGCAGTACAGGGGCGTAATTACAGGGGGCCGAATGCGACCGGACCCCCCCCCCCAGAGGGTCGAAAAAGTTGACGAATTTTGTAAATCTCTTAATTTTTAAGCTGTTGTGTTATTTTTTCAACTGTTTACGCTAATATACTGCAGTGTCAAATAAATACCGGGAACTGTTCATTTAAAAAGCCCACGTAAAAGGTATGAAAAAATTTTTTTTGCGTAAGTTGGTAGCAGTGTACCTAATTGTTACGTAGAGTTGTGGCGCAATCTGTCGACTATTTCAAGCTTAAGAAAGGTTGCTCTGGATCTGGACATGTCTCACGGATCCGTTCACACCATTTTAGTTGACGTTTTGGGCATGAGAGCGTAGCGGCACGGCTTGTTCCGAAGGAGCTGAATTTTTCTTCAAAAAGAGCACTGCAAACAGGTTGCTGAAGACATGCTTGAACAAGCCAATTCTGACCCCACATTCATGAAACGCATCATAACGGGTGATGAGACGTGGGTTTATGAGTTTGACATGCAAACCAGCCAACAAGCTTCGGAATGGCGCTTCGATAACGAGCCGAAACCGAAAAAAACCACATCAAAGTCGCTCCAAAATCAAAGTTATGTTGACTGTTTTCTTTGACTATCGTGGTATATACAGTCAACAACCAATATTATCTGGGCGTTATGAGGCGTTTGAGAGAGGATGTCTGCCGGAAAAGGCCAGATTTGTGGAAGAACAATTCTTGGATTTTGCACCATGATAATGCGCCGTCCCACACATCGACCCTTGTACGTGAATTTTTGAAGAAAAACTCAACGAATGTCATCGACCAAGCACCGTATTCGCCAGATATGGCCCCGTGTGACTTTTTTTGTTCCCCAAACTCAAATTACCACTTCGTGGAAGACGTGTTTAGTCAATTTAAGTCATAAAACAAAATTCGCAGAAGGGGCTGAAGGCCATACCGGAAAGTGGCTATAAGAAGTGTTTCGACGACTGGATTATTCGTTGGCATAAGTGTATCGCATCAAATGGAGCCTATTTTGATGGTGACAAAATACACTTTGATGAGTAAACCAATACTTTGTGTTTTATTGAACAATTCCCGGTATTTATTTGACAGAATGTAGTAATAATTCTTTTATAATGTACTGTACAAATAGGTTTATTACATAGCATTAGCATGTACGTTTGAAATATGAAATATAAAAAACGAATTCAATCAATAAGTATCTTGTAAACAATTTTTAATAACGCGTATTTTATTGTTATTACCGTTTACTTTAATGGGATTGATTTCACCCACTTCAAAGACACTAGTTTTGAATAGTCTTAACTTATTTTTCTTTTGTATGATGCAGACCCGATCCCGGCCCCCCCATCCAGACTAAATTCTAGATATGCCGCTGGTGTAGTACAATTCTAGTGTTGGAGTCTGAGCTTCATGATTGATGTCATAATGGTGATAGGCGATAGACACAGTGTACGAGAATTGTAAATGTCGTTCTGAAAACATAGGACACCTAATTCTCGCTGTGGGCATTAAATTTAGGCTACTCTTACCTACTTGTGTCCCGCCTGTGATATCACATTTGTTTAAAGTTATGCACAATAAATTTATTTATTCATAAGAAATAAAGACTGACTGTGTCGTTTTGTTTTTTTCTAAATATCAGGGAACGTAGAACTGTATGTGCGATGACAAGAAAGATGTGGAGGGGGAAGATAGGGGAAAGAGGTACACAGAGCCAGCAGACAAGACACAGATTTCAGCTCCCACGTGCGAGATGATGTTTTCGTTACAGCTAATAATAACACAGCCCTGAGGATCAGGCTTAAGCGTGTGTAATGTATCAAATGCAACGAGTAGGCCTAAATGAAGAGCCGTCCATGGGCTTGACGAGAATTAAATTAAGATGAACAATCGGTACTGTACCTTTATCCGTTCCTGCAGTCATTTTCGATATTTCATTTATGCGATTGTTTGGCTTCGATCTTTAGTGAATATCGCACATCATTTTATGTAGGTGAAAGAATTATACAAAGTTTAATTTCGTACGTTGCAAAATAGTTGGCTGGCGATTGCAGTCAGTGTTCTTAGTCCTTTTTTTTAATAAAAAATGATTGTAGCAGTAGTATATCACAGCTGCGCACCTGTGACGCCAAAAGTTGGTGTTGTTAGGTTAACATGAGAACTGAAAGGTGGAAAGCGATACGTGTTAATGTAAAACTCGTTTTTTTTTTGCGGAAAGTACGGAAAAATCCCCACTCGAAAGTATGGCGGGGTGGCCCAAGGGCCCTTACCTATTACCATATGTACATCTCACTTTTTTGTGGCAAAACTCGTTTTTTCGGTAATATTCGTTGTCATTCCTTAATACATTGTTTTTTGGGGTTTTCCATTAACCATAAATATTTGTATTTTTCAGTTTACATTTGCTGTTGTAGTTTCGTTAATTTGTCAACTCAAAAACGTTAGGCTCTTTATTTTAAATATTACTGTGTTATAACCATTGTATATAGGCTACACGTCAAACGTTATGTTTTCCTGAACCATGGCTTTTATTTATTTCAGCAGTAAACTAAAAACCAAAAACCATTGTCACCTAACCTCACAAATGAAAACAACACGTATTTTCGCTTTGCATTAAGAAAAAGGATAATTCACAATTAGTACACTTGTTAATTTCCACATCGTAATATATCGATCCAATCGCATATTAAAAACATCGAAAATGTACTGCAGGAACGGATAAAGGTACAGTTCCGAAAAATCTATACCCAATCTCTTTTCTCCTCAACCCCAAGGTTGATTAGCAAGATGATAATTTACACCTATAGCGCGATATACATTTTGGGTGCTACCTTACAGAGGCTTAAGGAATAACATACTGTGAAGTAATGGTGGATTCCATTCCTTGCGCCAAGTTTCAACCACAGGCTGACAAACGCCAGCCAACATCTATCAGATTCAAAACAAAATGACATCGTCCATTTCCGCCGTTGTTGCGTGTCGCATTTCTCTACGGCTTTCAAACATTAGAAAGTCTATATTATTTTTGTCTGTCGATCAAATTCGTAATGAAACCCACAGCTTAAAAACTTGCGAGTTGAAGTTATTGGAAAGCTCCTAATCGTCAACCGTTAAATCGCTCGACTTTATTTAATTAGCGATTTCCTATTGCTGTAGAACTGAGCGGTACTGAAATTAAAACTGAGTTGCTATGGTTCGACAAAGAAAGTCAGGAATAAACGTGATCATGTAAACAGAGTACAGGATCTGGCAGGTGTTTCAACATTCCAGATTTGATAAACATCGCCCTAAAGACGTACCGTACAGTATTTCCTACCCAGCAGAAGCAACAGAGTGATAACGTTGGCTTGTAACGGAACGAACAGCGAATGTTCAGAAAGCAGAAAACGTATGGAACACGTGTAGATTGCGACACTACAACACCTGTCCCGTCTCCCACTGGTTACGACACGAAGCGGTAGTTGTCACCTCGCTCAGTGTCAAACACGCGTAATGCCCTATTTGTACGCGCGCACCGGCCGAAGGTTCCGTTTGTGAGGCGAGTTAAGTAATGGCGCAGTCACAGAACCAGTCTCGATCGTAAAGCATTAAAAAGCTGCAAGCTCTACGTCTTATCTAAACGTCAATCTCGCACCTATCGCTGTCGACACCGACCTCAAGTATTAAATCGCAAAGACCTGTATTTGTCTTGACAACCTCTTCGCGGTCAACTGCAAATGTCACGACAGAGGCAACACACATCGAGCCACCTGTATCTGTCCAGAATTTCTGTTATCTTCTGGAGCATTGTCAAACGGAAATCAATTAAACGGTTCTCTTGTACAAAATATTTTGTATAATAAACATTTTCTCGTGTTCTATTGAAATGTTCTGTTCATTAGTCCCGCCATCTATCTACCGCAGCTGCAGACGATCGACCCACAGAGTGGGTATTGGATTCGAAGCAGAACTTCAATGCAGCTTGCTGAGCAAAAACTTTTTTAAAACATTAACTCAAATATAGGGGATTTTTATGTTCGAAAGGATATTATTTTTGAGTAAACACTGTTTTCTTTTTAAATGTACGGCTCTACGTGTTTTTCCTTAATTAAAATGAAATTTCATATTATTCCAGCAACCATTTTAGATGTGCAGACAGTAAATACGCGTTTATAGGAAGTGTTACATCATCGAATATCACATCACATATGCGATTAGAACCACATGGTCAGCGTTTCTCTCACGTTCGTTTCCATTCCCCCGTATCTTCTTTTAGTGATGACTCCTATTTTAACGGGACTTCCCCCCTCTTTCACTCACCACTCTATATCTTTCTCCTGGATTAGCAGCCCGCAGGCTGGTTGGCCGCCATTCCTTTCGCTTCTATGCTTTCCTTTTCAATTCGCAGTATGATGTGAAGTTCATATCGTCTACAATCTCTCATGTAGTGTAAACGTTGTCTTCCTCTATGACTCCTACCTTCTATTTTTCTTACAGTTATTCTCTTCACTAACCCATTGTGTTGGTGTATACTTCTTATTAACATTTCTCTTCTACATTTTAAGTTTTCAAGGAAGCTTCTATCCTCCTGATCTCTTTTAAAGGGGCTCTCTAGAAACTGAAAATATTTATTATTAAAATATTTCGTGTCCTACAGAAGCAGAGTTGGTGGTGATGAGATTATGTACAAAGGAGAGAGAAAGAAGACCATGATTATAGGGGAAAAAGAGAGAAACTAAAGACCAGAAAACAACAGTGACCGGAGTGTCTTGGTTTGAATATGGATAGCGCAATCCAGACGAAGACGGAAGAATAACTGGAGTACGTGAAAAGGAGAGGAAATCAAAGAGTAAAGCCTCTGTGTCCCTTAAAAGGAGATGGTTTTCTCAGTGATCAGATTACCATATAGGTTTCTTGTTTTCTTGACAATAAAACTGTATTTTTCGTGGTAGGGCTAAATAACACGGGCAGAAAACATCAAATTTCCACGGAACTACAAACTCTGGCGTAGTACAAATATTTAATTATTCTTTATATGAAATATGTGTGATAAAGTTCAGAAAGCCGGTATTACGACACACTACGTTTTCATTATTGGATACAAATCATTGTTCCGTTCTCTTACTCTTTAACACAGTTTATTTTTTATAATGACTTTTAGATACGTTAGGCGTCAGCGTGTGCCACTCAACAGAACAATCTGTGGAAGACAGCAATATATGTTCTGTTCATCTCTAGAATGAACGGAGGAATATAAGCCTTCACGAGGTAGTATAGGCTCCATTTTCAAATTTACACCAACCTTACCTAAGTAGAATCGTTACCACGAGCAACCTGAAAACCTCGGATTTTAGGTAGATTAAGTCAGTTGTGAGGGAATTCTCTTTCCGCAGTTTTCATTTCCTTTTCCTGTAGAATGGTTTGCTGCAACTCTCCACCCTTCGCGGTCTTTAGTGAGGTCAATGAAGGAAAAAAATTCAAATTAAGTGTCTTCTACGAGATTTTTTGCATAAGGCTAGATGAGAGGGTGAGAAAAAATTTTAAAAAAAGTTTACAAAAATTCAGTCGCGGGTTTTCGAAAAAGGGAGGGTGAAGGTACAAAATATTCATTTTTTGTGATTATCTTAAAAAATAACAAATTTACAAAAAAAGACAAATTAGAAAACTTAAAGAGCATTAAATTCTCTACAAAAAAGCTATTTATCATTATTTTTGTCAGGCCAATACTTTGTGAGAAAATGGAATTGAAATATTAGAAAAAAATTGATTGTCGGAGTCCGCCCCGATGAGCGGGAAGGCTAATTTTTTCTGACATTGCAACATACAAATTTTAATAAAATGCGTTATGATAGTCGTAGAGATAAAAATCAAAAAGCATTTTAAAGCTAAATATATGCACTTTTACATAAAATGAAAAGAAAGTAATTAAATTATTAATAAATACTTAAAATAAAGTAATAACTTTTTTGTTTTTTATTTTTTTCAACTAATGCATAAACATATTAACAATTTGTTACAAATGTATTTAGATTTTTAAAAAAACTTCACAATATGAACTTTAGATTATAGGTTTTTGAAAAAATAATAAAAATTAGTATTGATTTATTGGCATAAAATGAGCGAGTTTTAACATTTATAATTTTTTTTAGTTCGCAAGTATACATCATTTTCTTAACTTAAAATTTCTACAGAAATTTTCAAAATAAATATTTTTTAACAAAATTATGAACACGTATTGGTCAAAGTGTCTTCTATAAGACTGTGGTGTAAAGAATTGTTAAAATTTAGTTAAATTTAAATAAATGTAACTTTTATTAATAAATGTAGAAATATGTCCATTGCGCGTATTAATATTAATAGTTAAAAACTAAAAAAAAATATTAATATGTAACTATTGTACGTAAAACTACAATATTTGAGGTTTTTCTTCTACATAGTGAGAATTTATATCCGTGCATGGGCATAAAAAGAACAGACCCTGAAAGTTGAAGAATTTTAGGGAGAGCGAGGACAGCTGGTACATGCGCCATACAGATAGTGAATTAACGCAGTTCGATATTGAATGTTCCATGAGTTCGATACTATTTTTTATATTGTATTTATTATATTTGTGTTACTAGTTTTGATTTTTTATAATTTGGTGCGGTTCTAGCGTTTATTAAAGGTCTGATAGGTTTACTGATTTTGTGTAATTTTGTTAATGAATTTAATTTTGGTGCACAAATTTTTCAAATATTGTGTATGATGAGGGAGAAATAGAAATAGAAGACTTGAGTTCTGAATCTTTTCAAGAAATTGAAGAAATTTGAGAAGTAATCGATTTATAAATATATTTATCATTATAAAAATAATTGTTATAATTAAATTTTATAAATAAATAATAAGGGTACTAAAAAGTTAATTTCTACCTTGATAATTGTGAAAAATTCCGAAAAAGTTAAGAAAAAACGATATTTTAATAATTTTGTAAATCATAATAAGTTATAAGTAAATAATTTATAATTTGTATAAATAAGAAAAGTGTTTTAAAAGTTATTTTATTGTCAAAATCTTCAATGATTGGAAGAAAAACTATTTTTGAAAATATTTATAAAGTGTAGGCCTATTTCATTGAATATATTTATACAGTGCATTTTGTAATAACATTTTTATTATAATGCGTAATAAATAAGTAAAAATTATACATAATAATATATACATAAATGAATAATAATGAGTTTTTAAACTTATATTCCTGAAAAAATTGCATGTCTATTAAATAAACATGTATTTTATGTGAAAATCCACCTTGTGAAAATTTTGGCCAACTTTGAATTAATTTTTCTACTAAAAGTATCGTCCTGACAAAAAAAATGTTAATAATCTTTTTTATGCAGAATGTTATGATCTTTCTTTTTGATATTTTGTATTTTTCTCATAAATTGAATATGTTTTAAGATAATCAGGAAAAATGAATTTTGTGTACCTTCCGTCTCCCTTTTTTCGAAAACCCGCGACTGAATTTTTGTAAACTTTTTTTAAAATTCTTTCTTACCTTTTTATCTAGCCCTATGCAAACAATCTCGTAGAAGCTACTTAATTTGCAATTTCTATTTTTTTTCGGCTTCAGTGACTGTACTACTTTTGCAAGTCGCTTCATGGCTATGTAGCTGAGGTTGTGACGATTTTAAAAAAATGTTTAAATCGCACAAATAAAAAAAAACTGCTTTCAATATAAGTAAGAGTATTATCCACCCCTTACCTATGCCTAGATTCATGCAACAACGTGCAAATTGTCCCGTACCAACACGTTAAGAACAGTGTTATTTAGCTAATAATAATAATTACTTTAATTAAATAAAATATGTACAAAATAATTAAAGAAATTCATAATTCGTAACCAAAAGGTAAAATAATGTATTACGACTTAATTAGTAAATAATTAATATAACTTAAAAGAACGAACTATTTTCTCAGTGCGTAAAACCGCGCCAGCTACTGACCCTTTGCCGCTAAACAGTGCACTCACTCGCCCGATAGACACCGAGATGTAAGGATGTAGCTGCTGTGTTGTGAACATACACGTAGGTGTATACCGTTAAACAATATTTAATCACGTTTATAATGAGTTCGAATTGACCTATGTAGTATAATAATAATAATAATAATAAAAACAAAATTATAATGTAGTGCGTGAGGAAACATGTATAGAATAAAAAAAGGAAACTTAGCCGACACATCTCTTAGCAAGCTGTAAATGGTGAGAAATGTTAATTACCAGAATTTAGTGCTGATAAAATAAAAACTGTAACTAAAAGTAAAATGTAAACTACCGACTCCGAAAGAAGATAACACAAACAGCAACCGGATGAACTTCTAGAACCAAAATCTAAACGTCTAGGAAGAGACTACCAGAAACAATCAACCTCATGGAACTTCAAGAGCAACCGTGGATCATACCCTAGAAGAGGACTGAAGATGACCATCGTGGACCCCACAGCATACACATGTTATATTCAGGTGATATCAAAACATAATATTTGTAACACAAATTCATTGTAAAACAACAAGACCAGTAACAAAAGAACAGTAAAGAACTATTGATAATTTAAAAGTTTAATATATATATATTTTTGTAATCACTGTAATGAAGTAGGAATGACATTACGATGTTTAGATTTAAATTAATTTTAAAATTTACAACCAAAATTATTCTTCTAATAATTTGGTTGAAGTTGTAATAAAAACATAACTAAGTTGAGTCCCGGATCCGAGGTACTAAAAACAATATATAGCTGAATGCTTTTGATATAAAAGGAATAAAAAAGTAAATTTTCAAAATATTTAATGCAGAAAATTTTAGAATCTGAGTTTTAAAAGTAAAGTAAAGTATGAGAGATATATATGTTAATAAAGAGATGTTTCTGCTAACACCCAACGAGTGAATAAATTTATACAATCCTTGCTTAATTCCTGAATAATAAAGTGTTATAATTTGTTAGTGATTAAGGTTTACTAACAACGGCAGCTAGTTCAATTAACAGATAACAAATTGAACTGGTTCCCGACATTTGTGATATCTTAACAAGGGAGACGTCACAAGGTGCGTGTTCTCCGGTTTGGTGCACGCTTCTTATTTGGATAGACCTTGAGTTAGCTGCTGATACTGGGGATATCCTGAAGTCAACAGGCGGCTTATACTCCTTTAAGGTTGATTTCTCACCCGAAGGGCACGAGGGTGCCCTGAACCTCTACCTCCAAGTAGGCCGTTGGCACTTGGTAGAGGGGGTCAAGTTATTTCCCGCCGCCCGACCCTCTGTGTTGAGTCGTTAACCGGACGGTCTACTCCATTACCGTAGCAGGGCGATCTGCGCAGACAATTATGGGGGAGTTCAAGAGAATAATATTCTCTCTTCACAACTGAGGAGGCTGTCAAAAAACTGCGACTATCTTTTGGAAAGGCGACGTACTGTAATCCTGGAAAGGCGATGACAGTCTTCCTGATACAGCGGCGTTGTACGCTCAAACGCCGGCGACATCTTCAACCAGACAGGTAATATCGACCACTCTTTGCACCGTGTGAGGCACGGCCACAACGCCTAGTTATGAAGTGATCTGAATAGATATCACTGATTGCTGCAGCCTCGACCTCAACCTTCCCTTACCTGCGAACTATCAGCGCCTCAGAAACACCACCGCCGATTCGGGTCAAGCGCCCTGATGACTTGCCCGTCTCCTAGCACGCTGAGCCAGCTGCTTGTTACTGTTATCTTCGTCAACGGCAAAGGGACTCTCCACCTGGCGGGGAGCGACCGAGGCCTCAAGGCGTCTGCTGGCTAGGCTTGAGACGGGCAACATCTGTTGCCTGCATCGGTTCCAGCAGCGGTACCACAGAAATTAAGTTTTCTCTCTCCCCCGGCTTCTGCTTTAACGCATTGGCGGTTTCCTTTTCCAGATTTAGGCTACCCGTCGACTGAACCAGACTAAAGTTTATCTTCTGGCAGCCATTGGGCACGACCCAGATGCTGCAATCAAGCCACGGGTGCAAAGACACCCCGCACACATAATGCAATGCAATGCAATATCACTGAAAAATGACTTGAGAAGCATTTTATCAGCAGCGAAAAACAAGTAAAAACAAGTATTATGATGCTTGGTGAATGAAATGGGCCGTTTTTACCTTTCATAAACGTTAATTTCAATCAAACGCGCGCGCGTGATTTTACTAAAAATTTCGAATGAAAATAGTTATTTCATTTCTTCGCTTATGTGTATTTTGTTGAAACAATTTCGTTCAAACATTTTTTTTTATAATGATGATGTAATTACTAAATGAAAACATAAATGTAATGTTTCGTACATGTCTAATGAATATTTACAGATTTTCAGTTGTTAATTTAAAGTGTATCCAGTAATGCAAGAAACTAGTTTTGGTACTGATCGAAACCACTATCTGAAACAACAAATTATGTTTTTTTTTCAGTGTTTAGCTTTTTAAAAACCCTAATTTTAATTTGCGTATATTTTACAAAAATTACTGACTTAATTTAGTAGTTTAATTTTATTCAATTTAGCGTTAGTATTATTACGTACTTCATTGCTACAAATACATGTACCGTTCCCTTACTTAGAAATCAGTTTAAAATAAACACATCGTTATTTTGTAAGGCTTGGATTTATTTTCTGTTTTTATCCCTAATGATGAGAAATCCGTTCTGTGCCAACGCGCTCACGAAACCAAATAAATCGTGTATACAGAGTAGAATTAGTTTCGATTGCCTGTTACCAAGATAAAGCGACATCATTCACCGTTAATGACGGGACGGATCTCTGTCAGGGAGTATATACTGCCCCATCTTAGTTACCAACAGGGTGGAGGAATTGAATTTAAGCCGTGTTATTACTTCTTGGCACAAAAGGCAGCGGGCAGCAGCACGAGATAACGATATTTCAAAGAGGTATTTCTTTGAACGTAATCTCGAGAGAAGAAATGAAATGGACAAAATAAATGAAAGGCTCTCCTCCCCCCTCTCACGCAGCAGAACGGCCGGTATTAAAAATTTATTTATGAAGCGTGATGCCACGAACATTTTACTGCCCGCACGCCAAAAATGGGAAGAGTATTAATTGTCAAAACAGCGATATTTTACAACACGGCTATAATGAGCGTAACGACTCGGGTGACCTTGACTGATTGTATTACACAGTATTGTCAAATTTTTTTTTAACATACCAAACAAATTATATACCCTAATGTTTGCGATAGGAAGCGTATATAAAATCGGAACTGCGTAATTATATAAAATAATAATTATACTTTAACAGAAACAGTCTTATTGAATTATTAAATTTCAATACAGAACGTAGCTACTTAACATTACTTATGCTAAAATGAAGCCAAGCCGGAAAATACGCAAGTTTGTTCAAACAGAGAAGTGAGAAGATTGATCTGAGAATGAATATGACAAACAGGAAGCATCCCGTAGTCGCTGCGCTCTACAAAAAAGGAAGTTTTTTTTGTTTTGTTCAAGAGATTGTAATGTTGACAACGCTGATAGTACGATAGTTAGAATTTCTCAAGTTGGTAGTACTCTGTTGATAGATTACAGTCTTGTATAGTGTTTCATAGCGTGAACATCGGCTGCAACAAACTGGAGAGAAGAATGGAAGCATGTGTGTGACAGAGAGGGAGACAATATGGAGGTGAGACAGTGAACTGTTACAGCGTCGTCGCCCCTCTCTTCTCTCTAGATAATTTAGCTATACTTGTAAGTGGGGGTAATTCATGCATTGGGTCGGCGCAGCTTACTATTCACGAACGTCTGCCGGCCCTATAATAAATCAGCTGTTTCAGTTCTGTGAACTGCGAGTGGGAATAACGAGCTGACTACTGAAGTCTGTTATGACTCATTGCCGGGCTAAAAAACTTTGAACAAGAATATATTTTTTATTTTGTAAATTACAAATGTTTGTATATAATTATATCGGATGATGATAGTTATACTACTATCGAAACATTTGTAATTTACAAAATAAAAAATATATTCTTGGTAATTTTTTTTATTCACACACGCACGAACGCACACGCGCACAAACACACAATACGGATACACAAAAAATTATGGAGTTAAATTGTGTCTGACGGATACGAGTAAAGTAAAACAGGATGAATAATAAAGAATAATAAAATGGAAACTAAGAATGGAAATGCAGGAATAAAAACTGTCTTAAATTTATAGAAAGATAAAAAATATTACAACAAACAATCAAACTTTCATTGTGTGTCAAAGAAAGGTTTTTAATTATAGTGTGAGCTATTAAGACGGGAACTACACAAACTACGGACTAAGAAGAATATGAAGCGTAAGAACTGAGGCGTACACAGGACTGTGGCAGGCATGACAAGGTGGAACAGGAAAACAAAATCGAAGATATTATTTACAGAATTTAAAAAAAATTAATTAGCAGTTGAGCAGAAAATGATAAACAATGACTAACACTGCTGATTGAGGGGTCAGCAGACATAAAGAAGCAACGACGGCGCGCCTTTTGCAAGTTTACCTGGTCAAACGTTGTATTACACTGCAATAACAAGTTAGTTAGGCCATTAAACGGCCATTGACTTTTGCCCGCTTTGTGCGCGCGTGTATACGCATGCAGCGTAAGAATATATGTATTAGCGATGTAGGCTTACTAACCATATTTCTATAAATACACCTGAAGATTCATACGTTGTCTTTGAACTGGTCACCGACATAAAGACGAACGGTAACAAATGAAGTATGTCCCTTAGTTCAGTCGAGTCGTTCGTTTTCAGCCATTTAAAATCCACATTCTTCTGTGTTTATAAATATGTATAAGTCTGTAGAACGGGTACGTCGTTTAGCGAGCGTGAAAAATTAAGTAGGCTGTGTTAACGAGCCAAGGTGTCAAACGCGAGACACCTGTGCCGAGTGTGAGTTGCTAATTATAGTAGCAGTGGCTGCATTCGGTATTGTCTGGCTCTACAACTTACCATATGTGGAAAGTAAATACGTATAGCGGTTACCCATAAGAATTAGTCATCAACTCGTTTCAAATAGCAAAACGGTACTTATCGGACTCAACGCTACAAAGATGTACAGCGTGAGAACAAAGCAACAAATCGGTATGGAGAACCATACGTGACTTCCATGTTCTAAGATTTATATATTTAAAATCATTTTCACAATGAAATATTTCCGTAGAAACCACTTCTTTCCACTTTCTTTCTTCAGCCTTAACCACAGTACTGTGGTCAGTAACGTATACCGCCTCACTCGATTTTCACTGATGATGGCAGTCGAAGGCACTGCCAAAACGTCTAGTTTTGCAGAAAACATTGGACCACGGCCAAACAGCCCGGGAAGGAATTTTAACAACAGACTACTTCTTTGTTGCCGATAACGTAGTACACATAAAAAATTACCCCTCCCCCTTCAACTAACCATTTCATTTATTCACATTTCATCTACCTTTCTACAGTGGATTATTATGACCTTCTTTTCAGGATACTTTATTTACCAAAATTAAGTACTTGACTCTTGTTTAAACGTAAAACGTTGCAGGTAAATTACCCCTTCCCCTTAACCGATCTTCATCTAAATCAATAGACCTTGAGTGCTCTACAACTCAGGCACATATGCAAAAAAATATTCGATTCTGTTTGAATTTGCGGCAGTTATCGTTCGCCATAAAAAAAAATTCTACACAGACACACAAACAGACACTTTTCGGAAAATGACTTCTCTTCATGTCTTGAGGGTAGTACAGTCAGAATCCGCCCTTATCTCGAACACGATTTTTTCGCCATCACCATACTTCCATTTTCTTATGGAACATGGAAGTAAAAAATGTGAAATGTGCGCTGCACGTAGCGAAAGTATTCGAACGGTGTACTTAATTATTAACGGATTTTATCCGGTAAATGACTGCTGTCGGTTGCCTTTTCTTCATTCTTCCGAAGATCCCAATATTCCCTTCCATTCACCTCTCATAGGAAGACGTACCAACAAGCACTGGCGCCCACTTGCGAAAATTTAAAACTGTTACTTAGAGTATGGCTTCAAGGTTTGTGGAGCCCGTGGTCGAACAGACTATAGTAACCAATCAACACTGTTATCATGCAACGTAATGACAATTTTATGAAACGCTGCCACAGCTGTATGTAACCGTATCGCAATGGTGACGATGACGTTGATATGGAGGAATTTCAGCCACTCCCCAGCGATAGTCCATAGTATGCAAAAATTGAATAAGTTGTGTTAAATTCAGAGAAAATTATGCTTAATTATTATTTGGCATCGACATTATGTGTATATAAATAATCAAATCTTGTGTTTAGCACTGAATGTCTTAGGACGAGCGAATTCCAGCTTTTCTACTGACAAAGAGTTTTTACGGTGTCATGATTTCATGAGGCGCGCTCGCGGGTGTGTGTGGTGTGAGAGGAAAGAGAGCCTATTAAAACAGCCTACTAGTGTTTGTAAGCGTATGTTTGGTAACAGATTGATGTGGAATCACATTTATCGAAGACCTGTCAGAACCAGTCTTTAAATTACGAATATAGTATTGCACCTTCTGTATCGCAGCACTTCCCGCAGTAGGGATTCTATGTGGCCTACATCTTCGCCTGTGTAACATGTCTTGTCAATCAAACACAGATCTCTTCACCGTCCACCGTAGACTCTCTCCACAGAACTACGTTCTTGAAATATTTCACCCTGGGTATTCTCTCTTAATAGAGAGAAAAAATTCTAAAACACACATGTATTCTCGGGCCCTTAGGGATTCCTCCTTCCGTTAAGCTCTTATCAACTTCCCCTATGATTGCCCAGGATTATTCTATAACTTCCTACTACATCATCTCGCTGGGTTCCTTCTTGGCTAGTTAACACGTCGTCTAATAAGCGTTCGTTGCCTAGAAATTAATCGATCCTTAAAAATCAAATTAGTAGGCTACCTAGTCACCGATCGTCTACTAACAACCAACCACTGCCTAGCAATCGTCGTTGCCAAGGAACCTGTCTGTGGTCGCAACTTTACAGCTGGTCGTTGTCTGGTTCTTTACAATGTATGGTAATACATTCATCGCTTAGCACACGGTTGATACTTGTCAGTCAGGCTACGTAGCAGTAACTTCTTTTCTAGAGTATTAATAAACTTGCTTTACGCAAACGGTTCTGACACTCTCCTCCTTCTTCTTCATCTAAAGGCTAACCTTTGCCACTGAAAGCAAGACTGCATTCATACCTTCCAGCTTCCATCATCATCCGCACATTGTCCAAGTAATTCCTCTCCTTGTCTTTTGCAAACCATTATTCTTCAAAAACGTTCAGAATGAATTCATTATGTCTGAACACATGGCCTAGAAATTTTCACTTTTCGGTACTTTTACAAATTTTTGTTTGAACATTTCAACGTTTAGTTTTCTCTACAACGACATCTTAATAGTAAAAGTTCTCTCATTTGCATTGAGATCGTGAGACTCACTTGATACGTTCGCAGAGCGACAGCTAAAGCTTAGCGGTAGAATGAAAATTTTTCGTGTATTGTAAAATTTATATTTTATGTAAGAACCTGTTAATTTCCAAATCTATCTGCCGATTTAATCATTGCTTACCAGCTGTTCTAAATTTACATGTGTTCTGAAAACGTGGACAAAATCACACTGTGCTATCATTTCTTGTTAAATAATATTAAAAGACGTAAACTTTGAAAAATCACTTTTGTCTATAGTCTTAATCTAAAATAACTGAAATCCTATAGAAAAGATATAGTAGAGAGAGATATAGTATTTTGTTTAATTTGTCATAAAAATATGTAAACATTGATAAATTTCAGCTTTCATTTATTTTTTTATTAGTTTGTAGTTAAAATATATGTAAACAGTTACACGCATTAAGCACCATGAGTTGTATAAATGGTAATAATTTCGCGGATATATATTTAATACTTTCCAAAATATCCAATATTCCTTTGTAAGTAACTCGCTGAGTTTCTTGCAGGTTTTCTATGTAATACCTTCAAATAATAAATACTTTTGCAAGTAAAATTTATTTTATTTCCACCTTAACGGTGGATTGGATTTCCTTAAGGTGGAAATAAAATAAATTTTACTTGCACAAAAAGTTTTTTTTTAGGGTTGTTTGAATCCGGACCAATTTGGGCCGCACTCGGGCTGGTCTGGGGCAAGCCCCCTTCAGCCAGATGGTAAGGGAAGTGTGGGGTGACGTACGCCATTGCTGACCGGCCGTTGAGAAGGTGGAGGCATGAAGATGGGAGTCTAGTAAAGGGTAGGGTTTATTGTATGCATCTGTAGTTGGTAGCCAGGTGTGAGAGGAAGAGGTGGATGGAGGCGCCCATCAAGGGTGTTTGTTGATTGATTGATTTATTTATTTTCCATTTATTGTTCTGTTGCAGGGCGGCCAAGACAGGGACGTGTAACGCAGGTCGCCAAGGCTGGTGGGTGGCGACAGGGTTGAGTCAAGGTAGGCGGAGGACACATAATTGTGGATTAAGTAGCCGGGAAGTGGGTGATAGGAAATATTATTGTGTATTCAAGAGATTGATCGAAGTTAGAGTTTGGAGTTCTGCGTTTAGGTAAAGTTAGTATATTGTTGGGTGTTTAAGCTGCATGCGCGTTTTGAGTCTCTGACGCTGGGGATTAATGGAAAACCATGAAAGAGAGATAGTTATGAGTGTTTAATTGTGTCTGTCTGTGTCTCTGACGCAGTCGGCAGGGGAGTCTAGGGAGAGGACCATTGGCTATTGTAAGGAGTCGATTTATTAAGGAATGTCTGCCGGTGTTGTGGGTATTTCTGTTTACTGAAGGGACTATTGATTGTAGGAAAGTGCGTCGTGAGGCAGTGCGGGCACAAAAAGTTTAAAACTATTTATGTTTACACTACGCTACAGGATAGCCTGACGTCAAAATACCTGAGGCGCATATGGGTTAAGGGAGCACGCAATTCTGGGTGGAGCTAACTAAGGACTTTTTCGCAATTTAACTTTTAGGCGATATCAGTTTTTACATAACTTTTAGTACCTTTTACAGGGAAAACGATCGTCTTTACAATTTTCCTTCGTATCTATATAAATAAGCGTAACTTCAAGAATAGGCGGTGTAAATAGACAGTCTACCCCTCACCTGTTGTTCACAAGTGGGACATATTTTCTGACATGTCGAAAATAAATTACTCTTCTCCATACCTAAGTGGTCGTAAGTAATACTGGCTGCAAATGGGAGGAAACCGTTTACCGTAGGTCTTAAATAATGTAGCATATCGGTTTGTGATTCAAATCTCTTAAAAGATTTTACAGAGTAAGTAATCGTTTATCTGTTAAAACAAATCCTTTGCAACGTGTAAAACAAAAGAAATGTGCTGCATTATTGTCATAAGAGATTACGACCAATCCTCGTCGACCTGTAAAGCTAGAAACAATGTGATCAGAGTATTACTCTGACGCAGTGAAACAATTACAAAACCCAAGGACTCGTCGGTTTAACGCCTTAATAAAATAACGCACCTGATTACGTGTCACTTAAAAATCGTCTTCTTATGGCCTGTCAGCTGAATAAAGCGTATTCTAAACTAGTCCTATTCGAACTGAGCCGAGTGTGGGCTTGGGAGAAATCTCGCTCTCTATTCAGGAATTAAGTTCTGCTAAAACGGACGGTCCGAATCTAAACAGTGAAATTTATGTTATTACCGCAGCCCACGCTACCGGCCGCTCTGTTTTTAATACACAGAAAACACAGATCCTGTCGCTGCCCGGTCGTGACAAAACTGTTGTTACGTCAGATTTAAACAACAGGCCCTCTACCATTTTAATTTAAAGAGTCCTGTAAAATACGAGAAGTGTATCCCGTGGCACCTCGCCAGTACGTTTCTGAACGATATACATTCAACGATTTAAACCGTACATAACCTGATATAAGGCGCTTAACCTACAATGAATAATCCACACGCAAGGCTCTGTGAGGTGTTTAGACCAGTCCAGAGGTAATTACGTAGGTAGACACTGCCGGATGTGTAGAACCGGCCAATATGTTCGCTCCCACACCGGCCCTGCTGTGGTCCCGCGCTTTCGTCTACGCCCATACGCAGGCATCACTATAGCACGCTCACGCATACAAACGCAGACGTATAATGAAATCCCTCACTTTCTCTGCACTAATCTCTTATCTAATTGATACGCCTTGTTGGATTATGCAAATGAACCTTATCTCAACTGATTAGTTTACCATGCGATCTTCTATGTTCTGAGCACTCGTGCTTAGTGACTTATTTATTTACTTGTTGGTGTTGGGCACAGTGGCGAAGTTACATGGAGGCAATTGAGGCAATGCCTACCCTAAAAAATTCTGTAGAATAAAAATTATAAATAGTATGAACTACATAACGTAAAGATTATACATTGTTACCGCGACTTTCGAATTTATTAGGCCGAAACTTGCTTTACTGAGCGACCGCTAGATGGTGACAGGTGAGACTCGGCATAGCTCGTTTAAAGCGAATGAGGCAACCTGAACTTGCCTCAGCGTTTTTTGTATACATCGTATGTAAGCAATGTGCCGGAGTGATAGGGAAGTGAAGGGAGGTGGGATTGTCCTGTGCTGTACACATAGAGCGTTGAGGCATGCCTCACTTCTGTGGTCCAAACATTCAAGTAAAGCGCGCTGTTTTGTTTATAAGTGTGTTTATTTTATGCGGTTATTGAAAGTGTCCCTGTTATTCCGCTGAACTAACAGACGATCAAGATTGTTATTTGAATTATTTGTAACATTAAACATATATATAGAAACTAATCAAGTTTAAAAATTTGAAGTTCAATCAGTTGTATTATTGTGTATTTGTCATACAAGGATTGTTCAATAGAAACACGTATAGAGCTGTAAAGCATTTTTTATTCAACGATTTTAAAAGAAGTCTCCATTAACATTAAGACATGAGTTCCACTGTTGCACCAACCTGTAGATTCCCTGCTAGTAAAATTCTTACGGCTGTTTGTGGAACCATTCGCTTACAGCAAACTCTACCTCAGCGTCCGATTTGAACCACCATCCTTTTAGTGATTCCTTAAAAAAAATTTGAGATAAAATTTTTGCCTACCCATTCATTAACTACTAGCTTCGCCACTGGTTGGGCATCTTGACCTGCCGCACAAATGTCTTTCCAACAACCAGATCGTTTGTACCCGACGTCCAGTCTCTTACGTCCATGTTCTTCGGATCCTGGCGCAGACGAACAATCGAATTCAGGGTTTATTTGAAGGGTCTTAACACATGCACAGCGTTTCATCAATACAAGTCTTTGGTGTATTCATTCCACATTTCTACTCTGATGGCTGCCATCGTCATTGGAGTAGGTATAAATTACAAGACGGAATGAATATCCCAAATGCTGGTACCAAAGAAGTCAAAGTAACAATCGTCATTGGAGTAGGTATAAACGATAAGACGGAATGAATATCCCAAATGCTGGTACCAAAGAAGTCAAAGTAACAATCGTCATTGGAGTAGGTATAAACGATAAGACGGAATGAATATCCCAAATGCTGGTACCAAAGAAGTCAAAGTAACAATCGTCATTGGAGTAGGTATAAACGATAAGACGGAATGAATATCCCAAATGCTGGTACCAAAGAAGTCAAAGTAACAATCGTCATTGGAGTAGGTATAAACGATAAGACGGAATGAATATCCCAAATGCTGGTACCAAAGAAGTCAAAGTAACAATCGTCATTGGAGTAGGTATAAACGATAAGACGGAATGAATATCCCAAATGTTGGTACCAAAGAAGTCAAAGTAACAATCGTCATTTGAGTAGGTATAAAGATAAGACGGAATGAATATCCCAAATGCTGGTACCAAAGAAGTCAAAGTAACAATCGTCATTGGAGTAGGTATAAACGATAAGACGGAATGAATATCCCAAATGCTGGTACCAAAGAAGTCAAAGTAACAATCGTCATTGGAGTAGGTATAAACGATAAGACGGAATGAATATCCCAAATGCTGGTACCAAAGAAGTCAAAGTAACAATCGTCATTGGAGTAGGTATAAATGATAAGACGGAATGAATATCCCAAATGCTGCTACCAAAGACGTCAAAGTAACAAAGACGTCAAGCGACAAAGAGATATTTTTGTTTATTACAAGTCTTACCAATATAACAATATTTCTTACAAGTCTTTACAATATTTCTGGGTTCTCTGCAATTTCTCCACTTCTCTTACAATCTCCCTCGTGTCCTTTCACATGCCACCCATCTATCTCTTAGTCCGCCGTCCATTCTGTCTTTCTGCTGTTCTCTCTTGTTTATTTTATTAATCGATTTTCAACTTTCTTAAGATTTTACGCTTTTGTGATGCGGTACAAGTTATTTATTTAAAAAACTCTGCTCCGTGTATTTGTTGCATACAATTTTTTCGTGTAGAGTATGAATTGTAAATATACGAAAATCCTTTCTTTTAACTTCTATCGTATAGAATAGCGTATTTTAGACAGCCTGTTCTATTTGAAACATGTATTAGATAGCAAACTTAATTTCGTTAGATGTTATCAGATTCAGCAATGTAATACTACCGATACTGCTCGAAATAACATTTATAACAATATAAGAATATTGTAACGATTTTCTTTCATTCAGTCTGCAATTTACTTGAACGTAGCTAGAAAGACATAGAGATATTTATAATAACGAAGCTGTTAGGTTACAACACGGCAAGTTGCTACACAATTAATTGCTTATGTCGATCGCAGCTTTCAATCGATCACGTACATACGCGTACGTGTGAACAGCTGTTTGGCAGCTGTGCTTACAAAAGATTGCAGTTACGTCTGCAGTTGATGCACTATTAAAGTGTAATCATAAAAAAACGGAACAGTCGAAGAAAATTGGAACCAGTTTTACTACGTATTTGTACCTCGTAAATGCAGGCTTGTTCACGTAATTACTTCAAGAAACACAACGATTTGTTTCGCTGAACAAAGAAACGTCTACAGTTACGAAAACACTTTAATTACCCTGTTCGCTTTTATTTTAATGTGTATTCGATTGTTTGTCTGAATGTATGAAATAAATTAGCTAAAGGCTCGTGCTAATTCATTTTATTATGTGCAGAAAAATACGTTCACATGAGTTGCATAAAGTAGCTAAGACATTATCCGAACCTGGATACTTGGCACATATTGGCAACGACAAACTTACATTATCAGGTACCGGTATAATTAATATTGTTACGGCGGTCTCAGGGATCGTCGTCGTATTCTACAGTGGAAACAAAATACAGACACCAATGAAGTCACTAATTACCAGCTTTAATTAGTCACAAATAACAATTTGTAATCAACAAGGTTCTGTCATACAATAAATTTGACCACACGCAATAATAACGTCAACTACTAGAGTTCCGCACTATTCTAACACAATAATCACTTTCCGCAGCAACAACCACTTGACCCGCACTCTACAATAACGCCAGGTGTAACTAACTCGCTAAGCAGGCCGCTTTTGCTTATATATAGCCTGCAGATGTTTCAAAATAATGTTTTCCATTCCACTCTTCCATTCTTTCCATTCTTCCACTGTTTTCCATTCTTTTTGCGGCGTGCCAGCATAATTTCCGTAGTTACAAGTATTAGAACAGTCTTGAGTGCTACTTTACTTCGCGGCCTTGACAGAGACGCTGCACCTGCTCGGCTAGCCGAGAATCGTGTAGAAAGACACTCTCGAATTTTCGTTACGTAACTATATTTTGACCGTAAAATATGCCGAGCAACACAGGCTGAGGGTGCTTCATTTACAGTCTTAAGGGTGACCGGTTAGGAATTTTTGAAATGCGGGTATGCATCAACTGAAGTGGCTCATAAGTTAGATCCAAGTAGCCTACTTTGGACAACTCTAAAATGAAATGTTACTTCGGACGACTCAAAAATTTACAGGAATACAATAAAGAGCAAAATACAGGAAACACAATTATATTAATAGTTTTGGTTTATAAGCAGAGATGAATACAGAGCGCCTAAGGAAGGGTTTGACGATTTGAAGGAAACTGAAATATTCTAGGAAATGGAGGCAAATTAGAAGGCAGATTCTGAGACCTGCTATAGGGCAGAACATTTGGCTGAAACTATTAACAGAAATAGTATCTTTAATAGTCTTACACAGACTTTAGTTTCTTTTCTAACACAAAAAATAGTAGTATCTAAGTTTGCAACGGATGCGGTAAAACCTTTAACAAATTTAGTTTTGTAACAAATTATAATTGACATAACATGCGATTTTTCTTATGCGCCATTCACGAAGAGAAAACATACATAAATACGCTGTAGGCCTACCTATACAATACTAAATAAAATTTAGTATACAGCTACTTTCAATGCTTGATTACAAAACTTGTTTTCATTACTTCCAAGTAGACCTACTAGTTATTCTACTTTTGTAGTTACTCTAAAACGTGAGCGAGACCTTACCTTTTTCATATTTCGCCCGCAGCGCGACCAAACTTGAGACCATCCGGGCTCTATGCGATGCATTTTTGATGCCGAGGTCTTTTATATCCGCTTCAGAGAACCTCAGCAAATCCTGTAAATAAGCAAATCGTTAATGTTAAAAATAATAATAACAAAAAATAAACTTCGCATCCTACTATTGCGGACTAACAGATTCATCTGAAATCCACTTATTCAGCACGTGCTCACAGAAATATGTTCGTTATAGCTCTGTATCAGTTTGGGCAATTAGAATGTTTACAGTTCAATAACCTCTGAAAAAATTCTAGACGTGCCTTTTAATATTTAGACATCAATAATCATTTTCAAAATACAATTTAATGTGGAAAGTCAACAACTTTGAATGTAATAAAAACAAAAGAAAACACTAAGACATGGAATTTCATCTGAGAAAAAACATTACCTGTAGGCAACATGTCAGTACAACTGATCTGAGTATATACCCGCCACTCGCTCTTCACTGGAAACTACCCCTTCCATAACTACATATTCTGTATTTGAGGAGTGTTACGTATCGCCTTTTCACTAATACTAGTAGTAGGGTATTTACTTTGAACGCAACAAAATACTTGTGAGAAAGCGAATACTGTAAATAGCCGACTGCGTCACGAATTCAAATAGATTGTTCGTCTTTGTTAGTAATGAACAAGGACAACAAGAACATCACTGGCCAAAGGTTTCTAATAATTTAGTTATCCATTGTTTTTATGATTCACGGTTGTAATGAAACAAAAGTTTAAGATCGCAGTGGAGAAAATATGTGGGAAATAATAATTCTCAATTATTATTATTTTTAGATAAGAACCTACAGAGAAAAAATGCAAATTAGAGAGTAGAATCTACAATCATAAATAATAAAATAGAGAAAAGGAACTTGATCTGTTGACGGAAGCACCTGAGGAGGATGCCGCAAAATAGTGGCATGGCGGAATAGATGTGTAAAAAGCGTGTTTTATGGAGACTGGATTGCGAGAA
This sequence comes from Magicicada septendecula, assembly GCA_034769895.1. Classification (NCBI taxonomy): domain Eukaryota; kingdom Metazoa; phylum Arthropoda; class Insecta; order Hemiptera; family Cicadidae; genus Magicicada; species Magicicada septendecula. The sequence continues at coordinate 21,152 of JAWRYS010000583.1, read as the reverse complement.
ATGACCGATCGAGCTGCAAAGTACTCGCTAAATATAAAATACTGGCCCATTAGTACAACTCACCACTAATGAATTACAACACTATATAACATAGGTATATAATTTCCCTGATCTTATACTGACTAAGCATTATTTCCTCAGCGCTATTTAAGGGACGACCAGACTCTCACATCGGGAAACTGATTTGTCACAAAGTATCAAATGGACACCTCGTGAAATTAAGAGACGATGGCGCCCATGGTCTAAATGGAAGGATGCGGTGGGTTTGTGTTGGTTGGAAAGAAGCAGCATGGCGGAAGAGATGTGTGAAAAACGTGCAGTATGGAGGCTGGATTGCGAGAAACGGCCAATTCAGCTGTAAAGTACTCGCTCAATGTAAACTACTGCCTCACAAGTTTAAATCGGCACTGTATGTAACGTACGCTATATAATTTCCCCACTATAAATGTGTGTTATACTGATTTTAGCCAATATTCCCTCAGCGGTATTTAAAGGGACGGCTAACTAGACTCTCACATCGGGAAACTAATTTGTCTCTAGAAACAAATCACTAATTTCTCATCAGTAAATCATAAAATAGTGATATATAAAGAAAATACAAAGACCTTACGCATAGTCCTTGACTACAGGCATTAGCAAAATCCGGCACTCGGGGAACGATCCAGGAAGTCTGGACTGCGAAGATAAGTCCACGCTTAACGACTAAAAACCAAACAGCCAATACGTACTGTACTAAGAATATTATTCAACAGGTCGTTCATGACATATGGCTTTGTAAAGCCACAAAGAATATCACAACAAAAATTCTATATCATTTTAAAGAATATCATTTTCAGTTACAAAACCTATTTACTCTACTATACTCAAAATATTTAACGATAAATGAGAAATCTACAGCTGATTTCATTCTGAAAAAGCGGCTAGGTCCTTATATTTGTAAAATAGGTGGGCACAGACAATTTTTAATCAGACATCTCTTGAAAGAAACAGAAGATGGATTTTAGACTATTTTTAATTTAAAAAAATTTCTATGTAAGGTTCGACACAACAAGTCCTCTCAAAGGCATCTAAGACAATTAGGCTAACTTGTGGATCAGGGGCGTATTTACAGGGGGCCACGAACGGGACGGACCCCTCCCCCAGAGGGTCGAAAATTTAATTAATTTTGTTAATCTTTTAACTTTTAGCCTGTTTTATTTTTTCCAACTGTGTACGCTAATACAGTGGTAACTCTTTTTTAAATATACAAACAGGTTTATTACACAGCATTAGCGTATACGTTTGAAATATAAAATATATGAAAATCAATTCAGTCAATAAGTACCTTGTAAAAAATGTTTCAATAACGCGTGTTTTTATTGTGTTATTACCGTTTACTTTAAAGGGACTGATTTCAGGACGTTATCATGCATTTTTCAGCCACTGTAAAGATAGTAATGTTGATTAGTCTTAACTTGATTTTTCTTTTGTATGAAGCCGACCCGACCGCGGACCCCCCCAGGCCAAATTGTAGTTACGCCACTGTTGTGGATGGCGACTAAAAAAAAACGTTCAGTGCGGTTATAGGTGATTGCTTACGTGACAAAAGTTATTAAAATTAACATATCAGAATATACAAAATCATGCACATAAGCGTATGGGTGGGTACACGTTCACGTTCTCTGCTGCCAAAAACTCGACCGCCTAGATTTCGTCCACTCTATAGTCTTAGTACACTATAACCTACACTCCATTTTGTGTGTGTACGAAGTGTCTTCTCTTTATAATGGGAAAATTATTAAAATCCAAGGAATGGGCTGGCTCCAGGACTAACCTGGATACCAGGTTACTTAAAACCAGGTTAATTAGCCTACTTATAAGTTAGTAATGACAAAATCGGTTGCGATTGGGTAGAGAGGAAAGAGTGACTACCATGATGAAATAAAAGACAGAAGAAAATTCTGATAAAAGAAAATTAAAAGATATGCAGAAGGCCACTCTCACATGTGCCCTAAAATCTCATTGACTAGTGGTCTTAAGTAATAATCTTAAATAATAACGTGTAATTATCCCTTTACATTGGAGTTATAGAAATCGATTTTGTAATTTAACGGACAGCTATTCCATAATCTAAAAGAAAACTTTTAATATTCATAATAATTTAAATTTTAATGGAACATTTACTATGTTGCAGTTACAGTATTTACAGCGTTGTCAAAATTTTTAATTTAGAAATCGGAAATACGATTAGTCCCTCGGGGGAGCCTGTAACCCCTAGAGGGTGCGTCTCCAGGTGGCGGATAGGGGAATGCCCTAACCGATCTGGTTTTTGCTACATCGGCGGGTAGGAGGGAAATAAAACACCTCCCGCGGACCAATAGGCGGGGTAGGTAGGGCTCCTCAACCGCAGAGAAGGCAACCTACCTAAGAGAAGGACACTCTGAAATCAAACCCTGGCCCTCCCCAGGATGGGGGTTGAGTCGTTAGGCTAGCAACCTACACTTGTAAAAGCCATAAGATACTAACAAACCCAACAAAAACCAGCCTCGGATGGTAGACAGGGATTTTGGTAGACGAACACAGCAGCGGAAATGGACTTTGAGTTTGGCTATATGGAATATTCAAGGAATCAGAAATAAACAGCATGAAATACTACAAGAATGCCTGAAACGGAAAATAGATATTATTGTCCTCTCGGAAACGAAGAAAAAAGGAAATGGGAATGAAAATCTAAAAGAATACATACACTTCTTTTCGGGTGTAAAGAAAGATCAAAGAGCTCATGCAGGGGTATCCATATTTATTCATAAAAAATACCGGAATCGGGTAAAATCATGGGAGCCCATTAATGAAAGGTTTTTAAAAATGACAATTCAGCTAAGAGGGAGAATTATTACAATAATTGGCATATATGCTTTAACTGAGGACGCCACAGTTCAAACCAAAGACAATTTTGAAGAAGTTCTGAGAGAAATCATAGAGGACATCCCAAACAATCACGAAATAATCCTTGCAGGAGATCTTAATGCAAAAGTCGGAAAGAAAGAAACAGTAAAGTAGTTGGCACACACGGAGAAGAGACAGTTAATAACAATGGTGAGAGATTAATCGATTTATGTGAACAATATGAATTGAAAATAATGAATACCTTCTATGCTCACAAAGACATCCATAAGTATACGTGGTACCAGAACACAAGAGGTCTAAGATCTATAATAGATTATGTAATATTGAGACAAAGATCTGGTTTGAGAGTGCGGGATGTGAGAGTGCACAGGGGAGCTGCATGTGGGTCAGATCACAGATTGGTCGTTGTTAAACTGTATATTCCCTTCATGTAGAAAGAGCAGAAAATGTTGGCCCGAAAATTGAAGACGCAAAACATAATCTGAAGAGCTTTCAGCACGATAGTACAAGAATGCTGTATTCGTGGAGATTAGGACAAAAGTTAATGACAGCAACCAGATCCACGTTAGAAGAATACGAGCATATAAAGAAATGTATTAGAGAAGCGGCTGAGGAAGCCCTAGGAAGACAGGATCGGAAATCAAATAAACCATTCTGGTGGGATAGTGAAATAGAAGAGAAAATCAAAAAGAAAAAGGAAACATATTTGAAACTACTACTAACTAAAGACGAAGAGACTAAAGAAGCATATAAAAGAATGAATAGAGAAGTTAAACAACAAGTAGTGAAGAAGAAAAATAATGCTTAGGAGAAAAGATGTGAATGCATAGATAATCAGCTGGGAGGTACACAAGCCTCAGAAGCTTGGAAGACAATTAAAGCCATTAAAACAACAAACCGGACACAGATATTTTTGAACAACATACCTGAAACAAAATGGATACAACACTTTATGGAGCTATTGGTTGAAACAAGGAATAAATTCATTCCTAATGACTATGAAATAAAAGTATCTGGAGAAATTGCACCAAGTATTGAAGACGTTCAAGAGGCAATAAAAGGTACAAAATTGAGGAAATCCCCAGGTCCGGGAGGAATAAACCCAGAATTAGTTAGATATTGTAACGTAACAGAGTTGAGGTCCCCAACGTTACATAAAAAATTGAAGGAAACATGGTCAAGGACCATACCCTGAATTAAGGTTGCTCAGTAGTTAATGTATCTGAGAAGTACCTCAAGTCAAAAGAGGCAATGACTAATGTTAAATATAATAAACCAGACCAATGAATAGTTAAATATAATAAAATGCTTGTTTTTATACTGTAACATGTTGAGGTTTACAGAATATTTATGTTATATTTTGAGTATGGTAGAAATGAACTGATGTTGTTTAATAGTAATACTTCATCAAAGATTATGGTTGTATTTATGTTAAATTTGCTTTTAGACAATCAAGTATAGTTACCAGTGTTAGGCATTATACTAAGTTCTAAGTATTGTCTAAAGTTGAATAATACTGTTGTTTTAATTAATGTTTGTAAACTTGGCCAGGAGGGCGATCAGTGTTTAATGTTTGACAAGTAGTTTGGACAATTATATTATAAACTAATGAAGGGTTCCAGAAACAGTTAATTGATGTAATAAAGTAACCACCAGAAAGTTAAAATTAATGTAATTAAATATTAACCAATAATTAATTGTACAGTAGGTCAGGTAAAAGAAAATTAAGTTAAAAAAAAAACCAAATAATGTTAAAACGGTTATAAGAAAATCTATACGCCTAAATTCCATATTAGTGAAGGGAAATTAATACCTTTTTAAGAAGTCCAGTCCAACGAAACTCTGGTAAAACATTTACTGTTTAAGAAGGAAGGTTAGGGGAGAATTTTAGGTAATTTAATATTAATCCAAGCATGGAGTATTTTATTGGAAAAGAGTAGTAATATTCTATAATGCCGGCTCAAGGATATCTAGTAAATGTGGTTGTTAAGGCAACTGAAATGGACATGAGTTGTTTATTTGATTGATTCGTTCTTATTGTTACAAGCTATTAGGTTGAGATGGGCAGATACATTTAACAAAAATTGAATAATAAATTCGGAAGAAAAATGAATTAAAATTAAAAAAACCTCTTTAAAACATACTTTTATCATAATACCAATGAGTAATAAAATTAAATAACCTTCCAAATTGTAACTGAATACATTTAAAAAGAATTGAAAACCTCTCACCTCATTCACCAAATAATTCCGCTGGATTCGGTATTAAACCAATTCCTTCTATAAACAGAAGATCAGTTAAGAGAATTAAAGCCCGAACTAACGGAATTATTGAAAATTCAAGAAGACCTAGTTTGGCAGAGTTAACCTTCACTGGCAGCAGAAGAAGCTGGGATCCTATTTTCATTTCACCGGGACCGAGAATTATCAAGATCGTAGGAGAAAAACAGAAGTCCGAAGAATTCCTGAGAGCTTCCCAGTACACTCCATAATCAATTTTATTAAAAGCCAGAACACTTTTATTGGATGAAGATGAGTTAAGCTGAGCCTTGTCAACTATTTACAGACGTACACAGCCAGTCGAAGCTTTCGTCGACTCGGTAACAAAAAACAACCTATTTTAATCTCACTATATTTAGAGTAAATAATTTTGTTTTGTAATACTTGAGTAACCTTAATTATGCATTTTACCTGGCCTTACTAATGGTTCCAAGAACTTTACGAACCCTGGGATAAGAACTATTTATTATTATTTTTCATTTGTATAAGTCTATGGAATTGGATTGATTGATAATCGATATATTTTTGTGTGATCGATTTGATTATATTGTTATTTTGGAAATAACGGGTACTGTGAATTAATAGATAAAATTAATAAAGGATCTTGATTGTATGAGATAATATTTGAAGTTATTGCAGAATAGATACTGTAAGTAGTGGTTGTAATAATTTACAATAAGAGGTTTATTCAAACGCGATGAACAACTAACCTATAAGTACGCTTATTACAAGTGGCAGCGCTAAATACTTACAGCTGGTGGAACGGGAGATCGCGGAACTAGCGTGTTTTCAGTGCAAACTTTGAATAGAATTTCCTAACGTCGAGGGACTAGGGTTGACAAGAATATTCATTACATTCAGTTAATACACGATACATATCGTTAATAACAACTGTGAATTAACAGATTTACAGATTGATTAAAAATAGTAACATCGATAGATAGTTACAAATTGACGACTACAACGTGGGGCTGAAATAAGAAGGACTCCCTTATAAAGTTATTCATTACAATTTGACGTTTCCAGCGTGCAGCATATAATATAATATACGTCCTTACATACGCTATTTATTACAAATTGGCGCAAACCAACGTGGAGCTTGATTGAAATCCAGTACACACACTCATATAACTAAATAAAGTAACAACATTCTATTTATTACAAATTGGCGCTCAACGAGTGGGCTTTAGTTAAGTAAAAAATCACATTAATTGTTACTTAACTTGAGCAGGCAACCATTAGAGGCACAGGAATGCATAATACCAGAGGCAGATCGAAGAAGGGGGCAGAAGAGAAGGAGAAGGAAGAAGGTGGACAGGAACGAGAGATAGAAACATTTACGGACAGTGAAATGGAACAAACAATGGGTGATAAAGAAGAAACTGAAGCAATTATCACAGAGAAGGAAATAGTTGAAGAGGATGCCCAAGGGGACCAACCAGATAAAGTGGAAGCCAGAAGAGAACCAGATTGGCAAGAAATGATGAGGCTAATGATGGGGAAAATGGACAGCATTAAGGAACAGAATAAACAAACTAATGAAAAAATAGACAGTATTAAGGAAGATTCCAGGAAACAGGAGGAAGTATTAAATAAAAAATTGACGAAAATTCAGAAAAGCTGGAAAATAAAATAGACAGTATCAACGAAAACTCAAAGAAACAAAATGAAATTTTGAGTGACAATTTGATCAAATTAATGAACGAGAAGTTTGACAAAAATAAAGAGGAGAATGATGAGAATAACCGGCTGATAAATGAAAGCTTAAACCAAATTAATAAAAGGTTTGACAGGAATGATGAGAGCTTGAGGCAGATTCTGGAAAATACCAAACAAATGGATGAGAAAATTGAAAACCATACTAAGGAGTTGCGGCAAATCATCAATGAACAAGGCCTAGCGTTGAGGGAAGTCATCAATGGAAGTATTATAATTGTCAATGAAACACGGAGCAAAGGAGTTGATAGCTATGAAGTGGAAGTAAGACAGAAAATAACCGAAATTAAGGTGGGTCTGGAAAGGACAGATGAAACCATAATGCAACTCAGAGTGGAAGTAGAGACCAAAATTACTCAAATAGGAAACCTACAAGCGAAGACCCAAGAAAAATTTGACGGTATACCAATTAATAGAACCGGAAGAATAGAACGGGTTCATGATGAAATGAATACAGTGAGAATAAGACAAATGTGTAAAAAGAAATTATTAAATACACGGGAAAGATTGGAGATGATAAAAAGGGGATTGGTTCAGCTACATAATATACCAATTACGGAAAACAGAGAAGTAAGGCAAGTGAGAAACTTTAAACGAACCACACTTGAATTCCCAGATGGACTAGAAGGACCAAAAAGGCCAAAACTAACCAAGGAGCATGGAGGACTTATGGAATTTATGTATGAACCATCAGAACCATTAAGAAACAGTACAGAAGAATCAGTTCAAAGGACGATGATGAACTTGAATATAAATGACAATTTTATAGTGACAAGAGGCAAGAACTGCACAATAATGAGATATGTCACAAGGACAGAAATAACTCTATGCACTAGAGGAATCCGAACAATCAGTACAGAGGAAATAATGGACCACGGTTAAATAGATTCCAAACAGAATAAAGAAAAGGGACGGATTTTATGGATACAGGACCAAGCAACCCATTGTTAATAAAAACAACCAAATTCTAAAAGACGTAAGGACAACTTATTTAATTTATTCAGGAACAATGTGATTTAATAAAAACAACAAAATTCAAAAATAAGTAAGAACACCTTACTATATAATTCAGAAGAAATTACTTTAAACTAATATAAAAGAGAAAAAAAATAACACTGTTTAAACCTAATAAAAATCATCAAAACCAAAAAACAAAATGAGTTTATCTGATGTAATATAATAGTAAGAAATGTAATTTAGAATGTAAAAGGAATAATAATGATTGTGCCAGAAGAATATAATTACATGATGTAATGTATAATACTAACCAAAATCTCACAACCAGCTGTATTGGTAATAAAGGAATATGAGCCAAAGAAGATAAGAGAATGAAGAACCAAAACGGAACCGTCAAAAGGATCACAAGAAAAGAAAAAAACAAATATTTAAGAATTATCCGAAAAAACCAATTAATAAATGTCAATAAAATAGCCAAGTATTGGAGAGGAGAAGTGTATAATAGAAGGAAGAATTAATATGAAGAAATAATATGATCTGAGTTAAAGTACAGTGAATAATCCCTAGAGTATGATTATTATTTATTATTTTATTGAAGGTCACATGATGACTACCTTGCGAGGTTTATTAATGAAGATTGACTGAAGAATATTCCAGCAATCATTTAAATGGGCAGAGATGATGTTCCTCTGATCCCAGAAGGTATGTAACGGACGACGGTAATTGGTTAGCCGATAGAGCACCACCGATTCGATTCCAGTTATAATGTTAGGGAGGTTTAGGAAAATTAAATATTAGAGGGAAAACTCACAAATAAATATAGATGAATAAATAAAACCAGATCCAAAATGTATAATTAATAAAGAATGTTACAAGAATGATTATAGAAATAAGATTTAAACTTGGGAAATAATTGATTTTAAGAAGGAACGAAGAAATGATAGTAATACAACGGATAATTCTGATATAAAAAAGTATTATGAATAGTGGAACCAATTGGTCAGATACAAGTTGTGCGTTTATTTCTTACTAAACTTTGTTTATACAAAATAAACTTCTTTCGAAGGGGGGGGGGTGTTATGTAACGTAACAGAGTTGAGGTCCCCAACGTTACATAAAAAATTGAAGGAAACATGGTCAAGGACCATACCCTGAGTTAAGGTTGCTCAGTAGTTAATGTATCTGAGAAGTACCTCAAGTCAAAAGAGGCAATGACTAATGTTAAATATAATAAACCAGACCAATGAATAGTTAAATATAATAAAATGCTTGTTTTTATACTGTAACATGTTGAGGTTTACAGAATATTTATGTTATATTTTGAGTATGGTAGAAATGAACTGATGTTGTTTAATAGTAATACTTCATCAAAGATTATGGTTGTATTTATGTTAAATTTGCTTTTAGACAATCAAGTATAGTTACCAGTGTTAGGCATTATACTAAGTTCTAAGTATTGTCTAAAGTTGAATAATACTGTTGTTTTAATTAATGTTTGTAAACTTGGCCAGGAGGGCGATCAGTGTTTAATGTTTGACAAGTAGTTTGGACAATTATATTATAAACTAATGAAGGGTTCCAGAACCAGTTAATTGATGTAATAAAGTAACCACCAGAAAGTTAAAATTAATGTAATTAAATATTAACCAATAATTAATTGTACAGTAGGTCAGGTAAAAGAAAATTAAGTTAAAAAAAAAAACAAATAATGTTAAAACGGTTATAAGAAAATCTATACGCCTAAATTCCATATTAGTGAAGGGAAATTAATACCTTTTTAAGAAGTCCAGTCCAACGAAACTCTGGTAAAACATTTACTGTTTAAGAAGGAAGGTTAGGGGAGAATTTTAGGTAATTTAATATTAATCCAAGCATGGAGTATTTTATTGGAAAAGAGTAGTAATATTCTATAATGCCGGCTCAAGGATATCTAGTAAATGTGGTTGTTAAGGCAACTGAAATGGACATGAGTTGTTTATTTGATTGATTCGTTCTTATTGTTACAAGCTATTAGGTTGAGATGGGCAGATACATTTAACAAAAATTGAATAATAAATTCGGAAGAAAAATGAATTAAAATTAAAAAAACCTCTTTAAAACATACTTTTATCATAATACCAATGAGTAATAAAATTAAATAACCTTCCAAATTGTAACTGAATACATTTAAAAAGAATTGAAAACCTCTCACCTCATTCACCAAATAATTCCGCTGGATTCGGTATTAAACCAATTCCTTCTATAAACAGAAGATCAGTTAAGAGAATTAAAGCCCGAACTAACGGAATTATTGAAAATTCAAGAAGACCTAGTTTGGCAGAGTTAACCTTCACTGGCAGCAGAAGAAGCTGGGATCCTATTTTCATTTCACCGGGACCGAGAATTATCAAGATCGTAGGAGAAAAACAGAAGTCCGAAGAATTCCTGAGAGCTTCCCAGTACACTCCATAATCAATTTTATTAAAAGCCAGAACACTTTTATTGGATGAAGATGAGTTAAGCTGAGCCTTGTCAACTGTTTACAGACGTACACAGCCAGTCGAAGCTTTCGTCGACTCGGTAACAAAAAACAACCTATTTTAATCTCACTATATTTAGAGTAAATAATTTTGTTTTGTAATACTTGAGTAACCTTAATTATGCATTTTACCTGGCCTTACTAATGGTTCCAAGAACTTTACGAACCCTGGGATAAGAACTATTTATTATTATTTTTCATTTGTATAAGTCTATGGAATTGGATTGATTGATAATCGATATATTTTTGTGTGATCGATTTGATTATATTGTTATTTTGGAAATAACGGGTACTGTGAATTAATAGATAAAATTAATAAAGGATCTTGATTGTATGAGATAATATTTGAAGTTATTGCAGAATAGATACTATAGTAGTGGTTGTAATAATTTACAATAAGAGGTTTATTCAAACCCGATGAACAACTAACCTATAAGTACGCTTATTACAAGTGGCAGCGCTAAATACTTACAGCTGGTGGAACGGGAGATCGCGGAACTAGCGTGTTTTCAGTGCAAACTTTGAATAGAATTTCCTAACGTCGAGGGACTAGGGTTGACAAGAATATTCATTACATTCAGTTAATACACGATACATATCGTTAATATTACCCAACTACTAAATATTAAGTTAGATCTATATCGTAGTACGATTATAATTATATTGGTCTAATAACATATTTTCAGGAGGTTTCATCGGTCACAACCGAAAGATATATTCATTAATAACAACTGTGAATTAACAGATTTACAGATTGATTAAAAATAGTAACATCGATAGATAGTTACAAATTGACGACTACAACGTGGGGCTGAAATAAGAAGGACTCCCTTATAAAGTTATTCATTACAATTTGACGTTTCCAGCGTGCAGCATATAATATAACATACGTCCTTACATACGCTATTTATTACAAATTGGCGCAAACCAACGTGGAGCTTGATTGAACCCCAGTACACACACTCATATAACTAAATAAAGTAACAACATTCTATTTATTACAATATAAATTGTATAGCTTGGGCCCCCCAAGCTGTTTGAAATGCTCAGAAAATTATTCGAAAGATGCCTAAATGGAGAAGAAGGCCAGTGGAGTGGCGAACATCGTATATCTCACCAGTCTATAAGAAGGGTTCAAAGTTGGACCCTAGAAATTACAGAGGAATTGCTGTGATCCCGACCATCGGGAGAATATATTCAAGGATTTTGAAAAACTTAATTGAAGAAGACATCAAGACCAAGCAGCCCGAAGAACAATCAGGTTTTAGAGCGGGGGGATCCAAGGTAGACAACATCTTTACAATCAAAATAGCAGTTGAAAAGAGAGTACAGCATAATAGTGAAACGCATATAACTTTAATAGATTTAGAAAAGGCATACGATAGCGTTCCAATCTCACAGTTATGGAAGGAGATGGAGCATTTGAACATAAATGCAAATTTGATTGCAGCCACCAGAAGATACTATCAACAAAATATCACCAGGGTCAAACTGGGAAACAAACTCACTCTCCCATTCGAAACTACAAAAGGCGTTAGACAAGGATGCTGCTTCTCCCCTACCCTCTTTAAAATATACTTACACAGATCTCTAGTAAGATGGACAAAGAAGTGTAAAAGCATGGGGCTGAGAGTAGGAGATGACAATCTGTTCACTCTATATTTTGCCTAGGACCAGATTGTGGCAGCAGAGGATAACAAAGACCTCGAGCATATAGTCAGAAAGTTAAAAGAGGAATATGACGCAGCTGGATTGACGATGAACATGGCAAAATGTGAGTACCTGATAGTGGGCAATGAAGAAGTTAAGGACTTAAAATTGGATGTGGATAGGATAAGAGGTGTTGAAAAACGTAAATACTTAGGCGTTATTTTCAACAAACAGGGAAGCAGCAAAGATGAAATTGAAGAACTTGTTAACAAGGGACGAACCGTTATAAGAACGCTGAATTCGCTTCTATGGGAAGAAGTATAACCAGAAATACAAAGAAACATATATATATAATAGCATGGTGCGAAGTGTAATCCTTTATGGAGCAGAAGTTTGGAACGTTTCAAACGTAAATAAGGAAAAACTGATGGCAGCGGAAATGGACTTCTTCAGGAGGAGTTGTAGAAGATCAAAATTAGACAGGGTTAGAAATGAGCCGAGATGAATATTGACAGGACAATAACACAGGCCTGCATTTTTTCGGTTGCATCTGTTTTTCTAGTTTTGATGATGGATTCCTATGTATGTTTGTGCGCTGAATCCAAAAATGACCTTAGTTTCTTTCCATCACGTCAGAATTTTTTGCAAATCGCAATTTGCCAAATGTAGTATATGTCGAAAAATATCACAAATATGAGACTTAATGACAGAGTGAAATAGGTTTGTTTCGTATAAAACGTATTATTTTGCGGCTTATAATAGACATAATATAATAGAATATAGAAATATAGAAAATAAAGAACTCACGATTTTAGTCGTTGTGTCGACGTCTTTTTGGACCAGCCAAATGTGTCCCTCATGGTCCAGACGTACCAGTGCCTATGCAACCAGAACATTTACCTGAAGTTGATGGTTCAGAAATTGAATCAAGTGAAGAAACCGAAGATAACGAAGAGGAGTACGAACCTGGCAATTGTGCTCCACAACCATTTACACAAACTGAACTGAACGATTTGATTCGCGACTTACACCTGACCAAAGAGGCTTCAGAATTGCTTGGTTCACGGCTTAAAGATAAGAATTTGCTCGCAGCTGGCGCTTCGTTTTCCTGGTTCAGGTACAGAGAAAAAGATTTTATTCCATACTTTTCGGAAGAAGGAGACTTAGTATTCTGCAATGACGTGTCTGGACTGTTTAAGACATTCAACATTCCGTACGAAAGCACTGATTGGAGACTATTCATCGATTCGTCGAAACGAAGCCTTAAAGTTGTCCTGCTTCACAACGGAAACAGGTATGCGTCAATACCCATAGGGCATTCTGTACACTTAAAAGAACGGTACGACAATTTAAAATTTGTTCTCCAGAAAATTAAGTACGACGATCATAAGTGGATCATGTGTGGTGATCTCAAAGTAATATCGATGATCCTTGGACAGCAAGGTGGGTACACAAAGTTTCCTTGTTTTTTATGTGAGTGGGATAGCAGAGACAGGGAAAATCATTGGAAACAGAAAGATTGGCCGCAACGAGCTTCATTGGAACCTGGAGTAAAAAATGTGCTCCAAAAACCTCTCATCGAGTCGACGAAAGTTCTCCTTCCACCTCTACATATTAAATTAGGCTTGATGAAGCAATTTGTGAAAGCCTTACCAAAAGATGGTAAATGTTTCCAGTACATTTGTAACAAATTTCCAGCCTTGTCAACCGCAAAACTAAAAGACGGTGTCTTTACGGGTCCGGACATTAGCAAACTTTGCAAAGATGGAAATTTTGAAAAAGAAATGGAAGTTGCTGAAAAAGAAGCCTGGGTCGCCTTTAAAGACGTAGTAACCAAGTTTCTGGGCAACAAGAAGGATCTGAATTTCAAGTCTATCGTTGAGACTATGCTGCAGAAGTACCAAAATTTAGGCTGTTCCATGAGTTTGAAGGGTCATTTCCTACATTCACATTTGGACTACTTTCCTGAGAATCTGGGTGCTGTTAGTGAAGAGATGGGTGAGAGATTTTATCAGGACATCAAAGAAATGGAAAAGCGTTACCAAGGAGGATGGAATACTACAATGATGGCGGACTATTGCTGGATGTTGCACCGAGATGATCCCAGAAGAGCACATGCACTGAAAAGCCTGAAACAGACCATGACTGGTCCAAAAAGACGTCGACACAACGACTAAAATCGTGAGTTTTTTTATTTCTATATTCTATTATATTATGTCTATTATAAGCCGCAAAATAATACGTTTTATACGAAACAAACCTATTTCACTCTGTCATCAAGTCTCATATTTATGATATTTTTCGACATATACTACATTTGGCAAATTGCGATTTGCAAAAAATTCTGACGTGATGGAAAAAAACTAAGGTCATTTGTGGATTCAGCGCACAAACATACATAGGAATCAATCATCAAAAATTACAAAACAGAACCATCGCAGGCTTGCGTAATAGACGAAATAGAAAGGAGCAATTGACTTGGTTTGGGCATGTGAAGAGATTGGAAGATGACAGATGGCCCCGCAAAATATTGGAATGGATACCACCGGTGAGGAGGAAAAGAGGACGTCCACGGAGGAGTTGGCGAGATGACGTAGCGGAAGCAATGGTTGCAAGAAATTTAGAAGAACTTACATGCTACGATAGGTTACAATGGAAGTTGGGGACGGAGAAACGGCGACAGCTGTAAAGATCCGTTATATATATATATATATATATATATATAAATACGATTAGTAGAGCCAAAAATTACGATTTTTTTAAGAAAGAGAACATTTTATTTTGATCGGGCAATAATTCAGTAGAAATATAATAAAAATTAAAGCCCATACACTAGGAAACATTACGTTCACATGATAGGTTTACAAGTCATTTTTTATTGACTGTCGATATATTTACCCTCATAAATTGTCATAAACAATATTGGTAAAACATGTTTTGTAGGTATTAATTGACAATTTTATAATTTTTAGATGTTCTTTGCAGGCAACTAAACCTGTACCATACTATGCTTAACTTCATTAATATGCTGGTAAAATTTGTTATTCAAAATAAAATTGAACGAACAACTGACTTTACAACTTGAATGAAAATTTTTTTCATTTCAGACCATGTAAGATTATTTTGAGAAAATATTCTTCCTTCAAAGCAATTAAATGCTGGTACACTCAGCACGCACGAGAATAATTTCAAAGCTTTTTCACATCCATTTCCGAAACGACTGAAGTAACTGTTTTCGTTTATTTGCAGGTACGTTATTTGATTTTTTTATTACGACTTCAATACAAGGTTTTATTGTATTAATTTTTTTAAATTCTTCGTGCAATCGATTCATTTATATTTCTCCATTAATATTCAAAGAACTCCAGTGCTTTCTAAACATTCGTAGGTTAAAATGTGTTTCGCGGTGTATTCTACGTCTGACAATCGGCATTTATTATGTCCCGACACGGAAATTAATTTTTGTCCCAACAGTAGCGATGTCCCTAAAAAATTGGGACACCTTGCATCGCCGAGTATTTGACACATCAGCTCTGAAAATTATGCTTGCTGCAAGGCACAGTAATATTTTTTTGTACGTATTATCTTTGTAGTCGTAAAAGACGTAATAATAATATTGTAAAATTTAATAAAAAATTATTCTTAATTTCCTTGTGTTGAACTGTGTTAAAAGTGTACAGAAACATGTAAAAATTTGAAGACGACCCCTGCGATAAAGAAACAGGACGTAACAGGACGAGACAGGACCTCCTTTATTTGTTGTTATTGTTTGATACAGTTAAAAATAGTGTAATAATATATATTTGATGTTACTATATGTTATCCATAATATATAATACGGGTTTTGTTTAAAGCGAAATTATGATTGACGTAGACAATCTTGTGTTAAAAAAATCTGAAGTAACAGGAAAGAAATATCGTACTATTCAGAACTTGCTAGTTAACAGAGTTATTGAATGAACCACAGTAGTGCACAAGCTAGTGAAAAATTTAGTCATAACTATTTAGTATATTAAATTCATATGTACCAATTAGTATTAATATTAAGCACTTCAATTAATAATGAAATGAGAAGCCAACAGATTTCATAAATGTGAGTCAAAACAATAGTACATGCCGCTGTTAAAGGGGAATTTTCAAGGGTCTACTGGGTATGAATTTTCTAGAATCCTGAAGGTTGTTCAAAAACCCAATACTCTTATAACCGTGACAATGGAATCCTCCATACGACGACAAAACCTTTGAAATATTATATTACACGATCGAATTGCGTGGAAGGAAACTTAAAAGAACGTGATTAATCAACAACCTCGTGAAAACAAAGAGGATGTATCGTATTTGGATAAATTAATACAATATTGCTCTAAAACGACTACGCAGAGACGCAAACAATGGTGCGACCTTTAGTGAACACGTGAGATAACCGGACATTTAATACAATGAAGACATTATCTTAGAATAAAGGACAAGAACCATATCGGTCGCATTCATCTTTCATTTCTCACGGTAAATTAAAGACTGCAAAAAAATCACGATCCCATTGTTATCATTGTAGTCATTGACAGCTTACTAAATCCCACCAAATTAAATCGTCGGCTACATTAATCAGAAGAGACCACAGAATCGAATCCACGCTTTCCAATAACAATAAGCAAATCCAAACCAGTTTCTTTCAATATTCATCGCCACACGAAAATTAAAACATTCTGGGAATATAATGTTCTTTAAGATGTCACAAAATTACAAAATATATAAATTTATATGCTTATATTTTCGTTTATTCTCAGTCAGATTTATTTTATTAGCAGTTCCTATTATTGTAATGTCGTTGTTATCTTAACTGTCTCGTGTTTGGTAAAGCCTTCGGTATATCACCCAAGTATCAAGACTTCACTGATCATCTAGAACATGGGTTCTCAACCTGGGGGGGGGTAGGAGAATTTCAGGGGAGGCGTGGTAAACAATGAAAATATACATAAATTAGCCAAACAATGAAAAGTTGTAACAAACACAAACCACTCGTGCACGGCCTTAGAAATGGAACTTCTACAAATAGTTCTATCCGTCACCGCTAGAACTAACTGCATTCAGACACACGTGTTATTTACACTGGCCTATACCCAAATAGTTCGCCCCGATACCGCTAGATCCCTCTGCATCTCTGTTGGAAGCAGACAGTGTTTCTAGGGAAAACATTACCGTGACTAGGGTAATTTTACTACCGGTTGGTGGCTACACTGCACAAAACAGACGATTGCTGATTGTCATTGTGTTCCAGTCGTTTGTGCGAGTGATTGTCGTGCGTAATAGTGTTAAACATGGCTAAATCATTACCAAAGAAAAGACTGTACAGTGATGACTATATAAGGTTCGGCTTTACGTTCATTGAGAAGAACGATTGTCATTTACCTGAGTGTGTTATTTGTCACAATGTTCTGAGTAATGACGCAATGCGACCAGGGAGTTTGGAACGTCATTTGACTACCATTCATCCCGGCTTGAAAGACAAACCAAGGGAGTTTTTTGATGGAAAGAGAAACTCGCTTAAACGAATGAAACTCGATTCAACTGGAAGTTTTCAAGTGGAGAACGAAAAGGCCGTTGAAGTTCCATTGGTGAGTCACTTATAAAACCATGTTTACTAACTCCATGCAGTACTTTACTTGGAGAGGAAAGTTGCAATAAAATTGCAAAAATACCGCTCTCAAATGACACAGTAAAACGTAGAATTGATGAAACGGCACAAGATTTAAAAAAACAAGTAATAGAAAAGTTAAAGGAATCTCCGTTCTTTTCTTTGCAATGTGATGAGACAACTGACATTTCAAAGCACTCTCAGTTGTTGTTTTACTGTAGAAATATTGACGGAAAACGCTTCGTAGAGGAAATATTATTTTCCCAAACTCTTCAGACAACCACAAAATCTGAGGATGCTTTTTCTGATCTGTGTAACTTTTTGACAGCTAATAATCTTCCTTGGGAGAATGTTGTTGGAATATGCACTGATGGGGCACAAGCCATGACAGGATGCCGTTCTGGATTTGTTGTGCTTGCAAAAAACAGAACCCTAATATCATTGGTTCTCATTGTGTCATACACAGACAAGCTTTGGCTTGTAAGACTCTGCCTGAAACACTTAATACTGTTTTGAAATTGGTAATCAAAGTAGTAAACTTTGTCAAATCTAGTGCTCTGAATACTAGACTTTTTGAGGCTTTATATTACGAATTTAATAGTCGCCAACAAAGTCTTCTTTACCACACCGAAGTTCGTTGGCTCTCAAAAGGTAATGTGCTCGCTAGGCTATTCAATCTGAAATCAGAAGTTGAAATCTTTTTGATGAGTTCAAATGAAGAAGATCTGTACATGCAATTTACAGATGAGAAATGTATCCTCCACTTGGCGTATTTATCAGACTTCTTTGAATCGATCAACCTTTTGAATTTGAAACTGCAAGGACAGAAAAACATTTTGAAGACTTATGATGCAATGAAAGGTTTCCTGGAAAAAAAAATCTTTGTGGCAACGTCGCCTTCAGAGTTCAGAACCCAACTTTTCGTCCTTCCCACGTCTTAACGACCTTCTTGATGACACACAAAATCTTCCATTAAATTTGAAAATTGAATTGAAGAACTTGATCTCAGAACATTTGGCATCCTTGAAAACCGAAATTGGACGCTACTTTCCAGATATTTCTTCAGATAGCTGGCAATTTCAGTTGACACAAGATCCGCTGAAAATTGAAGTGGACATGCTTCCTGATTCCCTTCAGGAGCAGGCAATCGACCTAAAATGTGATTCTCAAGCAAAAGCGGAGTTCCCAAACATGACTGTTGAAGATTATTGGTTCAGCTACTTTTTCCTGTGTACCCACAAGCTGCTACGGAAACTGCAAGGTTGTTGGTGCAGTTTTCATCAACGTATCTATGTGAGTCTGGGTTTTCTACGCTGGCTTACATCAAATCAAAATACCGAGCACGGCTGGATGTTTAAAGTGATCTGAGGTGTGCATTATCACAGCTGGAACCAAACATTCAAAAACTTGTGAAAGAAGAACAGTGCCAGCCCTCTCATTAATTGTGTTCTTAAGAAATAAAACCAAATAATGTAGCCTGAAATTTTAACTGCAGTGAGGGTAGAATCCTTTGTAATGTAGTCCTATTAAGTACTTTTAATTAATTAAAATATTCTCTTAACAAAACAAGTGTTAGTACTTTTTTTATATCTGTAATAATAAAAGCATTATAAAACATTCTTTGAGTTATTTTTATTAACCCTAATAGCACAGTAGAACTTTTTTACTTCAATTCATTATTTCTAGGGGGGCGTGGCCTAATTCGACGACGCAAAGGGGGGCACAGGCCCAAAAAGGTTGAGAACCACTGATCTAGAACCATCAAGGTCGGCAGATGGTCCCTTAACAGGTTGTCTTTATGTAAAACTCATAAACTGTTATGTATTATATATGCATATAATTTGAAGAATTAAACATTTCACAGAAATCAATAATTCTTAAGGCTGAATAATGGCAAGTAAAACTTGAGAATATTCTCAGGTTCCCTATTACTGATTTTTTAAATAATCAATTACAATAAAAAACAGCACTTGAAACATTTTCAGGACAGAGTTGGAGGTAAAAATAGATAAGGAAAAGACAAATATTAAAAAAAATATATATATATATAAATATTGCAACAAAACACAGGATGATGATCTATAATAAGAATATCAGAGCATGGATGATGGACATTAGCATGTTTTAGATTGATTTATGCAATTTTTGTCAATTAGCTATACGTTTTGTATTTAGTGATGGATAAGGACTTGTGTTATACCAAATTCTTTGTAAATTTTTGTTCTATAATGTCATGTCATGTCATAATGTCATGAAAACTAAAATAATGGTTGTAAGTAAAAAAGAGAAGACATTAAATCAACCATTATGTTGAACAACACAATATTGGAGCACGTTACTGAATTTTGTTACCTGGGTAGCATAGTTACAAGTGGGAATAAGTGTCTGGCAGAGATTAAGAGGAGAGTAGCTCTGGCAAAACAAGCATTCCAGAGCAAAAGGAAGTTATTAACAAGCAACCATATTAGTATTGAAACAAGGAAAAAGTTTGTTAAGGTATTTGTATGGAGTGTTTTAACTTACGGGTGTGAATCGTGGACCTTAGGGAAGGTGGAGAGTGACAGACTTCACGCAATGGAGATGTGGATTTGGCGGAGAATGACAAAAACTAGTTGGACAGATAGGAAGACGAATGAACAGATCTTAGAGGAAATAAATGAGAATAGAACACTGCTTAGGAGTATAGAGGTGAGGAAGATTAAGTTGATAGGGCATGTGATCAGACATAGTGCTTTTTTAACTAACATCTTTGAGGGCAAAGTAGTGGGGAAGAAGCCCAAAGGAAGACCAAGAACTGCCTACTTCCGCAGCACAATGAGTGTCGTGAATAGTGGGTCCTATGAAGAAATGAAGAATATCGCAAGGGATAGAGTGACGTGGCTACAGCGACAAGGCATTACCTTTAGGAGTTAATTAATTTAATTAATGTCATGTACTTTGTTTGTGAATATGTGCGCGCGTTCGCGTGTGGTGAACCTTCGTTTTATATCTTCCGCGTTTGTTATCCGATCGGCATGAGACTTGGACAGTGAATTAGTGAATTATTTATGAAAATAGCTACATTTTCTATATACTACTCTGTTGTTCTCAGCTATTTTCTAAATGTGTTTTTTTTTTTTTTTTAGTAACTGAAAACTCAACTTTTGACTCTTATCAATTGAAGAGTAATAAAAATTGTAGATAAAATATAAGCAGGGACTCGCAGATTTATACAAAGATTTGCTTGCAACGCGTCTATCTTTTGTCCAATCTACCACGTAGACAGTCGATTGACCAATCAGAAGCCCCTAAATTCAGTCAGATCCGTCGGCTGTCAGGTGTACTTCGGGGCAGTTCATCGGAAGCCGTTGCCTAGTGAACGTGTGCTCTTCGTCAAGAGTTTTCCTTGTTCGAACTGGTTTAATCTAGAGCAATTCTAAGTCTTGGGACTCTTTTCGAGTTTGTCGATTAGAACTAAGCGGGTGAACTACCAGTTATAAAATATTCAAATGCTATTACGTGTTAGTGGAAG